>OY754983.1:17903849-18447763 GCA_963576475.1 Molanna angustata | reverse complement strand
GAAAACATTATAAAACATCCATTTTACCTCTAGAAATTGCGCAAAGATTAATAAAAATTAAAATAAAATAATCATCCTACTTATGGAATGGATTCATCGGTCCTAACAAAACGAATAATGCACAAGCTGTTAGTGACACAGAGAGCTATGGAGAGAAAGTTGCTGGATATTTCAATAAGGGACAGAATTCAGAATGTCATGATAAGAGAAAGAACCAAAGTAGCCAATGTAGCGGAAAGTGTCGCTGGTCTTAAGTGGAGCAGGGCTGGGCATATTGCCAGATGCCAGGATTCACGATGGACCAAAAAGATCGTAGAATGGCGACTGAGAACAAGCCGAAGAGGTGTCGGCAGACCCCAGGCAAGGTGGTCTGATGACATAAAAAAAATGTGCCGGAGAGAGATGGATGCAGTGTGCCCAATACAGGGAGTTGTGAAGGATCAAGGGGGAGGCCTATGTCCAAGAATGGAAAAAACAGGCTGAAGAAGAAGAAGAATCATCTGACTACTCAACTTTGCAACTGTTTCATAATTTGCAAGTGCTGTCTTTCAAAAATATTTATAGTAAAATGTATTATTTCAAATACAAAAAGACATCGGAAAGTCACGCCATGCCTTTGTACGTGTGGAGAGTAATAGACAAAATATAGGGAATCAATTGTGCACCCCTTTGACACATATAAGTTTTGCTATAGGTAAAATGGGGTGGTGTGGTTCAACCAACTCGAAACAGATTTGAGACTGGCAATTGAATTCAACAATTCACTTATTTAAATATTGACTGATTTGTAAATTATATTAACTTCATTTTGTATAGCAATAATTATGTAATGTATAATATTTCCTTTCCTTTCTTATAAATGTCTCCTTTAGACAAAAGTGCTTGTACTCTGGATAAGGACAATATGTTTTTAAATTGTGCATATTTTTCTGTATCTTGTAATTGTAGTTTTTGAACATGTGCTGTATTTTTATAAAAGAAAATGTACAAGTTATTAAAGGTTAAAATATTTTGATATAAACTCACCGTATATGTTGTATGCACTCTCTACATGATACCTGTTGAGAATGAGACGTTATAAAATATAATTAAAATGATTCTCCACTATCTCATAGTAAAATTGGTACTTATATTTTATAGTAAAAATAAATTGTGTTCATATCCTAGAATATTAACAAAAATAATCTTTCAAAATTCAAGTCAGTCAATCATACCCTTAAGTTTTGTTAGGGTATTTTGAGTCTGAAAAAAATATATATTAGTTTCTTTTTTAATACCCGAAGAAGGAAAAAACTTCTAAGTATATTTTCGAATCAATTTATTTTCTTTGCAAACTTTTTTCTCTATATTCCTTCGGGACTAAATCGATTTGAGAGAATTTCTAATCTTATATTCTCGAACGCTCTATTTGGGGGGATTTTGGAATCTTTGGATTGTAAACAAAATATATATACCTACCTATAAATATGTACATATATTTTAACTGAACATTTGTTCAAGAGAATCTGTTTCTCTTGCCATATCGACAAATAAAACCATGAGTCAGGCGTGAGGAATGCAGTATTACATAGATAGTCTATGCAAAATTAGCAGACTTTTTCCAACTTTGAAGACAAAAAAAATACAGATTCTAATTGGTTAGGGAAAACTATACAAGTAATTTCTTCCAGCGGTCGTTAAGTAGGTACTCACATATGAACTATAGACGTGAACAACGAAAATGCCAAATTAAGCCTGAAAGTAGAATAAATGCCACAGGTATGAAGCCGCTTAGATCTTTGAGCGCATTATAGCTTATATACGGTCCGCGCAATTAGCGTTTTAGTTTCCAGACCATAAGTAAGCACCGGCAGGAAACATATTTCAAACATTTTTCTCTTTACACTTAAGGGAATATCTTTGTTTTTAATACATGCTTTAGTTTCTCAAAGGCTGCTCAATCTAGTCCATACTTCTGGGTTTTTCTGCTGTCTGGTTATCGTTTCCTAATTTTATCTTATGTCTCAGATATGTGTTTAGTCACATGGAATGAATGAATGAAAAAGAAAAAAAACGAGATCTAGAGACCATGACAACATTGGCACGACCATGTGAACAAAATTCTTAAGGAAAGAAACGTTTCAAGTCTAAATAACAGACGACCATGTATGAAGGTGAATAAGGCGATGTATGTATGCAAAGATAAATGTATGGCGTTCGGTTCTCTCATCCGACCCCGATTTTGACAGGCCTCCTAAACATAGTGAATCATAAGCTCAGAAAGACCTACATCTTAAAATAATAACTACCTTCACTCCATTAATTAATACTTGGGGCGAAAGAAATTTTGTCTCCTTTAGCGTATCAAAAACTCAAGCCTGCCTAATTTCTGCGAAGATGAACCCTAACGAATTGCTAGTATATCTCAACGGAAGCACCCTACATAATAGCAAATCTATCGACTACTTGGAGTATCTATAACAAACCAACTACACTACATGGACTCCATTAAAGCTAAGGTGAAACTCGCCTCCAAAAAATTGAGCGTTTTATATAAAGCGCTTAGTTTTTTTTCAAAAAACTCCCATTTTTGTTGTCTACAAAGCGCAAATACGCCCAATTATTGAATTATGGTAGTCACCTCTGGAATGGCACCTCCGAATACCTACTGAATACACTCGATGCTGTACAAAGGCGTGCTGTACGTCTGATTGATTGCAATCACTAGACCACAGACGCGAGGTCGGTATTCTAAGTATATTCTATAGATTCTACCACGGGAGATGCTCAGGAGAACTTGCATCTCTGGTCCCTCTTCCATTCACAATAGAGTCACTTGTTTTACTCAATCTCAACACCCGTTCACAATAAACCTTCAATTTACACGAATCAGTCCATTCTCGAACTCCTTTATTGACACAGCAACCCGGCTTTGTAACGATCTTCCCATTTCTGTGTTTCCACCTTCTTACAACCCGGATCTTTTGAGAACCCGAATTGATATTTTCCTGAGCAAACCCTCTCCAACGCTGCGTAGTGCGCTTCTTCGGAAGAGTATAATGGACCCAAATCCTAATAGCTATTATTCCCTGCATATAATACATGTTAAAAAATAACAGGGAAATGGCGTGATGGTTTGTATGTATGCATATATCTATGAAATGTACTAAAGACAAATAATTCTTTAAACGTCGCAATAATGCGTATTGCTTTTACGCGACTCCGTTTTATATCACCGCGAGATGAATGTGCAAACGATGCGGGCTGATAAGAATATTAAATTCACCTACGAAATGGCCTTTTTTTACTTTTGTTTTGCAAAATGGTAGTCTGTGGTGTATGTATTCATATATACAGGCATCGACGGAACCCCTGGAGCGACTCTTTCTCTCTCTGTATGCAAATTTACAATCCCCTATTTCGACAACAAAACTGCAGGCGTCCTCAACGCGTTTATAATGACATTTTTACATGCTAACACACAACACCAGTACGAATATATAGTTCGGAATTCTGGACAATCAGTAAGTTAGACGAGAAAAGTCTTGAATGAAGGTGCTGCGGAGGATATATGGCCCATTTTGTGACAATGGAGAGAGGCGTATCAGAGTCAACACGGAGCTCTATGATCTTTACAAAGATACTGTTGGTGATTAAGGAGGCTGCCCTCTGGCATGCCTTTATATACATTTGTCCTCTATTTGGTGGAAACCAATCTTAGGATTGTGACCCATAATAAAAATGAAGCACTTTTATGTCGCGCACGAAAAAGAAGATACATTTCTTCTTCAGTTTCAATCTCGGAGATTGGTTGGTAGTAAAACGATTCATCTTTTCATCATCTCGGTTCGCAATTTTCGTCTTAATTGATACGCACATTTTGTCATAAGCTTGTTGAGATACACTAGGTATTTTCACAAGCGAATAAAGTGATCATATTAATCAATCTATGATGAGTTACAATCCTTCTTCGTGCCAGATATTCTCGTATGACAGAGTTCATTCTTTATCTGTGTTTCATTAAAATTACAAGAAATTTATTTCAGATATATATTGATTTTTATTATTTAGTATGTGGCCTTAGATCACTGCCTTGGGGAACACCTAAATTTAAATCGTCCCCAAATTTCAAACCTACCAAGCGTCCTTTTGTGTTGTTTTGTGCTGTGTGTCCTTAGTTTCGTACCCCTGTCCTGGCTTCATCCAGACTTCATTCTTATTCAGCGGTCATAACACCTTTTTGTACGGCTGTCTTCCTTCCGGCTGCGCCAGCGGTGGCCAACTCCACTGCCTCCCCCCCCCCCCCTTTCCGGACGGTGATTTATCTGATAAAAGTCTTTATTGTATTATTGTTATCACCGTAATAGCTAAGGATGGTCCTCTTTTATTGTTCTGTATTTAGACTGGATTTTTCAGTCTATACATACTTTCAAAATAATATACTGCCCAAGAAGGTACTGCGGTCTTTGTTTTGGAAATGCTTTGAATTGGATAAATTCCAATGAGGGTCAGTACTACAATATACAGTTAGTATCTGTAAAAAAATTGACGTATACACCGTTCCTTTACCTAACCTTTAAATACATTCGTTGCAATGCGATACTGGACGCGATAGACTTCCACGTACGAGGAACCCAGAAGGAAGTAAACCACCGGTAAGACCTCAAACACGATGGTTTAACGGTTGGAAATCAACATCTCTGTTCTAATTCAGCGGCATAAAACATATCTCAAGATCTACACAAAGGAAGAAGAAAAAGGACGTTTCATCATGCTGTCTCTCATTATATAGTCATAGTGCCACACATTCTTTTTTTATACATCCATACATACCATGAACCGTACACCACTTATTTCTATCTTGACACACATTCATTTGGCCTTGTCGATATTCATACATCGACTTATGTATATTTGTTCGTCTGTTGTTCACGCTTTTAACATTTCCGTCTTTCAAAATACCGTTCACATGGATGTGCCATCCCTTGGGCGGCCCTGACCTCTCATTCCATTCCTGTCCGCAATGTATATTTCATATTTATTCATTCTCCCCATGTGGCCAAACCATCTCAATGTGTTCACTTACATTCTATAAATGACATCTTTCTTTATCCTACACTCTTTATGTCCTCATTTATGGCCCTGTCATACATCGTTCTATTCTTTCATTCCAACTGCATTTATTCTGCTTTCGCGCGACTTCTGCCATGTCCAGGTTTCACTTGCATACGTAAAGTTTGGCACTAAGATAACGTTATGAATGGCAACTTTTGCATCCTTTGATATGTTGAGGTCATTCTTTTTTTGATCTGCAATACCCATGTTCACTTTGTGATGTAGGCATACATGCTCCCATTAATCACATCAGCGGTAAACATCACGCGTTGCTTCTGCAGCCATACAGTGGAACAAATAAATGTACTGGTCAAGTCGCCAATACAAAATTTTGTTTTTTGTATTGGCGACAGATCGAGCGATTGATCAACATTTTGTTGAGTGAAGTTGACTTCTTCAATATTAGTAAAAGAAATTCTTAAATTTTATAATGTTCAATGTATAAATTGTACTAGTAAATAATTGCGCAGTCTCCTACCCCACTTCATTGACTTCATAGGGAACGTTATAGAACTAAGTAGTTCTGTTCGTCTCCGAAGCGGCTGCTCGTCGGACAAAACAAGAAACTACTATCATGCATATAGTACAACCACCGTCGTGGAGGCCCGTCAATCATGGCGAGGTTTACCCTCCCAACAGTGCCACGGTAACACTAGACTATCACAGGGATCTTTCGCCATGCCTGTAGTACTTTCAGTTCTTCGATTTCCACGCCAGGCGCAGCGTCCGCTACACCTGTCTCATCATCATGGCGGGCTACCGCCGAGTGGGTCGTGCCCACCAATCATACCGGAGTGCTCCTCCACCCCTTAGTACTCGTGTTGGCGATTTACAGGTACCACACCACGTACACAGTACTTTCAGTTCTTCGATTTCCACGCTCAGTGAATGATGCAGGCTGGATCCTCGCCGCGTATGACGAGTCACCATCAAGCGAGACATTAAGGCGTCTGCCTCGCTCTTCCATAGCCAAGAATTGAAGGGGGCACCGACCTGTTGCCCAGAAACCTAGGATGGGGCTGCGGCAACCCAAACTTTACTGGATAGGCCCCTATGGCCACAACCTAACCCCATTTATAAATTGTACTGCACCAATTGAGATTATAATTATCATGAATTCCTATTATACCTTTGCGCCTCGAACGCCATATTCTATTCTGGCACGCATCCATCGCCTCATCAACATTCATACATCGTCTAATGTTCGTATGTTGTTTAAGCGTATTGTATGTTATTTCTCATGCCATGCCAGTTAAGGTTTCCCTGTGAACGCATGACTTTCATTTTGCCAATAAATCAATAAATCGCCTTATATCTGACTCCTAAGATAAAGGTCCCGGGTTCGATTCCCGGTGGAGACATAGTTTTTAATTGTATTTTCAGTCTGGATCTGTGAGACGATTAATGCCGCAAGTCACCAGAAAGTGGCAACTTGTTATTGGGTGCGTCTTAAATTAATGTTTGACATAGTGTCTGTTAGTTTCCCGGGAAGCTATACACAATAAATATTCTGTTTTTTTTTTTTTTTCATATTTTTCACTTTTTCGATCTCGTGTCCTACATTTTATACCAACCATTCTTTCCATTTTTCCGAACCCATGTCGGATCATTCCAAGTGCGGTGATTGTTAGTCCTGTGTTGATTCACAAACAATTCTACTTACAGTCTTTTAGAAAAGGTGCTCTTGTTTTGAGTACTGCAAATATCTAGAGATTTTGAACTTGCTTTGGCCACTGCTGTACATGAATAAACCAATTTAGTTCGTCTAGATGACTATGGTGTGTATGTAAGAGTGTTCATCGATCCTTTTATAGATGGTTATAAATATAATAATTTATGTATAGTTACGTAATGTTTTGTGAATTTGTATGGTCTCAATATTTGTTGTCGAGCTCGTGGGTAGTTCCGTCTATAGGTAAGCGTGTTATTGTGTCGATGTTTTCTACGAAGGAACTTACCCACGCACTATGTACAATGTACATGAGCCACCACTTTCTATGGCTTCCGAAATAGGGGGTTATTTCTCCAGGCGTTTTTCTTTAATGTATTTGGTTCCGAGAGTTTCCGAAGGTGGATTTACATTTAGCGGATTTGACCTGACGCGGAATTTTTCTGATGTTACTAATTCGTCACCGTTCATAGTTCAAATTTCTCCACCACAAACTGTCGCTACCTTTAAAATTAACAAATCACTTGTTTCTGTCTCGAATCCTTTGAAAATATGTAACTCAAAACAACAATATTTTTTTTGCTTTTTTTTATATTTTAGTGTTTCCCACTGTTTCTCTTAATTGTGCTCTCCATTTCTGAAGGTCGTGTTTATCTTGGTAAGCCGTTGTTACCTCCCCGACAAAACTTATCTGGACGTTTTGTTACCAAAGCTAGTGAGACCAGTTATTATTTTTATATGGTTACTCCACTTAGATGGGAATCGTTCCTGAGGTCGATGTACTTATTTGATTTAAATTACTGTCATTATTTATTACGTATAATCTACTTATTTCAAAATACTTATGTACAATTTATTAGAGTAATAATATTAGTATTGGTCCAAAACGCGAACCCTGAGGTGCACCCGCTTATCGCATTTCTTCATTTAATATTATTTTTTCACAAAGGTACGTCGTTCGTTACGTCGTAACGTGTAATACACGTATTCATTGTTGTGTTCATTTCAAAACGTAATCCATATTGACTCAATCCTCGCAAAACATATTATTTATTTATTCCTTCCCTAATCTTTGAGCTGAAAAGTTTTCTTTGACTTTCTATGGCTTTCCTTCAAAGCCAGATTCCCTTCGACAAACAAATAATAGTTTACGGTCAAGACAAAAGGTCGTGTTTACATAGAAATATTTAGTATCCATGTTTATGATTTGTAGCCGCGGGCGTCTATCACAATTTTGGTCATAAAGATATACTTTATTTTAAGATTCATATTTAAAGGAAAATAATAAATTTAATATGTATATTTTACCATTTCTATCCATGTATTGTCTCATAAATGCCTGTCTGTTGATCATGATTCTTACTTCCCCGTCATTCGGGATATTTTAATTTATTCGGAACAATAACAACTTCCAAAATCATCAATTAACTTTTAATGAAAGCCAAAAAATGTCCATAATATGAGAATTCACATTTACATCAAATCAAAATTGACAAAATACATCATACTTCCAGTTCTTTGGTGACCTTTCTATCTTGCTCCTCAGTATTAATTGAAGCAAGTGGTATTTTTCTTCACTCATTGTGTGACCTTTATTTAAGACAGGATTTTTCTGGTTATTTTTTTATGTTTTTTTTTACAATTCTTTGGGAGACCAGCAGCTATCAATTATAGTTTTTCGATTGGGATAACAACCGAGCAGCCAATTATAGGTCTGCGCTGATAGGATTATTCTGACAAGACTCTTGAGTTTGTAACCGGGACTGTCCTAGATGCAACCGCATCTCAAACTTCCAACCTGTTCATGGTGTTAACCTTCAGCGTCCAAGTCTCACAGACATATAGCGACACAGACCACACATGACATTTCATCATCTTCTGTCTAAGGTCTTTGAGCTTTTCGTTGCAAAAGAGGTATCTTATTTCATTATAGGCAGCTACCTCAATTCTGATCTCCAAATCCGGGTTAAGGGTCTATGAAAGAATACTGCTGAGGTAAAATAAATACTGGAATTGCATATTTTACGTATATATTATGTCATGTCCCTGACGGGGTTGCCAGTGAGAATCGAACCATTATCATTGCAAACATTCATGAATTGCTTTTATTTGTATCATCTCATACATGCTCGCTGATCGTTCAAGTTTCTTATACCTGCTTCGTTCTTTCGATATTTAAAAAATAAATATAATTTACACAACCATCTTCTAGGGCGACCCCGCAATTTACTCCTTACACTTTTATATCTCTTACATCGTTTATTCTTTCAGTATCCCCAAACCACCTCAGGTCATTTACTTTCATTCAACTAATTACATTCTCCTTTATCTTGCATTCTCTCCTTATGTTTACATTTTTTATTCCATATTTGTGTACGAAGATATTACCGTGGGACAATATCATCAGGATTTCTACACCTACTTACGGATCCATCTTCACATAGATGTAATAATATAGACAGCAGTTTTGCTGTTGAATGGGCATTGAATGTATCTTGAAAATGGATGGCAAACCACTCGGGACCGTCTCCGCCGCTCCTACCCTCCGTCTCCATTCTCTTACATCATATCTCCCCATAATAGAAGTTAATACACCACTAGATTTCTTTCTTTCATCTCTCATATTTGGTACGGTGACACTATTTTCAAGACGCAAATTTTGATGCAACATGCTGGGGAGGTTCTCAGCAGAATCGAAGAACCTTTTTTATTTTATTTTCTGTAATCTTTACTTTTTTACTCACTAACCCAAGGGGATCAAGTATCAGATTATTAACAAGTGGGAAGTTATGAATTCGCAATTTTTAAGGTCATTTTTTCTTGCAGATTATCTACAAGTGTCATGCTGAGATTGTTTTCTAAAAGTTTCATCACAATTAATTTGTGTGTGTGATGTATACTATGTGCTGTGTGCTCTGTGTGCTTGTTTATTCTACTTTATCGATTATAGACTAAAGTACTCAATCGATTATTTTCAAATTTTGCAAATTCGTATATCTAACACTCGCTTAGACCCCATTAGATTATGAAGGATATCAGCTGATCAGTGCTTCTCAATTTTTTTAACTTTCCAATATTTCAAAGTGACCCCAAGCTCAGGGCTCTTAAATTTTGATATCTTTATTTTTAAATTGCTAAAAAGTCACATCACTTTCATAAAATGGCATCGAAGAATCATCATGTTTTCATAATTAAATATTTAAATAAAAAAATAATTTTACAAACTCATTTCATGATAATGCTAAATTTTTTTCATACTAAATTTGAATTATTTGGCAGTGAGGAGTATAGCGTTGGCCACAACACACTCGATTTTTTATTATTATCATGTGATTACTATACTATTTTCATAGTCCACATTACGCTCTGTTTTGATATTTAGCATTAAATCTGGTTGATTTAAAAAAAATATTTGGCAAGAAGACCATCAATCACTCAATCAGTGGCGCTACAACCCATCGTGGGTCCTGGCCTCCTCCAGAAGTTCCCTTCATCCCCCCTGACCATCGCTTCCTGCCGCCAATTCACAACGCCCATTGGTCTTGTACCGAATATCCTTTTTAGGGGACAAGTTTCGTCCATTCTCGCTACGTGACCCAGTCATCGGAGCCGGCATATTTTTATGTACTGGGTGACGAGTACATCTGAATACAACTGATACAGTTCGAGAAGACAAGAAGACCGTCTATGTACAAATTATATGAACAGAAACTTACAAATAAATAACGCAGAAACCAAGTACACGTTAAACAACACCATATCGAAATGGCGTGCAAATTTGATAGGACCATCGTTTTGGAGGGAATGGTTAAGAAGTCGCCTGGCAGAGGGCGTCCTCACCAGAATTATATAAAACAAGTTAGTGTGCCATGAATAGAGCTTGTATAGAGCTGAAGAGAATCGCGGAACACCGAGCGGAGTATAGGAAGAGATGTATCGCTTTGCTGCCAATCAATCTCCAAGATTAAAATCGAAAAGGAACGTAGGTCCTGAGGCCTGTGAATATTGTCCTCACGAGGACATATAACGCTAAACCTAGTGACAGAAAATATGATATTATATTAAATGCATTATGAAGTTACGCGTTAGTAAGAGTAACTGTCGCGTGCGTTAAAAATGGTTTATATGTGATTCAAAATATCGGAAACCCCAAATCTGTTGATTTATTCCATTTTTACAAACCTGACATGAAATGAAAATAAAATATCGGTCATTCACTTTGATTTTATGCACTCTTTAAGCACATAAAAGATTTATTTCTCTGCGACACATAGTTATGGAGTTATTTAAAAAAAGTGATGTAAAAAAGGATATATTTAATAATAATTTTACGTGAATTTATGCTGAATTTTAAAATTGTGTGATGAACATTCACTATAGAAATGTTGAAAATACTTATGATATATTTTTTAGAAACACACTGTTTAACATATTTTTGAAATTTGATGTCAAATTGGGGTGTTTAGGTTTATATGCCCCCTTAGAAAAGTACTTTTACCAGAGTGGTCAATAGTCTCAAACTTACTTACTTTAATTTTCGTTTGGCCTTCTTCTCTCTTCGGTGTAAAACTTCTTCGCCCGTGTATGGGTCTCTGTTAATTTGAAAAGAAAATTAGTACATTTCAATAGATGTCTTGTTCCCGTTCATTGGAACTCCATGGTCACCCTAATTGTCGAGATGTCCCCTCATCCTTGTGGGGATATTGGAAGCCTTTTGGGCGAAGTGGCGCAGAAGGATTGGATATTGGATTGCCGTCTATAGTGTGCAAACACGCCGGCAGATGGCGGGCACTGTGGAGATAAGCCACATACACAACAACGCGGACGGACCGCTGCTGCAGCGGTAGCGCCGCACCTCCATATTGCGGACATTGATCGAAGCTTTTACCGCCTTTCGATTGCTTTCTAACTAGACTATTATTATCTACACATACCTTACATACATGGATGCGCTCTACGTTCCATATTCAGTTCGATAATTTCTTTTAGATAATAAATAAAATAAAATAAAATTAATTAAATAAAATTAATTTCCATGCGCCGTTGCGAAATGGCAGATTGAACTACTTGTTTTAGGTTCCTCGAAGTAACACTAATTCTAATCAAAATGAGTTTATCAAAAGGGCTTGTAACTTCTATAATGTCAACCTCTCAGCCAGTATCACACATTCTGATATATTCACCGCTAGTAATAACGCATACAAAAATTCTCTCTATAAGTGCATAGCATGAACTCGTATGTTGAATTTTTTTGTTAGTTATTTTTGTTTTTTCTAATATTATCTTTTGTATACTTTTATTTACATTTTGAGTTGTTGTTTGTAACAAAAATATAACAATTTAACTGTCATAATCTTTTTCCCATCCTTTTCCTTTCCCGTCACAGGCAAACATACATCTTAGTTATATTTAAATTTATGATGTTTGAAATGTTTTATATTTAATATCTGTGGACATATGTAATTGGTCTGTTTGTTTTTATTTTATAGTGTATTATTCCATTTTAGTATTTTAAGACTGTATTTGTCCCTAAATAAATAAATAAATAAATAAATAAATTTATCATAAATAAAAATAAAATCCTAATAAAAAATGTTTGAGAAACTCTGGAATTTATTTGAAAAAAAAAATGATATTTTGTATTTGTCTATATTTATACCAATTTTCAGCGTTCTAGCTATTACGGTTTTTGAGATATATGGAAAATTAAAGCAATGGGGATGGGGAGTCATATCAGACGACGACTGCCTTTCGTGTGAATGCGGCCTGCCGCAGACCACTGACCACCTATGAAATTGCCCTGCCTACCCTGCTACCTGCTCACTCGAGGACCTACTGCGCTGTAGTGGCGCAGCATCTGACGTTGCCAACTATTGGTCGAGAACTGTTTGAATGCTGCTGACACGAAGAAGAAGAAGAAAGCAATAATTAAAAAGTTGATTACCCCTGATTGAAACAAAAATTCAAAATTCTGAGTATAAAAGTTTGGAGGCCTATAACTTTCTATATATTTTGAAAATTATGCTCTGAGCTTTGAGCGGATCAGAAGTTATAAGGGGGGGAGGAGACACACAGACACACTAAATATTCTACTTCGAATTCTGAGTAAATCCATATCCATATTGAGAACATATATGCTGCAAAGCCTCTAAGTTGGTGTTTTTTGACTTCAAAGATGGAAAAACCGTGAAAAATATAGACCCTGTATACAAATCTTTCGTATCTTGGCTTGATACTTAGTCGATAATGTTAAGAGAAAAAAATTCTCTTGAACAAATCGACAGTTGGATAATGTTAAGACATCAATTATTTTTCTTCTGTTGGCAAGACTTATCATGTTATACCTTTTAAATAATTCGCTATATTGGATATGACGTTCATGACTCTGTACTGCATAAACCTAAGGAATTTTTATGTACCTTTTCTATATTTTCGTAATATTTCGCATGATATATATTTATTATTTCGCATTTATATGAATGTGCCAGTTTTTCCATGGTCGACCTCTATTTTTCGTTCCTCTTTTATCAACCTTGGACCTATAAGGGACGTGTTCATTATTATCGTCATATCATAAACCCTCGCGCCTGTTGCTTAAGTGGTGGCCGAATATAACCGATTGCCACTTTTTCCTATTTATTAACACGAGACCCACACAACGCGTCTCATCTGCATTCTTCTCACATCTGCCCGTTTATTGAAGTATTCGGAACTCCCCGAATCACAAAAATACAAGACCGGTACTATGTAATTCAAAGTTTACAAAACAAAAATGTCGAATTTCGACTATATTTTCTCGTAATGTCATAATCTCTCCGAATATTATAACCTTCGTAATATTTTATCTTGTATATATTTTTATTTACCCCGAAGGGATATCCCACCCCCGAGCCCGTTCGCATAATAAACGCCCCGTTCTGTATTATGACTGTAAAGCATGTGCACTGCCTCCGTACTACTACACCGCATTCACCCCCAGATGCGCCCCTGCCCTCCCATTGCGACCCTGAAAAACCGATAAAAATTGAAATGGTTCCGTGACCAGGACCGCATCGGCGCACTTCGATGATTCTCATACATACATACATACCATCACGCCATGTCCCTCACGGGGTAGGCAGAGAGAACCGAACGCCACATTTTTCTATTTTGACACGCATTCATCGCCTCCTCAACATTAAACATAAACATTCTCATTAAACATTCTCATACAAACTGAATAAATTGTATTTAATATAATATGTACAACAAAAAAATGAAATGGTTCCGTCACCAGGACCGCATCGGTGCACTTCGATGATTCTCATACAAACTTACCAAATTGTATTCGATATAATATGTACCTACAACAAAAAATTTAAATGGTTCCGTGGCCAGGACTGCATCGGCGCACTTCGATGATTCTCATACAAACTGACTAAATTGTATTCAATATAATATGTACATCAAAAAAATGAAATGGTTCCGTGACCAGGATCGCATAGGCGCGCTTCCATGATTCTCAAACAAAATGACTAAATGTTTTTTCCCCTTTTCACTAAATATTTGTATATGTATAGGTCCATAAATAATCTATATGTTCGATGTTTTGTATTTACTTAAAAATTTCTTGTTTCCAAACTCTCCTCCCCTTCACCTTTACACACCCCTTGTTCTAAATTATTCATATTGTAAATTCAATTTTGTAGTAACATATTTAGTATAAATGGTGTCTCTGAAGATGATAGTTAATTTTTATTTTTATAAATAAATTTTATATTTACTTTATATTTGTTATCATTTCACATTCAAATCTCGCTTCTGAACACTGATAAAGAGGGCGCCTGCTGCTAGGGAACCTATTTTTCGATTTGATATTCCATCATTACTATCATTCGATTCAATTCGATTTGATAAAATTACTTAAGATAGTTTGGATATAAACAAAGAAAAATATTCCTTCACTATTAAATTTTGTTCTGTTTATATTCTTGTAGAAAAATAATTGGCATACCCTGATTATTGACATGTATCTACTTTAATTTATATAGTTTAGCTACTTTTTAAAATCTTAATACGACCTATGTATATGTCCCTTTATCCTATGAAATATTATAATATATAATAATAATATTAGTAACTTTTATTTAAACGTAAAATATACAAAATTAATACATCTAGTGTAAACAAAAAGTATAATTTTTTTTTATGCAATAATAAATTATGGTACAGAGTATGACACTAAATTATTAAAACATGTAAAGTATGGAGAACATTAATATGTACACTGCTAGCCCTTGAACAGGTTTACCTAGTTGAGCAGCAATCATCTATTTATAATTACGCATATGTAAATGGTGTGATAAAGAATATAAAAATAAATATTTTTATTGACAAACTTTTTTAACATCTCAATAGAGACAAAGTTGGGATATTGTAGAAGAACCAAGAACTCGAAGCACCTACAGGGCTTACGACCTGTCATCGGCTTGTTTACGTGATCACTTTATGCGATTGCGCAACGTTCACCAATTATGCCTTCTTATTGAGTTCCCTTATCAACGTAATTTTTGAAAGTTCTATATATATTTGAATAATGTGTAACAATTCATGTGAAAATAACTATAATATTGCCATCTATGAAGTAACGGAAAAGCCTTTTTTTTTGTAACGCCATCTATTGATAAATTACTTTATTTGTAAACAATGAAAGCAACAGTTATTATAAATGAGATGACGGTGTCTCGCGTATATGCAATTAAAGAAAATATTCGATATACCTAAGTAAATAAATAAATAAATAAAAATTTATTTTTGGTAAAGATTTTCGTTTCTTTCCTTCACATTTCTGAAATGTATTGACGACAATTTTCTTAGAATCAAACGATTCGATACACTCAGTGAAATATTCAACGCTATATTTTGATTTAAGTACATTACGGTAAGTAGGTACATACGTGATACATATTTGTATATCTCGACAGTGTATTAATGGACGTGTCGCGTGTGGTGCTTTCGTGTGTACTTAATGAAATATTTACTAATTTCATCCCCCATCCCCCCAGCCCTTAAACATTAAATGGTCGTTCGTATCGTCAAACATCAAGTGTGCTACGGCCGCTGTCATTGAGGGCTGAGGTACATACATCAAATCAAGTTTGAACTAACCACCAATTTCACCAAGAGTCGTTATAAGATGGATGTAACTAATCCAAGCGTCATCTTATAAGATATATGTATCTAATTCAAGCGTCATCTTATGAGATGGGCGTAACTAATTCATGCGTCATCTTATAAGATGGATGAAATTAATTCAAGCGTCATCTTATAAAATAAATGCATCTAATTCAAGCGTCATCTTATAATATGAATGAAACTAATTCAAGCGTCACCTTGTAAGATAAATGCATCTAATTCAAGCGTCATCATATAATATGGATGAAACTTATTCAACCGTCACCTTATAAGATGAATGCATCTAATTCAAGCGTCATCTTATAATATGGATGAAAGTAATTCAAGCGTCACCTTGTAAGATGAATGCATCCAATTCAAATGTCATCTTATGAGATGGATGTAACTAATTCATGCGTTATCTTATAAGATGGATGAAATTAATTCAAGCGTCATCATATAATATGGATGAAAGTAATTCAACCGTCACCTTATAAAATGAATGCATCTAATTCAAGCGTCATCTTAAAATATGGATGAAACTAATTCAAGCGTCACCTTGTAAGATGAATGCATCTAATTCAAGCGTCATCTTATGGGTTATTTTATTCATATGGGTGTATATTCTTTTTTTTTTTTATTTACTCTTTAATATACTGTATCTGTACTATGTTAAATCATGATGTCAATGAATTATATCAATTATTGTGACCATAATATTGTAAATTGTGAACCATGTAATGATGAACCCAAGTGTTCTGTAAAGAACCTAGGGGGGATAAAATACAATAAACAATAACTAATTAAACCGTCATTTTATTAGATTGACTTAGTTATATAATCAGATGTATGTATCTAATTCAAGCGTCATCTTTTAAGATATATGACTTAGTTATATAATTAGATGTATGTATCTAATTCAAGCGTAATCTTATAAGATGGATGAAATTAATTCAAGCGTCGTCTTATGTGATGCATGTAACTTATTCAAGCATTATCTATAACATGTATGTAACTTTTTCATGCGTCATAAAAGAGGCTTTTAAATAATTCAACCGTCATTTAATAAGATTGATGTAATTTATTCTAGAGTCCTTCATCTTATTAGAACATTTTACAATACATACATGTTATAGATAATGCTAATTACATAACTACAAAATTTATTCCACATACCAGTATGCTACATTAATAACAGATACTTTTCACCCATGTTTAGAATTCAGCGAGATTATAATACTCTATCTCTCTTCCTTAGCGTGCATCCCACATGGTGGTGGGGTCCGCTCTCCTCACTGCGCTCCTCCACTTCGCCCTATCCTGAGCATCGTCCTCAGAGACATCACATTCCTGCATGTCCTCAGCCACCAGGCCTTTCCATCGATTTTTGGGACGCCCTCTGGATCTTTTGCCAGACACTCGATGGTCCAGTGCAGTGTTTCCTATATATTCTGGCGGTTTTCTAAGGATATGCCCGAACCACCTCAGCCTATTCTCCATCAGCTTATCGGATACATCGCGTACACCCAGGCTACCTCTTATATATTCATTTCGTATTTTATCTCTTCTCGTGACGCCGCACATCCACCTAAGTATCTTCATCTCGGCTGTTTGCACTGACTGAACTTGTCTTCGAGTGACGGTCCAGGTCTCGCTACCATATGTCAACACCGGTCTGATCATTGTCTTGTATACATGGCCTTTCATCTTCACTGGCATTCGCTTGTCACAGATCACTCCAGTCACTTATCTCCATGTAAGCCAGGCTGCGGCAATACGGTGCTGAATGTTAGTTTCCAGGCTTCCTGACTCATGTATCATGTTCCCGAGATACTTGTATTTATCACATCTTGTGACTTGCTGCCCATCAATTGTAATCGGGTCAGTGTCTGTTTGGGGAACATTGCAAGCCATAAACTGTGTTTTGCTCACACTCAACACCAGGCCTCCTTTCTGTAACTGGTGTTTCCACGCCAGAAGGGCTTGCTGTAGGGATTCCTTGTCTTCGGTGCAGATTGCTACGTCGTCAGCGTATATAAAAGTCCATAGTGACTGCATTTGTGCATCCTCCGTTAGCGCGTCCAGCACCAGACAGAATAGGAATGGGCTAAGTACGGATCCCTGGTGTACCCCTTCTGTAACTGCGATTGGTCTAGTGGTTCCTGCTGGGGTTCTTATTTCAGCCTTCACTTGTGCGTACATATCAATGATCACAGTGATATACTTCTCAGGTATATTTATTTTCCGGAGACTCCACCATATCACCTCTCTTGGCACTTTATCGAATGCGTTTTCCATGTCTAAGAAAGCAATGTATAATGGGCTTTTCTTTTCCCGATATTCTTCGGCTATCGTTTTTAGGGCAAACATTGGGTCAGTTGTGGAAATGCCAGGTCTGAATCCATAGTGATTTTTGACAGGGAACATTCCGACCTAAGTCGACTATCGATCACTCTTTCATATAACTTCATAGTATGGCTCATTAATTTTATTCCACGGTAGTTATTACATTCATACTTACTACCTTTTCCCTTATAGAGCGGGACTATCGTGCTCAGTCTCCAGGCATCCGGCATTTTAGAGGTCTCCAGCATCCTGTTGAAAAATTTTGTGAGCAGCTCAACAGCTCTGTCTCCCAGGCTCTTCCATGCCTCGATGGGAATACCATCGGGTCCAATAACTTTTTTGGTTGCCATCTTTTGGATTGCTTTTTTCACTTCCTGTTTGTCTATCTGTGAAACAAGTTCGAAATTCATGGGCATATTTGAAAGTTGCAGGTGTGAGTTATTGGTGTTAAGAAGAGTGTCATAGTATTTGTGCCATCGGGAGATAATGCTTTCGTTGCTATATAACAGTTCTTCGTTTTACCCTTTTACGACTCTACATAGCGAGATTATAATACACATTTCAAAAATACTATTTATCATGACACTTTACAACATTACCACAAACAGATAAAGATGTTCTTAAAATCTAATACACAATCCAACAATCCCCTCCTCATTCACTAAAGATCCCTCCTCCTCATCCTGAAACATACTCGTTACTGTATTTGTGCATGTTCTTGTTATTTTTTTAAATTATCTTTTATCTTGTATTTTCTTATAAATTTTTCAACTGTGTAATAAATTACTGTATAATCAATAATTTAAATTGAAGAAAGCACTTTTGGCTCAACTTTTGTACAATAATTGTAATGTAAAATAAATAAATTATAGCTGTAGCTTTCTGAGAGATAATAAATAAAATAAAATGATCCAAACATCGTTGTATTAACTATAACTTACTCAAGCGTCATAAAATAAGGTAGGCGAGAAGAAATAATTCAAGCGTCTCCATTTTAGGTAGGTGAGAAATATCAATTCAAGCATCATTATACTAAACGTGTGTTCCTATTTCGAACGTGGTCGTATAACCTATAACTAATCCAAGCTTAAAGCTATTTTTGAATATTCCACAACACTAACTTGGAAGATATTTTTCTGTCTATTCCATTGCTTGTCTGATAATCTAAACTGTCTGTCAATATGAACGGACCTTTAAAATCCGCCTGTGTGTGTTTTTAATATTAAGACTCCAATTTTGTGTTTACAATAAACAGTGATTTTTCCTTTCAAATATCATCTACATACCTACCGAAATTTCATGTATTAATATGTTGATTTACAAATAAATATTAATATTCATGTACCATCATGCAGTGTCACCTACGAGTAGACATCGAATATCGATCTCCGTTTGTTCGTATATTTCAACTGTCGATTTGTTCGAGAGAATTTATTTCATATCGACAAAGTATCAAGCCAAGATACGCGAGATTTGTATGACAGGTCTATATTAATAAAATATACACACTTGCATACATATTTTTCACAGTTTTTCCAACTTTGAAGTAAAAAAAACACCAACTAATAGGCTTTGCAGCATATATTAGGTTCTATATATGTATATGGATATACTCAGAATTCGGAGTAGACATTTAGTGTGTGTGTCCGACCCTCCCTTATAACTTTTGATCCGCTCAATTTACAGAGCCCAAAATTAATAATATATAGATAGTTACAAAATATATAGATAGGCCCACAATACTTTTATACTCAGAATTTCAATTTTTGTTTCAGTCAGGGGTTATCAATTATTGAATTTTAACTTTATTTTTCCATATATCTCAAAAACAATATTAGCTAGAACGCTGAAAATTAGTAGAAATATAGACAAAAACAAAATCTCAAATTTGTTTTTTTTTTAATAAGTTCCTAGTTTTTCAGACGTTTATTATTAAGAAAAACATTTAAATCAATGTGTTTAACTGCCCATATTTCCAAAATTTTTATAAATACCGAAAAAAGCCCAACTAGATAATTTAATTTTCTTTAAAAAATATGAACATTGTAGATGTACATCTCGAACTTTTCTTAACAATTTTTATAAAAATTGAATTTAGTGACGACATCGTTTCATACAATTTGTAAGGCAGTATACACTGCACAATATCTCACTCAATAGTTTGATACCTACTTAATCTACAAACATACATCATGCTGTTTTCATATTCTGGGTAGGAAAACAGACTGACCTCCTTACTATCCTATCTTGACATATATGCCTACATGTTAGATATAGAAAAAAAAAATATCTTAAAATATTTATTAATTTGTGTTTAGTGTTAATAGTTTGGTACGTATTCTTCAATATTATACATACTATCGCCATCGACAGTTGGATCTCATGTGTTACATGCAACTAGTATGGTAAAATAATTCCCTAAGTCGACACTGTGTTGCGAATATTTTTATATGTTTTCTATTTTCCCGTGTTCGGGTATTTTGTACTTAATACTTCTCCCCTTTCTTTTCTTCTTTTTCAGTTGTACCTACTTGCAGCAACACCCAACATGTGGTTATATGTATGTTATCTATACCTTTTTCTCACTCCTCATACATTTTATCTTACACCTTCTTTTCTTACAGGTGCGCCCTTCTCGACAAAGATAAAAAATTCATTTTCTACACTGTATATAATTAAAATAAAAACAAACAAAACTAAAAATATTTTTTTTTTGTTTTCATAAATAGACTAAAGCAGGGGTATCTCTCCGAAAATACCTGGGGGGCAAGTCTGGTCCAACCGGCGAGATCCAAATCCTTGTGATTACCCATATCATGGATATAAGTATTATATGGAGTTGTATGACACATAAAGATATTATAGAACTCCATATAATAATTATGTATATCCATGATCAGTGGCGGCTGCTAACTAATAACTTTAACGGTTCGATGGAGCAAAACAAAAACATTTATTTATTTTTTGTAGGAAAGTTTTGATCTTTTATACTTTAGCTGATAGGTAACCGGATGGGTTACCAATCAACAGTTGTTAGTAACCAGATGGGTTACTATTAAATATAGGTGGTAACCAGAGGGGTTACCAGTAAAGAGAGTTGAAATAAGAACACAAGGACAGTGGTTTAGAGAGAAGAAGAAAGAATGGTCAAAAGTAACAATGAGTATATTGATCACAATTAATAGTTTGCTTAAGGATAAATTTACAATTGATGAAATAACTTACAAAGGAACTTTCTCACGATGAGTAGGTATAACGAGCGAGTTAGCGGATGTGTTCAAAGTGTCCGAATCTTCGCATGGTGAAGACCATCGTGCTCGCGAGTTCGAAAGTTGACCGGTGGTCGAGAGGTGAAGTGTCGGCGAGACGGCGTGGTCGTAACGGCGGCGTGAAGTGACGAATCGAAGTGACGGAAATACGGAAATGAAGTGACGACGTGTAGAGGTGTAGACTCCCTTAAATAGTGCTGCGCTGGGGGTAGCAAGTTCAATGTCCTCGAACTTTCTAGACCATTTCATTGAACTGTCATACCCAGTTGAAGAGTATAGTCACTTGTTTGACGTTGCGGGCGATGAACTCGGCCTAGCGATAAACAAATGTACTTCCGTCGCTAGGCGCGCGCTCGAAAGAAATTTCGAGATGTGGTCTGCCACAATACTTACGAACTCTTTATTACTCGCATATTAAAATCCTGTATTGTCTGAATCAACTTTCTCTCTGTGATCAGTACTGACAATGCGTTGAGATGGTCCTGCATGTGTCATGGTGTTTCTTAAACATATTTTTATTCTATTTAATGTGGAAAAATAACGTTCACTCTCAACGGAAGTTGTGGAAATTGTACATATTAGTTTAACGAATTCAAGACTCGTCTAGACCATAATTTAAAAAAAGTTGTCAAATTGAAATATTGCCGTCAACCTTTCTAAAATCGTCAAGATTCTAAATTGTGCAAAGTATACTTTCAACATAACACAAACATCCATACACAATTCAATAATACTCAGTCATGTAGAAAAAATATACAATATCCAATGAGTTATACATAATTTATAATCAAAAAAACATATTTTAAGAACAGTGAAATGCGCGCCGCCTAACAAAGAATCGGCAAACTACACATATAGCTTAGCAGTGCGGCGCGCCGAAGTCCTCTAACATTCGTATGAGATATCTATCATTTCACGAGCCAGTACGTTATCTAAGTTTCCATACATTTGTTATAGAATCTGTGGTGCGCTTATAAAAACGCACCGCGGGTCTCTCACAGATGCATAAATTCAGGCGTTTATTTAAGTCAAGCGATATTCGAAATTTTTGTATTCATTCTTGTACATACGTTACAAGTAATTTGGTATTTTTTTAAACATGTTTGTTGATGCATAATTTGGTTTAAGCTTTTATTTTATTTCACCGGTTCAGCGCTCCAGCGCACCTAAGGAGCATCCGCCATTGTCCATGATATGGGTAATCGTGAGGGTTTTGATTTCGTCAGTTGGATCAGACGTGTCCCCCTGATCCCTCTCCTTTTCCTTCCTTCCCTTTGCTACGTAATATTTACTAAAGAAGGAAAATTTACCCGTCGACACCTGATCTCGATTTCCTCTTGTTGTTCTTTCCCAATCCTTTTTTTTTGCTATGATGTTTTTTTTATTTTGATATTAAGAACTAGTTTTATTATTATTCTATGTTAAGACCTAAATCTTTTAATTTATCTGTTTTGTTAATCGAATATTTTTGAAGGTTGCATATTATGCAAACATTGGATTTTTTTCCCTGTCGGGAGTCAAATGATATTTTATGACAAATTTATAACATCTCAATAGAGACGAAGTTTTAAACAAACCGAGAACTCGAGGTACCTTCACGACTCACGATCCGACATCGGCTCGTTCGCGTGATCATTTTATGCGCTTGCGCAACGTTCACCACTTCAGTATTCAGTTTTCTGTCACTATAAGGACTTCATTGTTTACAAAACCAATTTCTCAATAGATGGCGTTACAAAAAGTTTCTACTTCACTTCCTAGATGGCGATAATATGTTCAACTTATTTTAAAACTAACAGATTTTCACGAATAAAATTTAGAGAACTTTCAAAAATTGGATTCATAAGGAATTCAATAAAAAGACATATTTGGTGAACGTTGCGCAAGCGCATAAAGTGATCACGTAAACTAGCAGATGACAGGTCGTAAGCCCTGTAAGTTCCTAGATCTCCTATAATATTCTAACTTAGTCTCAATTAAATGTTTATTTCTTACTTTCTCTTTATATTTGTTTTGACGAGGTAATGAATGTGTGCTATGAAAGATAGGAAAACTTGGCGTTCGGTTCTCTCTGCCTACTCCATGGGGGACATGGCGTGATGGTATGTATGTATTCTGTGTCAAATATTAATTTAACACGCACCCAACAAAAAGTTACTACCACACTATGGAGACTTGCGATGTTTGTCATGTCTCAATACCAGACTGACTTCCTCATTATTGGCATTCAGTTCAAGTCTTACTGTTGAACTGGTTCGATTCCCGGCTCGGACACGCTTTTTTTTTACCGAGATCACATACTGGAGCTGGGAGTCGATCGAAATTGACACATGACAATTTTACATCATTGAAGATTGTTTACAACTTCCTCTGAATGCGAGCTTAATGAGAAAAATCTTCTGAATTAATTTTTCTCTGTCTCTTGTCCAATTAGAATCTAGCTTTTTATCTATTGAATTTATGTTCAAATAAGCACTAACGCTGGTTTACTGCTATGCGTAAATAACTTTCAACCAAGTCTAGCAATGTAATGCTTCATAAAAGTATACAATTCAATTTTATATTGAAAAAGATATTTTATTTTATTTATTTATTAAGAGAAAACAAATATTTATATATAAATATAAAGAACGAAGTATTTTATTTTTATTTTACATTACTTTTCGGGTAACTAACAGTTACTGTGTCAAATATGAATTTAACACGCACCCAATAACAAGTTACCACATACTGGAGACTTAAGGTATTAATCGTCTCACAGATCCAGAAAACACAATTAAAAACTGTGTCTCCACCGGAAATCGAACCCGGGACCTTTGAAAATTAAATGCTTAACGATGATTCGGACGCATGTAACTTATAACATTGTTTCATATAACTTATTTATATTGTACTTTTTTGTAATATTTTTATTGTTTGTAACTATATTGTTATATTTTGTTTGGTTTCAATAATAAAAAAATATAAAAAAAAAAAAAAAAAATGTAAAGGATGAACGTCTGACAAAATATACAGCGTTGAGAAAAGTGAAATGAGATTTGGGAATCCCATCACTTGGGACTCAATCATTGACC
Organism: Molanna angustata; assembly: GCA_963576475.1. Taxonomy (NCBI): domain Eukaryota; kingdom Metazoa; phylum Arthropoda; class Insecta; order Trichoptera; family Molannidae; genus Molanna; species Molanna angustata. The sequence continues at coordinate 18,423,158 of OY754983.1, read as the reverse complement.
AACGAGGTTGTTTTTTTACAAGAAGAAACAATTATTATTTTTTGTGATTTTTAAAGAATTTTTGATACCGCTCAAGTTTATTCACGATTTTTTCGTTGGCATCTGCAAAATTAGGCATCTGTATATATCATGCAAGTTGTAAATATTAGACGAAGTCAATTTATAGGATTTATACGGGATCCTACTGACGGGATTCTACTCACCAATTGCCCAAGAAATCGGAGATCTTCGTCAAAAAGTATACCTAGTTTCTTCACCCTTAAGAGTAGAAAAACTGTTGGATATAGATCTTCCACAATTCCATGCCTGCATCCATCAGTAAATATGGGATGGGCGGATTCTTTAGTCGAGGATTACCAATAATATTTTTTTTTAACATGTCCACGTAGGGGACGCCAGCTATTAGGATTTGGGTCCATTTTACTCTTCCGAAGAAGCGCACTACGTAGCGTTGGGAGGGGTTTGCAATCTAGAAAAGAGTTTATTAATTCGGATTCTAAAAAGACCCGGGTTGTACGAAGGCGGAAACACAGAATTCAGAAGATCGTTCCACAGTCGGACTGCTGTATTAATAAAGGAGTTCTAGAAGCGACTTGTTCGTATATGTTGAAGGTCCACTGTGAATGGGTGCTGCGATTGAGTGAAGCGAGTGACTCTGTTGCGAGTGGGTGGAGGAGGGACCAAAGATGCAAGTTCTTCTGAGCAATTCCCGTGGTAGTATCTATAGAATAAACTTAAAATTAAATGGCTCAGGATCAAGATGGGTTGATAAGGGGACAATTTAACAGAAGGGACAAAGTCCAGCGGGTATCCTCGCCGGGAGTATCTAGTGGATATGGGCTGCAGCACCTACAAGGAGCTAAAAAGTGTCGCACAAAACAGTACAAAAATGGAGGAAAAGTTTCAATGCTTTGCTGGAAAACAAGCTACAAATGTATACAATAACCCCATTCATCGTTTGTTAAAAAGTTCGTCGTTGGTATTTAGATTAAAAACATGGTGCTTTGGTATTTTTTTTTTCTAAAAACCATTAAGCACCTTCGATTTGATCACTTTATTCCACGGACGATTTCGATTAAAGCACGTACTCTTTTTTCGATTAACCGAAATACCGCTGTTTATGCGTCCCCTATCGAACGATTTGGGTACAGTTAGTGTTCGCACACAATGTTAAGGAATGTACTGACATAGTAGGTAGGTGCCTCACCAATCGCGACGTGCAAAACGCCGCATTTCACGGTACCGCAGTTTACAAAGTCAGAGAGAAATTAAATTGATGGTTATTAGCGGAGAATGTAGAAAAACTTTTGAATTAAAAATCAGCTAATTAAATTGTTTTTTTTTTTAATAAAATTCAATTCACACTCGAAATAGACACCAATTCCACCTTAAATTTCTTAGATCTAAATTTAACTCTTAAAAATAATAAAATAGAATTTGGCATACACCGTAAACCTACATACACGGACACAGTAATACATAATTCATCTAACCACCCCATATCGCATAAGTTTTCTGCATTCTATTCCATGATACATCGATTAATTAATACCCCTCTATCTCTAAATAGTTATAATGTTGAATTAAACACAATAAAATGCATTGCTGAAAATAATGTTTATAGTATAGTAATAATAGAAAATATACTGAATAAAATTAAAAAAGTTAATATTCGTAATAAATATTTGTATAGCGGAATGGACAGTACAAAAAACAGAAAAACAATGGCGTCGTATTTTATTTATTGATGATAAATTTAATAGAATATTAGCAAAAGATTTACCAACAGATATAAAACCGGCTTTTTACACTAATATGGGTAATAACATGGGTAAAAAATTACGTAACAACATAGATAAAACTCCATTGCTAAATAACTCGGGTGTATATAGACTAAACTGTGGGGATTGTCCATCATTTTATATTGGCAAAACAGCACGTAAGTTTGACATAAGGATAAAAGAGCGTATGTGTTGTATAACAAATAACAATTTTTCTGAATTCGCTAACCACCTTATAAGTACAAACCACACATTCTGCATATACATAAAGAGAGATTAAAACTAGATAATCTGGAAGCCCTAGAAATTAGGAAGGCTCTGAACAGAAATAATAATATTATAAATAATCAAACAATTTTGAATAATTCACCGCTTCTCAATATGTTTCCACTAGCTCGCCATAGCGGTAATCCTTACTCCTCCCCCTCCACTTCGTCTTCCGCGTTACCACCCACAACATAATATCGCACACGTTCGTTCATTTTTTAATAATAATTTAGTACAAGTCTGTCCTGAGGAGGGAGCGGTTAGCTCCGAATACCGGTTAGACACCAAGAATTCACAGTGGTTAAAACAAAAAATATATTTGTACCAAATTTCAATTTCCGAAAATAATTAAATTATGTTTTAAAAAGATTTATTTTTAAACAATCCGTATGGTAAGAGTATGACAATTAATTATAAAAACATGCAAAACTATGGAACATTAATAGTTTTCTACTTTGTATTCATCACCTAGCATATGAAAGTTGACACGACTTGTGGATTCTTTTAAGTTTAGTGGCAAACTATTATATATTTTGAGATCTTTATGTTTGATTTTTGAGACAGAATTCCGATTTTTATTTTTATTCCATATTGAATGAATTGTAGATAAAAGATAGTCTATCGTCAATATGTTTCGATATTTTGTACACATTGTCAGAAGGTTTCCCGATAGATAACCTCCGGAAGCTTTTCTCAATACGATGCGTGGAAGGTAGACGGTCCAGAGGCCGTCCAACGACCCGACAGAGTGACCTTGTCGAATCCGCTGCAGTATATTTGATAACCGAAGCTCTTTTTACTGCTCGAGACTGTCCTACATGAGGGCGAACTGGTGATTTTTCGAGCCTACAACAACAGAATCCCTCTGCATACCTACAGATGCTCGGCGAACCTTCGAGATAAATTAAGAAACGAAGAAATAAGACGCCGAACAAGAGTCACAGATATTATGGATCGAATTGCAATGCAATGGGCTGAGCATATAGCTCGACAGGGGGATACTAGGTGGGCACTCAGAAAGTGTCGGACGACCCCCCAAAAGGTGGTCCGATGACATAGTTCAGCAAGCTGGAAGGACCTGGATGCGAAAGGGGAGAGACAGAGACGAATGGAAGAGGCCTACATCCAGCAGTGGAAGGAGGAAGGCTAAAGAAGATCATCATACAAGATGGCATTTTGACTACCACAATACGTCCGTACACTGCAACATCTTGCGTGTAACTAAAATGCGGTAAGAATTAAGTGAGGTGGGAAAATATTAAAACCGCGATTGTCAAATAACGCGACAATCGAAGTATTGTTGTACATTACCCACTGAAAACCCCCAAATAATATCTTTGAGTTTTGTTAATATCTTGGAGGGGTGCACTTTATGGCACATTATTGATTTGAAGTGCACTCGATATATTTTTATATTTATTGAATATTATTTTTTTTGGGGGGTGAATATTTCAATATGTATGTACGTACGTGAAATTCCTACAGTGGAATTGCCATCACGAATGTTGTTAGCTGTGTAAATTAGTATATAGAATTTCTTGAGGAATACCTGTTGTGATTAATCGTCGACACTTTTTTCCGTTAAGAGATATCTGATTTGTATGAGATGAATAGCTCGCACAAATATATTAAACAGTGTGTTTCATAAAAAATATGTTTTCACTATGTGATTTGTTGCATAGGCCAAAATACTGAGAAGGAACAAAATACTGATAATAAAATGCAAATAATTCCACATATAACATATAATATTATAGTTTGGTCACATTGCTCAAGGCAGTTGATTGGGACTACAGGAAGGATGCTAACCAAGGCACTTAAACCAACCTATATACGGACTACACTGGCGAACACAACTACACAAACTGTATATGAAATAGTATCAGAACCCACAATACAACATATTTTAAACAATGAAAAAATAATGTACATTTATAAAATCAAACATGACTTACTTAAACAAACACAACACACTCCTGGAAACTGTTAGTGACATACATAACTACGACACTAGACAAAGAAACAACCTAAGAAACATTAGCAATAGAACAGACAGACTAAACAAAGGACTATTATCCACCAGCATTAATTTGTATAATCAGCTACCAGATGACATTAAGCACTGCCAAAAACTCCATTTTTTCAAAAAAAAGTTAAAACAACACATACTACATGATAGTGCTTTCAAATAGCTTTCCTGTACACCCGGCTAACAGTTTTGGGCTCCACTATGGTTGAATTTTCATTTTTTTTTATAAACTTCATTGTAATGTTCGCCACATTGTATAACATGTATTAATCTAACAAAATGTCAATATAAACCAAAATGTATGTCAACACTCATACCAGCAAACGCTGTCTGTGTTGAATTTTAAATAAATAAATAAATGTACCAGAGAGACTTGGTTAGTTATTTATTTTCTTTCATTTTACATTATACCTTTGTATAGCAGTTGAAGATTGTGACAGGCTGGTGGTCTACATTGTTGACACGGTTTTGGTGGGTTGGGGCAACACGACAGACATGGTACTGGAGAGCAGCACATCGGGGGACAGCAAGGATCACAGCCCATCTTGAGAGCAGCACATCGGGGGACAGCAAGGATCACAGCCCATCTTGAGAGCAGCACATCGGGGGACAGCAAGGATCACAGCCCATCTTGAGTTAACAACCTCTCTTTTCAGGATGAATAAATATAAAACAAGTCTGGATTCTTCGGAAGCTGTATTGGCACTAAAATTTTGTTTCTTGGGGTTACAAATCCAAATAATAAGTATTCTTCCGAGATGTTGAATTAAAATGAATGATTATATCATCAAGTATTTGAACAATTCTTTACTGAATGTTATTCACACAATTTTAAAAATAATTCCTCTAAAAAATAATGAAATATTCCTATTTTACAGCATTTTCTAATTGCATTGTACAGAAATAAATCTTCTTTGTGCTAATGAGTGTATAAAATCAATCTGAATATTCAAAATATTCATTTTAGAACAGGTTTCAAAAAATGTACGGTTTCTCAGCATTTTAATATCCACTCCTGGACGAAGTCCGGTACTGAGCAGTCCTTTTCCAGGACGTGCCAACATATCCTTTGATATAATATATTATGACCCGAATGCACAGTCCTAGGTACCTAAATACTAACTCCTAACCTCACTGGAGTATTTAGTATTCTTAAGTTAGCAATTGCGTTGCAGAGACATCACTAACTAAATACTATGTATATAGGTACTACGCCAAACTTAAGGTCGATGGCGTAGAATTACACATTATTGTGTATGATGAAAAGATATAGACAGCTTTCTATGGGTTTAGAAAGCTATCTATCTCTTTTCTAACGTTTAAAATGTTTTTTGCTATAACAACACAAACATATGTAACCAACTTCACACCCTTCACACTTTACACTGACAGCTCGATGTCACGATTTTTTTGAAATTCCACCGAATTTTCGGCATCTCGTATGGATCGCTGAATACTCTGGTATTTGATTTGACAAAATTACCAAATACATATTCAACGAAGCCAATAAAATCATCATCCCCCGTAAAATCTCGTATTTTAGTATTAAACCAATCGTAAGGTTCCTCGCGATCAGCCTTACTTTTTGACAATTCGCAAATGTTAGTTTACGCCGATGCGCATGCGTTAAGTATTTAGATATGTCTGTGCAATGCAATTCTCATAGAAAAACGTCGTAGCATCCTCCAGTTAGGAAGCCACGTAATTTCCTAACTTAAGTGAGCGGCTGTGAAATGAAAACATGGTTAGTATTTAGAATTTAGTATTTAGGTAGGACTCTGCATTCGGACCTATATATTATATTATACTCTGTACCAAAATTTGTTAAATAAATAAATCATCCTTCCATCTACAAGGTCTGCAAGTCAGCATTGTCTTTGTACACTTATCGTCGCTTCTGGCTACGTGCTCTCTCCATTTTCATATCAGCTGGTTTCTTACTTGGGTTTTAGCGGTACGTCCTAAAGTCTTCCTTTCTGTAGGCACTATTAAGTGAGGTTATAAAAACGTATGTCTAGGCATATTTTTGCTTTTAAAACGACAAGTAATAATATACCGATAAGTATGAACAGTCTATACGTAAAACAAAACTGCACATTCCTAGGAATTTTCTTATTATTTTTCTCCGATTTTTCGTACATAAATATCTCGCCGTTGACAAAAACACGCCGAACGAAATCGTTTTTTGCACCCATAAAACTCATCTGTCATCCGCGCGGGCGGCCATCTTTTCGTTTGTTAGGGCTACTCAAACGGATCCACCATTTCGCTGTACCGAATATAATTTAATGTACACAATTCTCCGTTGTAATTTTTAAATTGTCTTTTAATAATGTCATTACTTTTCTTTAAATAATCATAATATTTGCATGATGGCGGCCCGCCGCGGAATCGCGTGATACTGACAAGAGAGAGAGAGGGTAATGGGCGAATTATGTCGTGCAATTTTATGGGTCATTTCGTTAAAAGAAAGCGAAATAAAGCGGTCGTAAAATGGGCCAAATGGATATTTGATAGTGTCGTGTCTTGTACGCGAAACCGCGAATAATTTTCGGAAGTTATCCGCGGAAGATCGCGGCCAAATGAATGTGCTTTTATAAATCTGCGCGTTTTTCTTTTTATATTTGAGGTTTTCCGTTCCAGATTTGTAATCAGTCTACACTACGGCTCGTATAACAAAAGACTTCCTAAGAAATTTTAAGCTCTCATGTTCCTTGACATATAACGAATCTAAAAATAGTTCTTTCTTTTGTACGTCTTACCTATACATCTAGGCCGATATTACAAACAATTTGTTTGTAGTATCCTGTTCGTTTTTATACACATGATATATCAAATACCATACGACATATTATTACGAGAGAGTATTTTGAATCGAGCGTCTGTCAAATGATAATAGTTACATGATTTTAAATAATAGTAATCCGCCATCTTGGTGCGGCAGCCATTTTAAAAAAGAATAATTTCACGTATTCTGCTTGATAAACCCTTTCATTTGTTTATTTTTCATTGGGTTTTCAAATGAATATATATACTTTTTTTCTCCTCAAACTGCTGTTTTTATGTAAAAGTTAGATTATGTTTATTTATTTTTTTATTATAATTGTCAATTTTTAAACTTGTGTAGCTTGACTCCCACATATGTACACATCATTGTACTTACAGCAAAGTATTACTGCTGTCGACTGCGGGTAAATTTGGAACGACCGCTATCGGTCTGGCTGTTTTGTGTATATCTATGTGTATGAATGTTTTATATCTTTATGTTTTTCTTTATATATTTTGAACTAATAAATGTGCTGGAGCACATTGCCTTATTGATTTTTTTTTATCTAATGTTACTAACAAAAGAATCGTTGGTTATATGATAGTTGATAATTATTTTGACGCACCCTAAATAATGAGTGTTTTACTATTTCATGTGCCAGGTAGAACAAGCAGACACTCAAATCTTTTTCATATTCCACACTGCAGCACTCAACACAGAATTATTTCATAGGTTCCACGCATTTTTAAGCAGCATAACACAAGGTTTTATGACAATGATGTATTCAACGACACATATCCGCAATATCGCAGGAATATATCGGCAATGACGCAGTGATATGAAGGAATAACTTACTACTTTATCCCTCCCCAATACCCGAAATTTCTACATATCTCATTATTATCTGCATGTTTTAATTTTAAATTACTTTTCTTATTTTGAATTTCTTTATTCTTTGTGTTTTATATATTTAATTTCAAACTCACTCCACTGTTTACATAATGTTTTAGTTATTTTTTTTTATTACGCATAATGTATGATGAGTGAAATATGTTGGCAAATGTTTATCATTGTGTTTTATAATTTGCAAATTACTGTATATTTACTCTTAAATTAAATAAATATATAATTGGTTTACCTTCCAACAGAGATTTTTGTGCAGCCTTGAGGGATTTTTGTGCACGTTTACTTTGTTATATTTGATATTATGTTTATGTGTATTAATCGTGTACCAAATCTTAAATAAATAAAATACAACTAAGATGAAATTGGTGAAGACACTGGTATTTCCTATCTTCCTATATGCTGCATAGTGGTGGATAAAATGCACTTCTGAGACGAAGAACATTTATCCTTTTGAAATGTGGTGCTGGTGACGAATGCTACGTATTCCGTGAACAGCTAGACAGACTAACAAATCCTTCCTAGATCAGCTGGAGGTTAAAGCCAGACTGCGAACCGCCTGCTACCAGATGATCCAGAAATACTTTGGCTACATAGCTAGATGGGAGCCTGAAAAATTTCGAAAGCCATCTAACAAAACAAGTTATATAAACGTTTATAATAATAAAAACGCAGACTCTTAAAAATGGCTGAATTTACATCGCATCCGCCAACCCTGCATTGTCCATAGACAAAGAAACGGAACATTGTAGGTACCATCGATTAGAAAATTTTTCTGTTTATTTGTTCTGCGAATGCCGGGCGTATGTATTATATGGCCCGGAGATAGATTAGAATCGACGGAGAGGGGGAAGGGAACAGAAAAAAGGAACGCGTGGTTAAGACAAGTGTGTAATGGATAGACAATGGAGCGAAAGGGTTCCGTCGGACATTTTGTTTTTCTATGGTCTATATATTTTTTCTATGGCCGGCCTGACAGAGCGGGAAAATATTGACTCTGCGGACGTCCGTATTGTATTTTTTCTTCTCCCACATTCTGTTTTCCTACGTCGGCAATAATGATTAATGTTTGAGGTACGCATTAGTCTTTAATTGCTCCAAGATTAAATTGGATTTCCTATCAACACAGTTGTACCTTTATTACTAAACCAATGGATTTACATCAAATGCTGGAAATAAATGTAGTTCAAATGTTTTAATTGATTCAGGATATCCTTTGAACACAAAACCACCTTTTTGTTCTCGTGAATCCATTGAATTTATTATATCCATTGAACCAAAAATCTTCAAATAAATTATGTTCAAATATTTTTATTACTTTTAGGTTAGATTAGATTTCCTCTGAACACAGATGTATCTTTATTACTAAAACCAAGGACCATTCGTTGTTTTAAGATTATCGAAAGAAATGCGTTGAAACACATTGTGTTCTTTGAATGTGGCGTTCTATGAATGCCCGGTATAACTGATCTTCATCCTAACTTGAAAGTTCGATTGCCTGTCAAGCATGTCTCATCTTTTGTCTATAAACTTCATTTTCGTCTATTCACTCAATTCCAAAATTATTTTAATAAAAGCATTAATTTCAAACAAACTATGTACAATATTTTATCTAGAATTTATTTATATTTCTTAACTTGATGGCACAATTCACCCGTTTAAAGAACTATTACTTGCCTAGACGAATAAAAATGTGGGTTTTATATTTTAATCGGATGAGTTCAAATCAAAATAATATTTTCATTTGTATCATCTTTGGGAAACACACAACAATAAAACATTCAACTAATAAAATTGCTCTTCTCTGAATACCCAGTAAGAGAGAAAACATGATAGTTTGAATTAATACATCAACACAAAACTTACTTGAGGATGTAATAAGCAACCCGAAAGCTATGGAGATAGCAATTAAGTATCCTGAGATTAATAGCTAACGCCCAACATAATATTGCGGGTCATTTATATGTGTAAATTATTTAGTTTATTTGGCTTTAGGGGTAGGCAAATGTAACTGAACGCCTGATTGTTGAATATAATTAAAAACAATAATGGCAAATACGCAAACGTATCTACTCGACTAATGTATATTAAACGTATGTATAATAAAGAGTAAAAGTAATATTCAAGAAAATTAGTTTAAATTTTCTAATGATTCTGAATCTCTTCTTCTTTTCCTGTTTACTGTAGACGTATTTTCCTTTTTTATCTTTTAAAAATATTATATGAATATATATTGAATTGGAGCAAGACGTAGAACCTTGAGGCACGTCCTGTTGGATTCTGGATTCATGTTTATTATTAGATGTATAGATTGTGTAAGTATGATTATTTCAATTAAGTTTATCGACCGATAATTCTTGATAGAACTCACTTGATTTTATCACTTGATTTGTGTATTCATTATCATTGTTTTCGGTCGTTTTTTTTACGAGCCGGGTAATTACACATTCTGAATGTTGCCTTATTAGGTGGGACGAGACTTGTGTGCATTTTTTATGATAATGCACAATACACACCTGTCGCTGGTTACCGTGTACCGTGATGGTATGTATATATGTGTATTCATTTTAAACTTTGGACCAAACGTCGAGCCTTGAGGTACGCCCCGTTGGCCTTTGCATTCATTTTTATCCTTTAGGTCTACGTATTGTATTATTGACTATAATATAGTCTCTACCGCTGCCGTTGGATTCTGATATGTACATTGCACATCCATAGGTATGCGGTTGAGATATATTATTATCATAAAGAATCCTTTCTCCGTATCCACGATTCAGACGAGCTGTGCCATTCATGAGGCCGATACACAAGACCTGACCAGATTCATGTAGAAACTCACGCTCCACGTTACAGGTTCAACGAAATGCGCACCTCATAAACATTTGGTTGCGAACCAAACTGGAACTCAATAGCTAAAAAAATAACAGTATATAAACAGTTTTTTAAAAACAATTACTTTATTTGCAGTTAGCTTTGGAATTTAAAAAGCATGAAAGCAAAATATTATGAACTGACAAATTTTATTAAGACCACTCAATAATATATTATTTTATTTTATATTACTTCTAGGACAACGAATAGGTGCATGTTGAATTAATGTCGGCCATAGTGCCTCAGTTGGTTGGGTATATGACTGCTGATCCAAAGGTCCCGGGTTCGATTCCCGGTGGACAAAATTTTTAATTGTGTTTTCAGTCAGGATCTGCGAGACGATTAATATCGTAGGTCTCAAGAATGTGGCAACTTGTTATTGGGTGCGTGTTACATTAATATTTGACATGGTACCTGTTAGTTGCCCGAAAAGCAATGTAAAAAATAAAAATATTTACCTCGGTTGAAGGATGAAACTTTACCTGATACAGAAACATGTATTATGATGTTATATTTTTCGTCTTGCATCCGATGGTATGGCCTATCAGCGGAGATGGCCTATCAACCTATTTTATTAAATGTAACACTGATGTATAGCTGTTAGGTCCGAATGCAGTGTCCTACCTAAATACTAAATTCTAAATACTAACCATGTTTTCATTGCACAGTCACTCACTTAAGTTGGGAGATCACGTGGCTTCCTAATTGGAGGATGCTACGACGTTTTTCTATGAGAATTGCATTGCAGAGACATATCTAAATACTTAGCGCATGCGCATCGGCGTAAACTTACATTTGCGAATTGTCAAAAAGTAAGGTTGATTGCGAGGAACCTTACAAGTGGATTAATACTAAAATACGAGATTTTTTCGGTGGATGATGATTTAATCGGCTTCGTTGAATATGTATTTGGTAATTTTGTCAAATCAAATACCAAACAGAGTATTCAGCGATCTATACGAGATGCCGAAAATTCGGTGCAATTTCAAAAAAATCGTAACATCGAGCTGTCAGTGTGAAGTTGGCTACATATTTTGTTTGTGTTGTTATAGCAAAAAAACATTTTAAACGTCAAGCGTCAGAAAAGAGATATACCGCTTTCTAAGTTCATATAAAGGTATCTATCTCTTTTCTTCATACACAATCATGTGAAATTCTACGCCATCGACCTTATGTTTGGAGTAGTATTTAGTTAGTGATGTCTCTGCAACCCAATTGCTAACTTAAGAATACTAATTACTCCAGTGAGGTTAGGAATTAGTATTTAGGTACCTAGTACTCTGCATAGTCTACCAAAAATTTATAAACAAATAAAATAAAAGAAATCTAGAAACTTCTGTAGAATGGCTGGGTTGGAAATTGTGGTATATAAATACGTATTTATATTCCTACATAATTTGTTGGTATCTACATTTTCAAGTGTCTTAAGTGAGTCAACGTTTTAATTCATAGCATCTGTTTTTTACGGCGCAATGTTCTGGCTTACGACTTCATGACCCACGTTCAAATAATAGTGTTTTAAACTCGCTGCATCTACATAAAAATTTTTTTTGTGATATGGAAGTTAAAAGCATTTTAATGGTTATTCATTTCTGTAGTCGAACTCGAACCGAACCAGTCGTGAAGTTTTGAACTCGGCTGGCTGAATGGGCCCCGCACACACACTCAAACCGCGGTTTGCAGCTTCGGCACAAAAAGTATGGGATTATAATCAAAGAGTATATGCTATGTACTTACCACGCTGTAATACACAGAGATTCTCAAATATAGACGATCGAAATACCACAATTAACAATGTAATCATAACAATAAAGGATTGAAGTAGGGAATTGGTCCGATCGGCATTTTACAAAATTAAAAATCTTCTCCTTGATGACAATATAAACATAAAGCTGAGACAAAGAATGGTCAAGTGTTATGTGTGGTCAGTTCAGGCGTGGACTCTCAAAGTTAATATTATAAACCGCCTTGAAGCATTTTAAATGTGGATCCACCTCAGAATGCTAAGAATATCGTGGACTGACATGGTCAGTAACACTCAAGTACTACGTAGAGCCAACACCAACAAAGAATTATTCACCAATGTAAAGTGTTGTACTTCGGCCATATTCTGAGAGGTGAAAAGTATGCCATCCTTCAGCTCGTCATGAAGGGGAAGATTGAGGGTCGTAGAGGGGTCGGAAGAAGACAGCTTTCCTGGCTGCGAAACATCCGCGAATGGACCGGTATAAGAACTGTGGAGGAGCTGTTTCGCACTGCACAAGACAGGGAGGTTTTCTCTATGGTGGTCGTCAACGTCGGGGAGACCTGATATGACACGAGAAGAAGAAGAAGGTACTTTTCGGGCAACTAACAGGTACTAAATATTAATTTAACACGCACCTAATAACAAGTTGCTACATTCTGGAGACTTAATGATATTAATCGTCTCAACTGTGTCTCCACCGGGAATCGAACCCGGAACCTTTGGATCAGCAGTCAGATACCTACCTAACTGAGCCACGAAGACCGATTTTTCGAATATACTGTCTAGTATTGGCTTAAAATAATGTTTGGCTTAAGTAGTGAAAATCGGGCGATGTATGGGTATCAAGATAAGAATACGTGGCGTTCGGATCTCTCTGCGTACCCCGTGAGGGACATGTCGTAATGTTTTGTATGTACGTGGAGCTCAGAGCATTGACACCTTCAGTAAACTTCTTAAGACTGCCTTGTTTCTTAGAGCCAACAAATAAGCTACAGCGCCCTTGGAGTGATCTTGTATCACTAAACGGTGCTATATAAATTTTTATTATTATTACTATTATGTATGTACCAAAGTGTGTATAATTGTCTGTTTCTGTCTGTTTTTTTAAGAATGAATATAATATGTCCTTGGCAAGTACATATATATCCTCATACATTCCCTAAACTAGAATATATGTCCTTGTACAAGTACATATACATCCTCATACATTCCCTAAACTAGAAAATATGTCCTTGAACAAGTACATATACATCCTCATACATTGCTTAAACTAGAATATATGTCCTTGAACAAGTACATATACATCCTCATACATTCCCTAAACTAGAATAAATGTCCTTGTACAAGAACATATACATTCTCATACATTCCCTAAAATAAGCATTAATGCTTGTGAATGAATTAAATAAAATTAAAATGCCAAACAATATATAATAATAATAATGAACACTTCCTTGCACCCTGCGCAAGTGGCGAGATTATTGCCGTATGCTAATTTCTTCCAACTAAACCATGTTGCCCAGAGAAGCAATATTAGCGTGAGAAATTTTTCTGATTATTTATTATTTTCAGTAAAATATAATCTTCTTCTTCTTCTTCTTTGCCCTTTTCCCGTCTTAGTCGGGGTCGGCTCTCCTGGTACGTAATCGTCAGGGCACTCTGTCCTAGGTCGTCAAGGTATCGATGCTGTCCCCCTGAAGTTCCCTTTGAATGCTAGACCACCAAGTTGCCGGCGGTCGGCCCCTTCCCCGCCGAATAGTTGGTATGTCAAGGCTCTTTCTAACAACGTGATTTCCTTCCCGTATATCATGACCATACCAACGCAGCCTTGTTTCTTTTAGTTTGTCAGCTATAGGTGCCACTTTAAAACTTCCTCGAATATAGGTGTTTCTGATTTAATCACTTCTTGTCACACCGCCGCGCCGCCGCCGCCGGCCCATCAGCATTTTCATTTCAGCGGTGTGGAGTTTTTGTTGGTGGCATTTCTTGGTGTTCCAGCACTCAGCTCCATACAACATCGCCGGTCTGACAGCTGTTATATATATCATTCCCTTTTATTTTACCCTTCCTTTTTTCATTTTTTTTCCTTTTTCAATAAAATATAATATATTTAATAATAGATGGGTCGATGGCAGAGCGGTTAGCGCATTGGATTTGTGTGTAATCCAGTGGTCGCGAGCTCGAATCCTGCCTTGATCGATTTCGTTCATCTATTACTTACCTACACAGAAAAATTACTTTGAATGTCAGTACACTGTTTTTTTTGTAGTTTCCTTAATAAATTCTCTTGAACAAATCGACAGTTGGTGATTAGTTTATTGTATGATTGAAATTAATATTTTTTTTTTGAAAAGACAAAATACATACCTAACTATGAAAAACCAAAATGTCAAATATTTGGCTTAGTAAAATTGTAAACTGCTAGTCCTAGAACAGGGTTACCTAGTTGGGCAGCAGTAATCTCCATAATAGTCTTTGTCATAAAGGTGTGAAAAAATAAAATAAATAAATAAATTTCTTCCAACTTTAGAGTGTTTCAGTCCAGAGTAACAATTTTAAATCAATTTCTCCCCCTCTGCTAATCGAACGCAGGACTCATTAGATCACAGAAGACAAACTGCTTACCACTATGCCACAACGGCTGTCATTATAATAAATTAATTAATTAAATAATTCGAATACTAAAAGTGTATATTTTATTTATTTTTATTTTTTATTTATTTCTATCCAAAAATATACAGTATATATGAGATACAAAATATCTTAAGATAATATAAGCTTATTCATACATAGTTAACATACAATGTAAATATAAGTTATCTCATTTCAATAAATATCAATTTACCACTCCACTGGTGCTTATATATATATATATATATATATATATATATATATATATATATATATATATATATATATATATATATATATATATATATATATATATATATATATATATATATATATATATATATATATATATATATATATATATATATATATATATATATATATATATATATATATATATATATATATATATATATATATATATATATATATATATATATATATATATATATATATATATATATATATATATATATATATATATATATATATATATATATATATATATATATATATATATATATATTGATGTTGCGCCTTACAACAGTCAATCTGTATAGCTGATAGGCATTATACGAGAATGCACGAATCAGGAGTTCGGCATTCTTCGGGAGTTGGGAGATCTATATAGGCGAGTCTCGGAGGTAAGGCCGGGGCTTGATTGATCGTTTATAGTGCTCTCACATTGTAGTTCATTTGTATAACTATTATTGTACTTCTATCTTATTAATATCTAATTACTGGTTTCAATAATAAATGTGTAACGCTACGTCCTACGTAGGCGATTCGAAGCGAACGCGATTGCGAAGCAATGCGGTGCGGATACAAGCGAATTCAATGCGATGCGGTGCGACGCGGCGGCTCTGTCCTACGTGTGCGCGAATCGTTATCTCTGCCGCCAGCTACTGTCATGGATGTACGTATATAAAATACTCAAGAAGTATGTACGGCAGAGAAGTGAAACTAATATTGTGTACTTAGAGAGGCATATTTATGGGGGATGTCACAATTTGTATGAAGAATTACGTGATCTTGAATTGATAAATGAGACTGAATTTACATCTTTCCGGGAAACATATCAAAATTTGACATTCGTGCAAGCGAGAGAAAACTTTGTGTGTTTTGAACAACATCCTATTGTAAAATAGCAATAATAAATAAATGTGTTTACTTGTAGTCCCATTTATTTTTGCCAAATTCTAAAATTTGCGGTTCGATAATAATATTCTTTTGTCCCATAATATGGGACGTTCATGTACAGAAATTAAAATTTCTGTTTCTGACATGTCAAAAAACAATGGCGCCGCTATCAATTCGCGCGAAAATATCAAACCAACTGATCGTGTTCGCTTCGCATCGCACCGCGCCGCATCGAAACCAACTCGCGGTCGGTAACGTAGGACACTTCCATAGTTACCGACTGTTTGTTATTTTCGCGCCGCGCCGCGCCGCTTCGCATTCGCTTTGAATCGCCTACGTAGGACGTCGCGTAAGTAGTCAACGCGACTATTTATTTAATTATACATGTTATTTAAAAGTACCGTATACTAAAAAAAGATTGAACATCCTTGATATAATAATGTAAGTGTATGCAAATCTAATGTAGGTACTCATAACAATGCAATTGTTGTATGTGAGTCTATTGTTAAATTATGAATGTTATATTGTACCTACGTCTGTAAGGTAGGTATACTACTAGACTCATATAATTCATAGTTACATAAATACTCAATAGTAGGGAATATCTCTACTGTATTAAGGCAACAATCTTAAACTTATTGAGTTAATTTTGGTAGTATGTCTATTCATTTCGACTAATCCATTCAATACCGTAGTAAAAATGAATAAAGTTCATTTATCATCATAATGTTATCAGTATAAAAAACGAGTGGGTTGTGGCCAACGCTAAACTCCTCACTAACAAGTCATTCTATAAATTATTCAAATTTTGTATGGAAAATATTCAGCATTTTTTTATTATGAAAATTTGATAATTCTTCAATGCCATTTTATGAAAGTGATGTGCCTTTTAACCAATTTGAAAACAGTTTCCTCAGCTTGGGGTCACTTTGAAATATTTGACAGTTAAAAAAATTGAGAAGCACTATTCAGATATCAAAATCTAATGGGGCCTTAGTGAGTATTATTATATATACAAATTTGCAAAGTTTTAATAGAATCGAATGAGTACTTTAGTCTATTGTCGATAAAGTAAAATGAACACGCCATACATAGCACACAGCACATGGGATGAAAGGCTTGTTTTGGGAAAGAACAATCCTTGACCAGTTTTTAAAGGACGAATATAAAGACAGACCGCAACACACGCATTACACTAGATTTAAATTTAACGACGGATATGTAGTTCCAAAATATAATAATAAATACGGTAAGAGAACGTTTGAATATAATGTACCTAAATTGCTTAACATGATGCCGGCATCTATTAAGAAATGCCAAAGCAAAAGTAATGTAAAAAGGCTTGTCAAGGAATTGCTATTGAGGTGTGGATTTATATATAATTAAGATCACAAACGATTTTTTTTTTCTCAATTCATTTATTTTTATGATTTTAAAAAAGATAACTTTTGTAACATAGTGTGTGTTTGTTTGGGAGATCATCTTTGTGATATTTGTATGTCTCTTTATACTGTACCTAATGTTGTTTGTTATTTTTTAAGTTTACATATATATTGTCTTGAGAACACGCCGACAAGTCTAGAATTTAGACTTGGCGTGACTCATAATCATTGTTTTCTTTTTTTGTTGTATCTTATGTTGTTTATTATTTTTCAATAAAAAAAAAAAAAAAAAAAACTTTCAGAATACAATCTCAGCATGATACTAGTTGATAATCTGCAATAAAAAAATAATCAGCCTTTAAAATCATTACTCCCCACTATATCAAACTATTACTCCCCACTGAGGAGTAATAGTCTAATTTGATTTTTTTTGCCCGTTTTACGTTGTTTTGTTTTACGTCCCCCAATAGGATACTAATCGAAAACCGATGTATTTTTTAATACAAGATGAATAGACGCGCGTACAGAGCATGTCCGTATGTTTAAATATACATTACATTTTTTTTAAACAGATTTTTAATTATCTCAATAGAGACGAAGTTGGAATATTTATTGTAGGAGAACCGGGAAATCAAGGCACCTACAGGGCTTACGACCTGTCATCGGCTGGTTTACGTGATCACTTTATGCGCTTGCGCAACGTTCACCAATTATGCCTTTTAATGAGATCCCTATCAATTCAATTTTGAAAGTTCTATATATTGTAATACTGAAATTCTTTTCGCTTGAAAATAAGGAATTTTTACTACAGCCATCTATGGGTGAAATTATGAACAACAATCTTATTATTTTTATTTATTTTGTTGGAACGCCATCTATTGAGAGAATTGGTTTTTTTGATGGCTGTAGTAAAAATTCCTTATTTTCAAGCGAAAAGAATTTCAGTATTACAATATATAGAACTTTCAAAATTGAATTGATAGGGATCTCATTAAAAGGCATAATTGGTGAACGTTGCGCAAGCGCATAAAGTGATCACGTAAACCAGCCGATGACAGGTCGTAAGCCCTGTAGGTGCCTTGATTTCCCGGTTCTCCTACAATAAATATTCCAACTTCGTCTCTATTGAGATAATTAAAAATCTGTTAAAAAATATCTTTGACTCCCGACAGGGAAAAAAATCCAATGTTTGCGCATATGCAATAATAAAAATATTCATACATTACATTATTATATTGATCCCGCATTATATATCCGTGTATGTATGTATTATATGACATGTATAGGGAACTATTTGATATTATGTGGGCAATAAAATTTTATACCCGCTCTCGTAGGCCATGGTTTTGTGGTAAACATTTTAGCTTCGGATTGATGTCTTGGGTTCGGTTCCCAGCAAAGGAGAAATTTAATTCATTAATCGGCTTACTCCCTTCTTCTTCCAGCCTTTTTCAATACAATCGTTTTCGGGTGTCGCGCAAGAGCCGGTTTATCGAAAGTACAACAAGCAACAAACAATAACATCTAACATAGTTCAGCAAAGAGGTTCACCATCACACATTCTGAATGTAGTGCCTTTTTAGGTAAGACGAGACTGGTGTGTGGGAATACACGCGTGTTTCTTGTTTCCTTTTATAAGGTTATGTACAACCGCACACCTGTCGCTGGTTACACCACATTGTGGAATATGCCGTGGTAGTAAGTATGAATGAGTGAATTAAAATTTACATGATTATTATAACTTATAACTAAGCATACCTAACAATTATGTTATTGAAAATCACGAAATAGGTTAATTCGATTTAATTTTACTCCTCACTACCCCAAGAGGATATAGTGGTAATTTTTTTATTGCAGATTATTAACTAGTATTATGCGAATGTATTCTGAAAGTTTCATCACAATGTACGACATGTTTTTTCTACTTTATCGATTATAGACTAAAGAACTCATTCGATTCTTTTCAAATTTTGCCCATTAGATTTTGAAGGATATGTGATCAGTGCTACTCATTTTTTGACTGTTAAATATTTCAAAGTGACCCCAAGCTCGGGAAACAAATTACTAAAAAGGCACATCATTTTTATAAAATGGCATTGAAGAATATTATCAAGTTTTCATACTAAAATATTTTAATCAAAGATAATTTAACAAACTCATTTCATGAAAATGCTGAATAAATTTCATATAAATTTTGAATACTTTGTGGAGTGACTTGGTACTGAGGAGTAAAGCGTTGGCCACAAACAACTCGTTTTTATTTTGATCCAAGGCATAAAGCACTCTTAATATGGTGGATTGCCATATAAATCGAAAAAAAAGGTAATATATGTATTTTTAAGCTTTTTGCATTTAATGAAATTGGAGGTAGGCGTTTTAAAATCTCTGTGTATAACTCTAGCTGTGAGGCACCGGCTTAGAATAGTGCTTCCACTCTTTTCTATTATTGTTTTCGAGTGTCCCGTAAGAGCCGGGTAATCGAAAATATAACAGGCAAGAATAACATCTCACATAGTTCAGCAATGAGGTTCACCACCCATTCTGAATATAGTGTCTTTTTAGGTGATACGAGACTGGTGTGTGGGTATACAGAGATATGTTGTGCTCCCTTTTATAAGGCAATGCACACCCGCACACCTTTCGCTGGTTACCCCACATTGTGGGATATGCCGTGATGGTATAAATGAATGAATGAAAGTGTATAACAAAGATCAATGCACATCCGAAGTCAGCAGTTCTCAAGATTAATATATCTGAACCTTTACGATTGATGAATGACATATACAAGAACGGATATAGCTTGTGGTTCTGGGAAAAGACCAGTTTTATTTTTTACCAAACGTATAATTGAATCGATGGACTAAAACAAATTATTACCTACATTGCAAAGATAAACAGGATTGCCGATGCTTGCTAACGACTAGTTGCATGTAACACATGAGATCCAACTGTCGATAGTGATAGTATGTACAGTTGAAGAATAATTACCAAACTATAAACCCATAATTATTTAATATTTTAAGATATATGGTTTTCTATACAACACATGTACCTAGGTATGTATGTCAAGATACGATAGTATGGAGGTCAGTCCTTTGATCCTACCCAGAATGTGAAAACAGCATGATGGTATGTATGTATGTTAGGAGATTAGTATCAAATTATTAAGTCTTCTTAGATATTGTGAGTAGGCTACTTCCATACAAATTGTATGAAGCAATGTCGTCACTAAATTCAATTTTTATAAAAATTGTTAAAAAAAAATTGAGATGTGCTAATACAATGTTAATATTTTTTATAGAAAATTAAATTTTCTAGTTGGGGTCTTTCGGCTTTTTTCAATATTTTAAAAAAAAATGGAAATATAGGCAGTTAAACTCATAATTTATCATAAAAAAATATTTTCTTTAATAAAAAATGTTTGAGAAACCCTGGAATTAAAAAAAAAACTAATTTGAGATTTTGTATTTGTCTATCTTTATGCCAATTTTCAGCGTTCTAGCTTTTACGGTTTCTGAGATATATGGAAAAATAAATCAAAATTTCAAAAGTTGATAACCCCTGACTGAAACGAAAATTCACAATTCTGAGTAAAAAAGTTTTGTAGGCCTATAACTGTTTATATATTTGGGCGCTGTGAATTGAGCAGATCAAAAGTTATAAGGGACGGACGGACACACAGACAGACACACAGACAGACACACATATACATACACACACACACACACACACACACACACACACACACACACACACACACACACACACACACACACACACACACAAAACTCACATAAAATGTTCTACTCCGAATTCTGAGTAAATCCATGTGTGGGAACATATATGCTGCGAGGCCTCTAGTAGGTGTTATTAGCTTGCAAAAAGTCCACTACACCATACAAAATTTTCCTTCGTACACGCATCTTGGCTTAATAATGTCGATTCATTAAGAGAATTGAATTCTCATGAACGAATCGACAGTTGGATAATATTATTATTAATGGAACAGGTTTGATGTTACTCGTATTAATTGAATTCATATTATACGTGAGGTTTCCAACCCATAAAGAAGTATCGCTATACGCTGTGCAAAGTGCTTCTACAATTTTATATCACTAGTTGCATGTAACACATGAGATCCAACTGTCGACAGCGATAGTATGTTTAGTTGAAGAATAAGTACCAAACCCATAAATACAAATTATTTATTATTTTATGATATTTAGTTTTCTATACAACACATGTACCTAGGTAGTCAAGATAGGATAGTATGGAGGTCAGTCTTTTTTTCCTACCCGGAATATGAAAACAGCATGATGGTATATGTATATTGTATGTTTAGAGATGAAGTATCAAACTTTTAAGTCTTCTTTGATATTGTGTATAGGTGACTACCATACAAATTGTATGAAGCGATGTCGTCACTAAATTCAATTTTTATAAAAATTGTTAAAAAAAATTTGAGATGTACTGCTACAATGTAATATTTTTTATATAAAATTAAATTATCTAGTTGGGGTGTTTCGGCTTTTTTCGATATTTTAAAAAAAAATGGAAATATAGGCAGTTAAACTCATAAATTTATCATAAAAAAAATACTTTTCTTAATAAAAAATGTTTGAGAAACCCTGGAATTTTTTTGAAAAAATTAATTTGAGATTTTGTATTTGTCTATGTTTATACCAATTTTCAGCGTTCTAGCTTTTATGGTTTCTGAGATATAGGGAAAAATAAAATAAAAATTCAAAAGTTGATAACCCCTGACTGAAACAAAAATTCAAAATTCCGAGTATAAAAGTTTTGTAGGCCTGTAACTGTTTATATATTCTGAAATTTTAGGCTCTGTAAATTGAGCGGATCAAAAGTTATAAGGGGGGGACGGACACACACACACAGACATACACACACACAGACACACACACACAGACACACACACAGACACACGAAATGTTCTACTCCGAATTCTGAGTAAATCCGTGTATGGAACATATATGCTGCGAAGCCTCTAAGTTGGTGTTTTTTGACTTCAAAGTTGGAAAAGCCGTGAAAAAAGTAGACCTCTCCATACAATTCTCGCGTATTCTGGCTTGATACATTGTCGATATGTTAAGAGAACAAAGTTCTCCTGAACAAATCGACAGTTGGATTAACGTTTTCGTGTGTCCCATTAGAGCCAGAATCTCGCAGTCTCCTACCCCATTCCATTGGGAACGTTTCAGAGGACTGTAGCTCTATTCATCCCCGGAGCGGCTGCTCATCGGACGAAACAAGGCGCTACTGTCAAGCATATATGTAATACCGCTACCAAGTTCCGAATGCAGAGTTCGACCCAAACACTAAATTCTAAATACTAACCATGTTTTTATTGACAAACTTTTGAACGCCACTCTGAAATGGAACTGGGCAGGACTCATTGCCAGATATAGGTACAGATGGTAGGTGGACCGAGAGAGTCTTGAGGTGATGTCCGAGACAGGGGAAAGAATTGTGGGACGTCCTCAGACACGGTGGTCGGACTGCATCAAAGAAGTGGCAGGGAGCAATTTGAAGCGGTGTGTCCAGGATAGGGAGGATTGGAAGAAGGGTAGGGGGGGGGGGCTGTGTTCAACTCTGGATGCAAACAGGCTTATGAAGAAGAAGAAGAGATTTTTTTTTCTTATTTTAGTTTTTGAATGTCCCCTTTACACACCAGTGCTTGCACTCCTTCTTTTGATGTCATGTCAGGTCCCCCCAACGTTGACTATCACCCGAGAGAAAGCGTCCTTTTCCTGGGCAGCCCGAAACAGCTCTCCAACACTTCTTATGTCCGTCCAGTCGCGTATATTGTGTCATGTCAGGTCCCCCCGACGTTTACTATCACCCGAGAGAAAGCGTCCTTGTCCTGGGCAGCCCGAAACAGCTCTCCAACACTTGTATATTGTGTCATGTCAGGTCCCCCCAACGTTGACTATCACCCGAGAGAAAGCGTCCTTGTCCTGGGCAGCCCGAAACAGCTCTCCAACACTTCTTATGTCCGTCCAGTCGCGTATATTGTGTCATGTCAGGTCCCCCCGACGTTTACTTTCACCCGAGAGAAAGCGTCTTTGTCCTGGGCAGCCCGAAACAGCTCTCCAACACTTGTATATTGTGTCATGTCAGGTCCCCCCAACGTTGACTATCACCCGAGAGAAAGCGTCCTTGTCCTGGGCAGCCCGAAACAGCTATCCAACACTTCTTATGTCCGTCCAGTCGCGTATATTGTGTCATGTCAGGTCCCCCCAACGTTGACTATCACCCGAGAGAAAGCGTCCTTGTCCTGGGCAGCCCGAAACAGCTCTCCAACACTTCTTATGTCCGTCCAGTCGCGTATATTGTGTCATGTCAGGTCCCCCCAACGTTGACTATCACCCGAGAGAAAGCGTCCTTGTCCTGGGCAGCCCGAAACAGCTCTCCAACACTTCTTATGCCCGTCCAGTCGCGTATATTGCGGAGCCAGGAAATTTGTCTCCTTCCAACACCTCTTCGACCCTCTATCTTGCCCATAAGGATCAGGCGGAGCAATTCATACTTTTCTCCTCTAAGCACATGACCCAAATACGATATCTTTCTGATTTTGATATTAGTCAAAAGCTCTCTATTCACTCTAGCTCTTTGAAGAACTATTGTGTTGTTGACCATATCCGTCCAGGGTATCCGGAGCATTTTCCGATGTATCCACATCTCGAACGCCTCCAGCCGGTTCATGCTACTCACTTTTAGGGTGCACTCCCGGAAAGGGCTATATGAGATGCTATTTTTTTGAACCTATTTTCTTAGGGCCGAATTTATAAACAATTCTCAAATGGTGACTCTGAGAATTCTCACATAAGCACTACTCAAACGAATCTGAGAACTACTAAGGCCCAGAATCATAGTCGCAAAATAGGTACTTAGATGAGTTTGAGTTACAGATTTGTAATCATAGAACTTTGTTTCTCACAGAAGTCATCAAAAATCGTTACTCATCTCCCGTGAGTTTGAGTCACCAAAATCGGTGACTTTAGACGCTGAGCATGCTTTGAACTGTCAAAATCGTTTACAAACCTAGTTTATTTTAATTTTTATTCGATATAAAAACTGGTGAATTTCGAGATATTATTTTTGTGGTGAATATAAAATTATCTTCATTAAACAGGGAGCATTAAAATGTCTGATATATTTGAGTTTTTGCAAGATATTGACAATATTGGGAATACAGATGTGATTAATTTTCCCGATGAATCATTTGCCGCAAGGCGAATGAGACGCCGCAAATGTTATATTCGAAATATGATAAACCCTATCGAATTTTATGAAAACTGTGAATTTTAAAAGCGCTACAGATTTTATAGAGAAACTGTGCTCACTGCCATATTGCCGCTTATTCACGATGGATTGCGAAAAATCAACAACAGAGGCATGCCTATATGCCTATAACGCCTGAAATTCAAATATTGATAGCCCTGAGATTCTATAGTACAGAAATTGCTCGGCGATCCACTCCCAAGCATCCTGTTTTTGCTAATTAAGGGCTGATATATTTTCTTATTTTCTACAATAGTAATTTTCTTCCCCAATAATTCCATTAAAAAATATTAATCATATGCAGTATTCCTTTTAGCATTCATTATTAATTATTATTATAAAAATAAACAAAACGCGAAAGAAGCAAGCAGATGTTTTGAACTCAAATGACAGTTTTAATTCATAGATTGAAGAGAGTAGATAGGGATTTCAAAGACAAATTTAAAAAAGTAACCATAAATTTCAAAATAATTGCTGAAAACTTATGAAATTCCTACAGTTTGAGAACTATCAAACTCAACTGATTGAGTCGTTATCTCAGCTCAGACACGTCAGATTTTGGACTATGTTTACCGAAAAACCTACTCAGCTAAGAAAGCCTTGAGCTATGCTCTCCTGAGGCACTATTGAGACCTGACTCATCTCATGTTTATGATTCTGGGCCTAACACTGTCCTATTAATAAACAATACTTTGAGTTTACTCAGTCGAGAACAACGTTTGTCTATGAGTTGTATTTTTTGCTTTATATTACCAACACATTTAGGGCCGCTGAGTTGGGATTCTGAATACTTATTGCATAGACACGTGCGCACTTTTATAATAATAATAACAACTAGACATGGGATGGTGAATTGACAATATTATATAACAATGAATCTCCATTGCCTCTCTAGATAAAAAAAAATCCAAAAATCAAAAACATAAAGAGTATTACTAATTTTGAACAACCATAAATATAACCAAAAATATAATTAAGTACATAGTAAAAATAATATATTACAAATCTAGCAATAAAACATACAAATAATAAAAAAAAACTATGGTTGTGGTTATTTATGTATATTTTTACTATGATTTTACTATAAATTCTTACATCTATAATAGTATAAATATTAATTAAATGTATAGGTATGCCAATAAAAGAAGGATCATATAAAAAACAATCAAGATTGTTTTACGAAAACATCACTGAATTACCCCGCCTTAAATCAAATATGCTTTTCAAATGGGATGAAAATTGGTACAAAACAAAAAAATATAAGGGTGCTTATCATGCAGGTATCCAACAAAAAATTTCCTCTAAACCATGGTTTTATAATAGAAACATATCTAAACGATTAATATCATGTATTTCTAGAATGAGAATTGGCCATTGTTCAATTGCCTCCCATCTGTATAGAATTAGAGTTCTAAATAACCCACTTTGCCAGTGTGGTGATGAGGATGAGACAATTGATCATGTATTTTTTAACTGTAAATATAATTCCGCCTTCAAAAATATATACAAACAATTGATTAAAATCACTCACCAATCTCCACTTAATATCCAACATCTTTTGTCTCTTAATAATTCACGTGTACTGTCCGTTATTTCAAAATTCCTTTCATTGAATGACATAAATTTATAAAAAAATTAACTTTTCTCCTCTGACATGAAATAATTGGCACATATCACTCTTTACAGGGTGAATTGCCTTAAACAAAAAAAAAAAAAAAAACACATCATAGGTATTTATGGCAAGTATCAGTCAAATAAAAAAACAATGTTGAAGTAAAAACCAAATAGATATTGGAGCGCAAGCCGAAAATTTAAAGAGATGCAATACACGAAACTGACAACTGTAAAATATATTATAATGGCGAAGTTATGTACACGCATATTATCATCTCTTTCACTCGGTATAGCTCTGTCCCTTTCCGTCTCTCTGAGTAGTTCTCCAAGGCAGGTAGCCGGGCGACTTGAGCATTCGATATATTTCTATAGACTGCGCTGCAATGCTTAAGTACGCGTTTACGACATAAGCATTGCATATTGTTTATTAATACGATTTTGGGGTGCTAAGTATTGAGCACATACTAAGTTTTATAAATTCGGCCCTTGTATTTTGATCGTAGGTATATATCGAATATGTTAATTATTGTTAAAAAAACATTGGCTCAGTAGTCAGATATTACATATATAATGTATAAAAATAAAACTCGTAAAATAACGCATCGCGTAACCGTTATCATTGCGCGTCATCAAACGTTTTTAAATTGTTGTTTATGATATGGCGATAAAATTTTATTCGCAGTGCTATCCTCCGTGATAACAGATTCTACGGAGGCTGGCCATATTATTAGACTCACTGAAAAAATAGTAAAAAAAAAATATCTTCTTTATGTCTTTCCTTATTCCTTATTTAATATTGCTTCTCGGGCAACTAACGCGTACTATGTCAAACAATAATTTAACACGCACCCAACAACAAGTTGCCACATTCTGGAGACTTGTGATATTTATCTTCTCACAGATCCAGACTGATAACACTATTAAAAACTGTGTCTCACTCGAGACCTTTGGATCAGCAGTCAAATACCTTACCTAATGAGCCATAAAGGCCGCTTTAAACAAAATTAAATTAAATATATAAAGTAAGATAAACGTGCTTGTATAAAATAAAAAAAAAATCATAAAAAAATCGTAAATAACACGCTGACGAATTCCATACAAAGAAAATTATATCAGAAAAATTATCAAATTTGCCGAATTGGTCACTCCCAATGTGTTTCTCAAAAATCTGTATGAATTTTAGTGATTTGTCACTCTAACGAATAATATATTTCTCAAAGATCTGTAACTATTTGTCAGTCCCACGAATATCATTCTCAATTCTCAAAAATCTGTACTTATTTTGGTGCATTTGTCACTCCCATAATTTTTTTTTCTCAAAGATTTGTACCTACTAACTTTTCGGTGAATCTAATAATATGGCATGCATCTGTAAAACAATATATTGTACTAACGAGATGAATGAAACATGAATCGGAGGATCGAAACCGCATATCCAAGGCGTGCGGTGCAAAAAGCGGTCGGAATTTTCTCGCGTGCACGTCCATCTGGACTATAGAGTTGTTTTTTGTCCACTAGGAGATGTGTGTTTCTACCACTGTGCAGCGGCGAACAACACTTACATACCTATCACCGTAGATTAATTGTATGTCAGAAGTATTTTATTCATATACGTCTGTAAATTATTATTTATGTTAATTAGGTGTCCCTCAAGGAATTTTCTAGGGTCATTACTGTTTACTTTTTACATCAACAGCATATTGATTCAAAGTTCCGCCCATAGCTTGGTTGGACAATACAAATGGAGGGGGTAGGAAAAAGATTGGGAGGTCAAGACGATGATGGAAGGACGACATAAAGAAGCACGTGGCACAGCTTCTGCAAGTAACCATCTAAATAATAGCGGCTGAGGACAGACGGTGTTGGAGGCTAAATTTGAATGAAGCCGAGGCTTGAGTTGGGCTGTAACGACAGAGAAGAAGAAGTAGGATAAATAAAGATGTCATCATAAGACACATGTGAGAATTGAATGAATAGCGAGACCTTGGTCCTCCAAGAAAAGAAACCTCGTTAATGATATCCTGAAAGTCGGAAGCGTAAGAAGCTTGAACAACAGACATGCCGAAACAGAAAAAAATAGCATTGAAATAAATACTTCTTTGCACCCAGTGCAAGTGGCGAGTTTATTGCCAAATGGCAATTTCTTCCAACTAAGCAGAGAATAAACTTCTCCTGTGCTGAAGATCGAACCAATAAAACGTGCTTAAACATTATTATGTTGCCTATCTGTATTTTGTTCTTCTCAAGTTGTCCACACTGTGCTGCCTGCTATTCGATACTGGCCATATGACAATCTATAATATATTTATGGTTGTATATACGCAATCATAGCATTTTTTCCCTACCGGGAGTCGAAGATACTTTATATCTATTTATTTTATATTATTTTTATTTTTTAACAGATTTTTAATTATCTCAATAGAGACGAAGTTGGAATATTTATTGTAGGAGAACCGGGAAATCAAGGCACCTACAGGGCTTACGACCTGTCATCGGCTGGTTTACGTGATCACTTTATGCGCTTGCGCAACGTTCACCAATTATGCCTTTTTAATGAGATCCCTATCAATTCAATTTTGAAAGTTCTATATATTGTAATACTGAAATTCTTTTCGCTTGAAAATAAGGAATTTTTACTACAGCCATCTATGGGTGAAATTATGAACAACAATCTTATTATTTTTTATTTATTTTGTTGTAACGCCATCTATTGAGAGAATTGGTTTTTTGTAAATAATGAAAGCTACAATTCTTATATCTGAGGTGACATATGCAATAATAAAAATATTCGATTATTTTTATTTTATTTAATTGATCACAGACACAGGCATGAATGCCCAAAATTTTCTGCGCATAACATTTATACCTACATAGGAAGTACATTGTAAGTATTGTATGTATGTAGATATACAGTTTCCTACCTACACTACACTATGCAGTGTACGGAAGGTGCAGTGGCTATTTTATATACACATGTAATTATTATGTTGCGGGTGGAAGTTACACAGTAAGTTCACAGTTGTAGACCCAAAAATTTTAATGTTTGAGTCCACAACAATTAAACAAATGAAATATGTATACAAAAATTAAACAAATGAAATATGAGAATTAAACAAAAATTAAATATGAGATAATAAACAGAGAAGTTATACATAAATTTATACAAAAGAATTAAGAGTTTACGAACTGGGATATTATGTGTTTTATGAAAGTTAATTTGGAGTTTGAGAATATATCAATATTATTAATTTGATGAACTGAGTTGTACATTCTGATTAGGGGAGAACTCGAGAGAAATAACCGATATTCGTATTAAAGAATTTTAAGTTAAAAATATTTCTAATTGTGGTATTTCTAATTGGTAGGTACTGTTATTTGAATTTGTGGAAGGATATTTGGTACATCTAACTGATAATTTAATATTTTATATAGTATCATCATATCTGCGATTTTTCGTCTATTGTTATGAACACAGATAATCACATATAATCCACAACGAATTTATTTGTTTTCCGACAACCGTTTCGGCTGACAACGCCATAATCAACTGGTCCAGTAGATAACAAATTAAAAATATTAACTGTCCTTCACATGCTCACAATTAACAACGTGGGTAGGAAACGAAAATATCAGCACGCAGTAGGTAGGTATATACACTGTAACTATACACGTATTGAATATCAGGTGAATATACACAGGACAAGCTCCGAATGATATATATTTTTTGAAATAAAATTCAGAATATTTGTTGAAAATATATTGATCACTTAACGCGCTTGCGCAACATTCACAAATTAAATATCTCTATAGTGAATTTCCCTTATTTTATTTTATTTATTTTATACTAGGTACTTCCCGGGCAACTAACAGGTACCATGTTAAATATTAAATCAAATATTAATTTAACACGCACCCAATAACAAATTGCCACATTCTGGAGACTTATGATATTTATCGCCTCACAGATCCAAACTGAAAACACAATTTAAAATTACAGGTCGTAAGCCCTGTTTGGGCCTTATTTCTCGGTTCTCCTATAAATATATATATTCGAATACATTTAATTTCTATTGAGATATTAATCTTCATCTTTTCAGCCCCTTTCACTCCACTGCTGGATATAGGCCTCTTCCTGGGTTTTCCATTTCTCTCTATCCTGGGCACTCTGCTTCCACCCATGTCCCACCAGTTGGACAATATCCCTACACTTATTCTATTATGATAAGAGTCTCCAATTCAGAATTCTGTGGGTCCATCTATTATCCCTCTGTCTTGCCACATGACATGCCCATTGCCATTTTAGCCTTCGCACTCTCTCGACCTTTGACCGGCGTCTTATTTCCTCCTCGTTTCTTATTCCAAGATATTAATAATTTGCTATTAAATGGTAATAATGGTAAAAAGAATTGTTTGAAAGATTGGAATGGTCTGAATGTGTTCACAACTATGGTACGAGGGCCAGAAACTTATTATTGCTTATTCCTAAGCATAGAGGAGCAGCGTTTGAAGATAGTTTCAAATACGCTGTAACAAAATGCTGGAATGACTTGCCTCCACCGCTAAAAGCAGTGGAAAAAATCTATATTTTTAAGGAGAATTGTCGAGCGATGCTTCTGCCCTCGCAATCATAGTGTGAAATATGTAAGAATCTATGTGTATTTATGTGTGTATTAATAAATATGTATTTATATATGAGTACATTATTGATTTGTTGTTTAGGTATTGGAGAGGTGATTGCCAACTCACCCAATCCATCCAATATATATTTTTTTTTAATAATATACTGAATTAGACTAAAAAGCATGCGTCACATACAACCTTACCCAATACACGTGTTCTTATATTGAATTATTAGTAAAAGGAAATATGAGTAACTGATAGAAATGGATCTTGCAAATAAAAGAAATATTACTTACAGGTTATTTATTACTCGTGTAGAAAACATATAAAATTTGTACAAAATATTAAGACGTATAGATCGACTGTCTATGGAGGCGGGCCAGCGCGAATGGCGATCAATTTTTATTTACGGCCAGTGCCGGTAAAGCTGTTGGTACCCCTGCGCATACTCGCACAGACGTACCAACCTAATGTAGGCAATTTAGAGTTGCCAACTCTTAGAGCAATAGGATCATGCTGAAAATCAGCTGCTGTTGGCTTGTTTTCCTGCAACATAGCTGAGCATCGGAAAAGTTGTTTTTCTTTTGCGTTTGTATGATAGCTTATTTTTTTCGTCTCAATAAATGTTTTATTATTGTTATTATTAATATGCCAGCAAACAAAGACATCATTCGTGGTGGAGTTGTAGAATATAAGCGCCATCATCATTTTATTTCGCGGGAACCATAGTTTGGCAACACTCGCCCGTTGGGTAATTTAATCGTACAAGATTTTTATGTTAGGGGGCGGGCTCCGTCGCTGCCAGGGTCAACGCGCTTGGAGCCGCTGCGTGGCCTGACCACGAATTATCGCGTGGTTCACTCGAAGAATCCATTCGATTAAACGCTTTCACCTTTGATCGTGTTGAAAAAAATAAACAAAATAAGGGTTGAATGTTCAAATTATATACTTTTAAATCATATTTGCTGCTAGTGTGAACCTATTTGGGCTCATAACAGAAGATGGTTTTGGGTAGATTGAATGGCTTCAATGATTAAAGATCCTGTAGCATCGTGAAAAAGGTCACACCATCGGGTCGGCTAGCGACCTCTGGATGTACTGATCTCCACGCCTCCCATTATGACGAGCGACATTCAAAGGTTACGCGGAGAAAGTAACTGGCTATGATGTACGCGACAGAATAAGAAGCTTTCTTCTTCATCTCAGCCATCTCTCCATTGATGAATTCTCCTTCTTCAAATATATCCACCCGTCTCTATCTTGGCATTTATGCTTAGTTTAGGGAATGTATGAGGACGTATATGTAATTGTTCCAAGGACACGCACATTTTTCTGTTGAAAGAACGTTGGGACTAGATCCTCAGTCATGAGGATAAGAACGAGAGAGAGACTCTAAGACCCGAATGCACAATACTAGGTACCTAAATACGAACTCCTAACCTCACTGGAGTATTTAGTATTCTTAAGTTAGCAATTGTGTTGCAGACACATCACTAACTAAATACTACGCCAAACTTAAGGTCGATGGCGTAGAATTTCACATTATTGTGTATGAAGAAAAGAGATAGATACCTTTATATGGACTTAGAAAGCTGTCTATCTCTTTACTGACGTTTGACGTTTAAAATGTTTTTTTTTTGCTATAACAACACAAACATAATATGTAACCAACTTCACACTGACAGCTCGATGTCACGATTTTTTTTAAATTCCACCGAATTTTCGGCATCTCGTATGGATCGCTGAATGCTCTGTTTGGTATTTGATTTGACAAAATTACCAAATAAATATTCAACGAAGCCGATAAAATCATCATCCACCGAAAAAATCTCGTATTTTAGTATTAAACCACGCGTAAGTTTCCTCGCTATCAACCTATCTTTTTGACAATTTGCAAATGTTAGTTTACGCCGATGCGCATGCGTTAAGTATTTAGATATGTCTCTGCAATGCAATTCTCATAGAAAAACGTCGTAGCATCCTCGAGTTAGGAAGCCACGTGATCTCCTAACTTAAGTGAGCGACTGTGCAATGAAAACATGGTTAGTATTTAGTATTTAAGTAGGACTCTACATAGTCTACATTCGGACTTATATCTCTATAGTCAGGTATTTATATTTTCCCTTGATCCCTCGAAGAAAATACGATTTTGTTATTTTTCGTACTCCCTGTGAGAGACGCGACGTGATGATGTACGTGTATAGCAGTTACATATCTACATTATTGTGAAAATTAGTAATTTAAAATGAGCCACGTATTTCTGTGGTAACATTTAGAAAAACGTTGTTTTTCGTTGTCGCGTCGTTTGGTTGTACACTCGCATGCCACGACGTAATAATATTTAAATTTAATATGGCGGACATTGTTAAAAAGTTTTACGGCAAAAATGACAGCAGACGGTATAGCTTTTGAAGGAAATTACATACCATTCGTAATTTTATTAAAGCGATGAATACATGTTGTTGTGTGTGTGTTTGTGTGGAAAAAAATAGAGTTATGGCGGGAAACAATGTAAACGGAGCCAGTTACGTCTGATCAAAGCGATTCAATGGACGCCATTAAAGAACAACACGAGACTGAAGTATCACCACCCTTGGAATGATCTTGAATCAAGGCGGTATAAAAATTTGTTATTTTTAATCTAAGCAGCAGAGTGACCACAATAACATTCATCAAAAACCCATTTATGCTACGATGACAGATTTGAATTTTTCCCATTTTAGCATTGACATTTGGCAACTTTTGAATACAACTGCTGGAATTGAAAAAAAAGGAAATATGGAGCACTCTAAATTTGAACGACTTTGTGTTGATTTGGAAATGGAGAAGGAATATCTGAATAAAAAATATTACCTGTAATTAAATAAAGGTCATAAATTTTATATGAAGGTTTACAATTTTTTTTTTTATTTTATATTACTTTGTTTTATTTTATTTTTTTATTTTTTTTTATTTTACTTATTTTATTTTATTTTATTTATTTTATTTATTTTATTTTATTTTATTTTATTTTATTTTATTTTATTTTATTTTATTTTATTTTATTTTATTTTATTTTATTTTATTTTATTTTATTTTATTTTATTTTATTTTATTTTATTTTATTTATATGCTATTCTATTCTATTCTATTCTATTCTATTCTATTCTATTCTATTCTATTCTATTCTATTCTATTCTACTTTATTTTATTTTATTTTATTTCATTTCATTTCATTTTATTTTATTTTATTTTATTTTATTGGGGGTATACACATATGAACTAGGGGCATGTCTGGTCCAACCGGCGAAATCAAAACCCTCACGATTACCCATATCATGGATATAATTATTGTATGGAGTTCTATAATATCTTAAGATGTCATAGATTATTACAATAAAAAGAGTTAATTATTTTTTTATAATTAACTCTTTTTATTGTAATAATTTAATAGGTATAATCTATTGTATATTTCATTTTATTTTATGTAGCTTCTCGGGCACCTTACAGGTACTATGTCAAATAATTATTTAACACGCACCCAATAACAAGTTACTGACACATTCTGGAGATTTACGATATTAAACGTCTCACTGATCCAGATTGAAAATAATCAAAAACTGTCTCCACCGGGAATCGATCCTTGGATCAGCACTCAGATCTGATATAAATATGCTCTTTGAGTAACACATAAAAATGTTTTATTTGATTTGGGAACCATATGATTCTTATTAATTAAATCAACATAGTTAACTAGTCTCTTTTTATGGCTCTGAAATAAAAATCGCGTCAGAGATTGGATTTATGAAAGTTATTATGGCGGACATTGGGACCTGGTTGATCTATTTTGTGTGAGCCCATAAGTCTGTTGAGGTAATGATTGTGAGTGCAGAAAGTTGAGATTGTGTACATATTTAGTGTGGAACGGGAACAATCACCTGGTTCATAATTTCATATAATTGTCAATAAAAATTCTAAACTGCTAGCCCTAGAACAGGCTTTCCTAATTGGGCAGCAGTTATCTACTTATTGTTGTTATTATAAATATGGTGTGATAAAAGGTAAATAAAAAATAAATAATAAAATAAAATATATTCATTTTTTCTCATTGTTTATTTGTATGCATTTATCATTTAAGAGGCTATAGTAGGCTATACATTATATTTTGAAAATAATTTCACTTATACCCTAAAAAGATACGTCTTTGAAATAAGGAATAGTTTGTATGTACATCTTTAATCTATTGCATGATTTTTTTGAATTTTGAATTTGTTTAATACTTTTCTTGTAAAATTTGTTTAAGTAAAACCCTTTTTTATTTTTTAATTGTAAGTAACTAAAAAACTTCAAGTCCTATGAAGTATATTTTTACTTTATTCGATAGAGAATATGAAAATCTACCGGCTGAGTTTTTTATTATTATAATATTTCAATAACTCTTCTTGCTATTTAAAAAAAACCTCTAAATTTTACCATTTTTGCACGATAAAATATTGTATATCACATCATCTCATCATCATCATCATCATCTGTGGCTCCAAAACCCAGGTCGGGTCTTAGCCTCCTGCAGAGCCTGCCTCCATATCACATATCAGGTGATATACAATATTTTCTCGTGTTTCAAACATTAGAAGCTAATTTAGTGTGCATTTTTGCGTACATCCGTATTCCCAGGGTATACTAGGGCCTTAAGTAGGTACCAGTGTTTTTTTTTTGTGTAATATAAAATGCATCTAAGGCGTTTACTGTAATAAATAAATAAATAAATAACAACGTGTTCAATCACCTCTGTTAATCGATTTAATAATTAATGCTTTCAAACATGCCAATTTACGAACCTGCTTAAAAATATTCTTTATACTTGCTCTGAGACGCAGAATTTTGCATTCTGAATCAATCGAATAGATTCTCTTGTCAATTTGTTAAATTTTTACACTGTTTTTTTTTTATTTATTGAAACTTCCTCGAGGCGAGGGGACTCTCCCGATTGCACTGCGCTCTCTGCTCCCTGCCCACCCCGGAGACAGCAATTGTGCCAGACTAATGAACCGTTTTGAAATTATTTTCAGCAAATTAAATGCAAAGTGCCTACTTGTGTTCGCAAATTCTTAATCTCCTAAGCCCCCGTCGCTTTTGTCCGTTGTATTTTTTTTGTATCGACCACTGTGCATCGAGCAGGGGTCCAAAACTAAACATCCATCAATCGATTTTTTTTAATAATAATAAACAAACCATAGAAATTGAGAGAAGAATAAGTCTCGCATGGGCGGCCTTTGGGAAACTCGATAACACCTTTCGTAGCCCCATACCAAATTCTCTGAAGGCAAGGGTGTTTGAGCAGTGCATTCTGCCAATATTCACTTATGGCATGGAAACAACCACTTTTACCAAATTGTCTGCCAACAAGCTGCGTATAGCACAAAGGAAGATGAAAAGAATAATGTTGGATAATAAAACTAGAAGACAGGAAGAGGAATGACTGGATACGCAGTCAGACGACCAAACTGTCCGATGTGGTTGAGAGAATAGCCATGCAGAAGTGGAGATGGGCAGGACACCTATCAAGAATGACCGATAATAGATAGACTAAAAGACTGGTGGAGTGGAGACCGAGAGGCGACAAGAGACCACAAGGGCGACCACCTAATAGATGGATGGACGACATAAAAAGATTTGTTGGACCACAGTGGATGGGAGTCGCACAGGAACGGGAGGAGTGGAGAAGGAGAGGGGAGGCCTATGTCCTGCAGTGGGCAAACACAGGCTGACGATGATGATGATGATGATGATGATGAATAATAAATATTTCTTGATTTATGACCTACCACCGAACACTTGGTATTTCTTGGAGAAACCATTTAACAAATTTATTTATTTATTTAATATTACTTCTCGGGCAACTAACAGGTACTATGTCAAATATTAATTTAACACGCACCCAATAACAAGTTGCCACATTATGGAGACTTACGATATTAATCGTCTCACAGATCCTGACTGAAAACACAATTAAAAACTGTGTCTCCACCGAGAATCAAACCTGGGACCTTTGGCTCAGCAGTCAGATATCTAACCAACTGAGCCAAGAAGGCCTACAAATGATGAAGCTCTCGGTAAAATTTAAGAAACCAGCCACATGTTATCAAATTCCATATCAAATTGACGTGCAAATTCAATAGGCCATGTGTTCCGACACGAGGATCTTCTACACATCGTGGTTGAAGGAACATCTGGCAAGGGGCAATCTCGCCGGAGTACGTATCTAAAACAGGTGTGTGAGGATATGATGATATACACAGAGATATGAGGATGAGACAATTTTGGTTAATCCAAAAGAGATTTTTGATTTGTTTATATTAGGTCTTTACATATGAAATTGGTGTTTTGCCGTACTGCCAACTTTGATCTCAAATATCTTCTCTTTGGTTAGGAATTCCAAATTCAAATTTATACAGCTATTTACTCATGTATTTGTGTTTCGAAAATTATAATTCATTTGTTTTTTTCTCAATTGTTTTTTTCTTTGTGTCACTCAGTTTACAAAATGGAAAACTTGAAATATCGCGTTATTTACGAGTACAAGTTCCACCGTGGCTCCAGTGCTGCAGAAATGGCTCTAAGGATTAATAATGTGTATGGCGACGGTGCCGCAAAAGAAAAAAACAGTGCGTTTTTGGTTCCAACGTTTTCATTCTGGAAATTTCAACCTGCAGAACAAGCCCTGTGGACGGCCGGAGACCAAAGTTGATAATGAAGAATTGAAGGCTATTGTGGAAGCGGATCCATCGCAAACCACGTCCGAGTTAGCTGCAGGCTGTGGTGTTAGTGATAAAACTGTTTTAATCTACTTGAAGCAAATTGGGAAGGTGAAAAGCTTGAAAGGTGGGTACCTCACGAATTGAGTGAAGCAAATCAACAAACGCGCGTTGACTGCTGCGTCGCATTACTCAACCGGCACAATAATGAAGGGATTTTAAATCGAATCATTACCTGTGATGAAAAGTGGATCCTGTACGATAATCGGAAGCGCTCATCACAATGGCTGATCCCTGCCGAACCAGCCAAACCACGCCCCAAGCGAAAATTGACTCCAAAAAAGTTACTTGTGAGCGTTTGGTGGACTAGTGCTGGTGTCGTTCACTACAGCTTTCTTAAATCTGGCCAGACGATTACGGCAGATGTCTATTGTCAGCAACTGCAAGGAAGTTTGGGGTAGGAAGGGGTAGGAAGGGGTAACTGGGGTAGGAAGTTTGTCGACCTCCACGTGGTCTACCCCGGGTTAAGCAAACAGACAAACAGCTGGTGCTGCTACACAGCAAAAAGGCGCAAAACTAAAATTAAAATTTTATAAACACGAAAAAGCCAAAACAAAGAATATGAGAAACAAGACACAAAACAGCCCTTCTCAGGGCTATTTGACACGCAATCTAGAAGATTGCTTAAATATATGTCATTTTAATATAGAAGGTATATCGCTCTCTAAATGTGAATTGCTATCGCGATTGCTAATAGAACATAAAGTAGACATAATAGCGATACAAGAGACTCATACAAAGGACAATGAGGACCTAAACAGGAGAGGGAAGATACCTGGGTTCTCCCTCGTGTCGGCCATACACAGCAATGTGCATGGCCTAGCTACATATGTTAAGTCCAATTTAAATGAGATAAAAGTCCTTAACTGCAGCACCCACAATAACATATCCTCCATCACTATAGAAGTGAACAAGGTCAAAATAACCAATGTATACAAACCTCCAAAAGAAATATGGCCTACGCCCCCCCTGCCATGCTATGAACATCCAGCGATATATGTGGGAGACTTCAACAGCCACCATGAAACATGGGGTTACGATCGTTCAGATCTCAATGGGGATATAATCCATGAATGGGCACAATTAAACACAATAGACCTTCTCTTCTGTGCTAAAGCCAGAGGCACTTTCCATTCAGCTCGCTGGAGGAAGGACTACACTCCCGACCTCAGTTTTGTAACAAGTCCAAACACAAACATCAACGATAAAGCGACACGCATTGTGCTAGATGACTTTCCTCACTCGCAACACCGTCCTGTTGTAATTAAGTACGGTATCCGTGTCCCTCTGTCAACTTCAATACCTATGCCACGATGGAATTTTAGGAAGGCTAATTGGGAATCTTTTTCAAGAGACTTGGATAATGTTGTTCAGTATATTCCATGTCAAACCGACTTTTATACTAGGTTTGCGGGGGCAATTATATCAACTGCAAAGAGGCATATCCCACGAGGTTTCCGTAAAGAGTACATACCAGCCTGGAACACAACATGCGAACAAATATATAAAAAATACCGAGAGACCCATGAAGCAACCACTGCCAACGAGCTCTTGCAAGCTCTTAACAACGGCCGCAGAGAAAGGTGGAATGAGACGGTCAAAAACATGGATTTCCGTCATTCCAGTCGGAAAGCCTGGTGCACTCTCCGGAAACTGGGAGCCGCTCCACCTCAACTATATGCACCGTCTACTACACCCGTAACTGCAGATGACATTGCTAAACACATGGTGTCTGTTTCAAAGATTTCTGTCAGTAAAGAACGAGTAAGAGAGGTTAATTATGACCTAAAAAAGCTAAAGGCTAAGCTTCCAGATAAATCTACCTTTTCTGAAGCCTTCTCACTGACAGAGTTAAATTCAGCACTTAAAAACATAAAATGTGGGAAAGCAGCCGGATTAGACGAAATATACCCAGAGTTTATTAGAAATATGGGCCCACGCACAAGAGAATGGCTGTTGCAACTCATGAATGAGATACTAAAAACAGGTAAACTACCCAAAATTTGGAAACACTCAAAGGTTGTTGCCATCCTTAAGCCAGGCAAGGACGGAACATGTTCAAACCACTATCGACCGATTTCCTTGTTGTGTATTCCTTATAAACTCCTGGAGAGACTCATTCTTCAACGTATTTCCACCTCAATAGACTCAGTGATTCCTATTGAACAAGCAGGCTTCCGAGCTGGTAGAGACTGCTGTGAGCAGGTACTTGCTTTGGCTAGTAGTATTGAAGCAGGTTTCCAAAAAGGTTTAAAATTCTCAGCGGCCTTTGTGGACTTATCAGCGGCATATGACACTGTATGGCGCAAGGGCCTTCTGGTAAAACTTGCTAAAACTATACCATGCAAAGTAATTCTGAATCTATTGGATAACATGTTAGCGTCCAGATACATAAAAATTTCATTGGACGGGAAAGTGAGCCGCCCCAGGGTTCTTAATAATGGCCTTCCGCAGGGATCAGTCCTGGCCCCTGTGTTATTCAATCTATATGTACACGACATACCAAAGACGGAGTCAACTATGTTTCAGTATGCAGATGATATTGCTCTGCTGGCTGGTGATAGAGATCTGGATTCAGGTGCTAACACACTGGAACGAGACTTGGAAAAGCTCTCAACATATTTTAAGAGTTGGAGACTAAAGCCTAACCCAACAAAAACAGAGGTTTCAACGTTCCATCTTAATAACAGACAGTCTGAATCCAAAATCAATGTGCATTTCGAAGGAGTTCTTCTGCACCATACTGAAAACCCAAAATACCTAGGTGTTACTCTAGATCGAACCCTAACTTTTAAGAAGCATGTTGACTCCCTCTGCGGGAAATTAAAAGCCAGAAATAATGTTATCCAGAAGCTGTCAGGGTCCGGATGGGGAGCTAGTGCCGAAACATTGCGAACAGCAGGATTATCGCTTGTGTATTCCACTGCAGAATACTGCGCTCCTGTTTGGAATGGCAGCGTTCATGCAAAAAAAGTAGATGTTCAGCTTAACTCTACGATGAGGATAATAACTGGTGCACTTAAACCCACCCAACGCCAGTGGCTACCTGTCCTGGCCAATATCGCACCCCCTCATTTTCGTAGAGATGCCTCGACAGTGAGAGAATGGACAAGAGCGAAAAATAATACCTCACTTCTGAAATCGGTACTAGAGGACACGCCAGGCATCCGACTCAAATCTAGGAAGCCATTCTGGTCCAGAGCACAGGCCCTGGAGGACAGTGGATTTGTCGTGGAGCAGGCGTGGCAGGCTGAGTGGGGAATTGGGGAAATTAAAAACAAACACCTAGTCACAGACCCAACTATAAGAATCGCCGGTTTTGGGCTAGAACGCAGGGAATGGGTGAGACTAAATCGCGTTAGGGCGGGATGTAGCAGAAGCGCAGCGGAGCGCCATAAATGGGGATACATAAACGACCCCCGATGTGATTGCGGTGCTCCTTCTCAGACCCTACATCATTTAGTGGAGGAATGCCCTGTACATGGTTTCTGTGGAGTGTTGGAGGATATTAATAGTCTGACAACCGAAGCCGAAACATGGCTGAGGGATTCTAAAGTAATTTTATAGCGCCTGACATGCCATACGCATATATATATATATAGCAACTGCAAACCATGATGGAAAAGCTAGCTGATAAACAACCGAGGCTGGTTAATCGCTCTAGGCCACTGCTGCTTCATGATAACGCTAAACTACACACTACACTACAGACGGCTACCAAATTAGAGGAGCATCAATTGGAATGTCTAAGACATCCACCGTACTCTCCGGACCTTGCCCCAACAGATTACCATTTTTTACGAAATTTGGATAACTACTTGCAAGGGAAAAAATTCATTTCCGATGGGGCAGTCCAGACCGCCTTCAAAGATTTTATTGATTCCCGTCCGAATGGTTTTTTTAGTAAAGAGATCGATGAACTACCTATGAGATGGCAAAAGTGCATAGATAGCAATGGTACATACTTTGATTAAATAAATATATTATATTTAAATAAAATCGACTTTATGTTCCTCCCATACAAAACGCCAATTTCATATGTAAGGACCTAATATCATGTACAAAAATAAAAAAAAAAAAAAAATAAAAGAGTAGGTGTAAAGGCAGCAGCATCAAGGAAAGTCCAAATCGCTAACATGACCTACAATTATGGACCTATAATGCATGGTAGGCTACTTTACCATGACATACAACTTAATTTGGTGAGAGTTTTGTTATGTTATCATCAAACAAATCCAAAATATTGAATACATTATTATATTATGTGGTTCACATTCTTATTAAAGAAGCACTCGTGCCGACATTCGAATAACAATTGTTAACACCAAATAAGAAAATATCCCAGTGCGCAATATTTCTTTCTTCACAACATATTTCACCGTTAAAACAGCCCCACTCTGGAATGACATCCCATCAATGATATTCAAAAATAATAGATACCTTCTTCTTAGCAGTTTCAATCCTGGGATTGGTTTGTAACAGCTATGATTGCCTTCTTCTACTCCACTCCGTCAGCCTCTTCATAGCTATTACAGCACAAGTCGTCGATCACGTGGTCCATGTAGCTATTTCTTGGTCGGCTTCTACAGTTGCTGCTCTCTACCATTCCTTACTTGTGTTTAAATTCGGTAAACAAAAAGTAATGCGCATACCTCATTTAATTCTTACCGTACTTTAGTTACACCTCTGGAGTGGCGCCCCCCAATACCTACTGAATACCCTCGACGCTGTCCAAAGGCGTGCTATACGTCTGATTGATGATCCATCACTGACTGATGGTTTGCAATCACTAGAACACAGACGCAGAGTCGGTATTTTAAGTTTATTCTATAGATACTACCACGGGAATTGCTCAGAAGAACTTGCATCTTTGGTCCCTCCTCCACCCATTCGCAACAGAGTCACTCGCTTCACTCAATCGCAGCACCCATTCACAGTGGACCTTCAACATATACGAACAAGTCGCTTCTCGAACTCCTTTATTAATACAGCAGCCCGACTGTGGAACGATCTTCCGAATTCTGTGTTTCCACCTTCGTACAACCCGGGTCTTTTTAAAATCCGAATTAATAAACTCTTTTCTAGATTGCAAACCCCTCCCGACGCTACGTAGTGCGCTTCTTCGGAAGAGTAAAATGGACCCAAATCCTAATAGCTGGCGTCCCCTACGTAGACATGTTAAAAAAAAAAAACACAAGATGTTGTAGTGTTCGGACGTATTATCGCAGTCGAAGTTCCATATTGTATGATGAAAATTTCTACAAGTTACAATAGAACTATGAAGTAACGACCAGATATGTTTATCATTTCATGCTGCATATTTTTTAGATTACCTACTGTATTTATATGGATTTTTCGATAGTTATTTTTATTTTATGTAAACGAGAGAGTAGTGAAGTCATATTCGTTTGTAGGTATACCGAAGGATTCTGTTGTTGTATTCGCCTTTTCACACAGTCATTACTTAATATAAGTTCGTCTCTTTCGCAGTCATTATTTGGTGTGAGAGATATTTATAATTTGATTGCACTGGAGCTAAAGAGAAAAATGTGTCTTTTACCGTATGATCTCTTTCTTACGTGTATGCCATTTCTTAGTGATATTGTTAGAATTCGTTAAACTGTACCATTATTGTAGAGCGTTTTTCTCATATAACGTGCCTTAATACAAAGTGTCATTGCATTCCATCGCAACTTCGAGGTTCACTAACACTTTCCCCTTTAAGAAATCTGAACCATCTCATTCTTACAAATGATAACAAGGTATTAGTTATTGTCATTTTATTTTTCCTATCCTATACTTCCGATGGCCGTACAGCTTTGATATAGCTTTAGCCTCCTGAACAATGGATTTCCTGTCAGCAGCAACGAACAATAATGAAAACATTTAGATCTCGGGTGACATTGTCCATCAATTATTGGTCTT
The DNA here is from genome assembly GCA_963576475.1 of Molanna angustata. Classification (NCBI taxonomy): domain Eukaryota; kingdom Metazoa; phylum Arthropoda; class Insecta; order Trichoptera; family Molannidae; genus Molanna; species Molanna angustata. The sequence continues at coordinate 18,379,385 of OY754983.1, read as the reverse complement.
CTCAGAGGTTTCCTGCCCACAGGGATATTTTGCCGGATGCGTTTTGTGTCTCTTTCTTCTCCCGAGCTGACTACAATTCCAATCCAAGTAAATTTCTAGACATTGACCTTTACTCTTGAAACTCGATTCCGATCCCAATTCCAAATTTTCGTTTAGAATCACCTGGGTAGATTCAAATTATCGACTATTACTATTACCTAAAACATAACTAACTACCTTCAGCATTATTCTCCGTTACAAAGGTAAGTTCTTAGCGAATCGGATTGGCAGTGGAGAGTAAGGCCGTCGATCTTACTAGTGATCAAGGGTCAATGCGCGAATTTCCCCATTGCTTGTTGGCATCTAGGTACCTGCCGCAATTCCTTGGGCCTAATTCCTTCCGCAACATCCTGCTTTCGAATGTCAGCAATCTTTGTTGGTCCTTTCACTCTGGAACATACTGGAATGTTCCCAGTGCCGCTCTTGCTATCAGTACCACTATGAATTATTTATTGTACGTTTCTGTCAAAACAACTTGTTTGCTTTAGAGGTACCTACATAAAAAAAAACGTTGTGCACCCCTTCCAGAATCTTAAGCTCCCCTTGAAGTGTATGGGTCTACTTACCTTCGCCTAATGCCCCTCGTTGCACCCCGACCAAACCCTATCGACGGCTGTCAAAATTCTCACAGATCATTCTATGTATATTATGTATTCGAATAAAGTGTTAAATACATAATTTGAGCAGTGTTATACAAATAATACCTATGTTTATTAGAAGTGTAGTAGACCCGAGCAGACGTTGTTCTGTCACAAATCGATAGACCTCATTTTTTTTAAATTTATTTATTTATTCATTATTTTATTTATTTATTAATAAGAATACAAATAAGATGTTACCATTCAATTCAATTACATAGGTACTATATTATAAGTATATGTGTAAATATAAGTGTGTGTATGTGTGTGATTGCGAGGGTACAATGAAGAGCCCACTATGTACCTATTGTTCTTCCATTGACCTCCTTCTATGTAGACCGCATTTTATATAGACCTCATTTTATGTATTGCTCTGCCATAGACCGCTTTCTTTGTAGATCGCATTTTATATAGACCTCATTTTATTTATTGTTCTGCTATAAACCGCCTTCTATGTAGACCGCATTTTGTATAGACCTCATTTTATGTATTGTTCTGCAATAGACCGCCTTCTATGTAGAGCGCATTTTATATAGACCTCATTTTATGTATTGTTTTGCCATATGACTCATTCGATTCGATGTAGACCGCATTTTATATAGACCTCATTTTATGTATTGTTCTGCAATAGACCGCCTTCTATGACCGCATTTTATATAGACCTCATTTTATGTATTGTTCTGCAATAGACCGCCTTCTATGTAGACAGCATTTTATATACACCTCATTTTATTTATTATGCAGATTTTTTTTCGTTGCGTAATACAATGTCAATAGATTTTTTCACACCGCCATCTATTAAAAAATTACAAAACTTTAAAATGAATTACGACCCTTTAAAATATTCCTGTAGAAGTGCAGGGAAGTCTGTATTGCTATCTATAACTTTTCCATGACCGATCTCTTCTTTTCGTTCCTCTTTTATCGAGCACAGATGTCAGATGCAAGAATTATATGGAGCGAGTATGAGACGATAAATGTGTCCCTTCTCTCTGCCTACCCAAAATAGGGAAATGGCGCGATGGTGTGTACCTATATTTTCTGATGATATCTTACTTGCTGATACAGATGCGCAAATCAAATTCGATTTCCTATTTGTCAGATCTAACAATTATATGAGAGCGAGTATGAGACGATAAATGTGTGACGTTTGTGGCGTTCAGTTCTCTCTGCTTACCCCAAATATGGAAACGTCGTAATATTTTCTGATGATATCTTACTTGCTGATACAGGTGCGCAAATCAACTTCGATTTTCTATTTGTCAGATGCAAGAAGCATATGAGAGCGAGTATGAGACGAGAAATGTGTCCCTTCTCTCTTTCTACCCCAAATAGGAAAATTGAGCGATGGTGTGTATATTTTCTGATGATATCATACTTGCTGATACAGGTGCGCAAATGAACTTCAATTTGCTATTTGTCAGATGCAAGAATTATAGGAGAGCCAGTATGAGACGAAAAATATGTGGCGTTCGCTATCCCCGAATAGGGAAATGGCGTGAAAATATGGATGTTTTCTAATGATATCTTACTTGCTGATACAGGTGCGCAAATCAACTTTGATTTGCTATAATAATAACCTACAGCAATTTGTTTGGTAAACATCGTTAGACTTGTATATTAAAAGAGTACTCTATGTACATATGTATAAATATTACCTAATTCCCTCAGGAACTCAAAATTTCCAAACATCAATTATTTATTAAATGATATCGATTCGTTCGAAGAGCTATGCCATATATTTGTACTACGCTTCTTATATATTAATATATGTTTTGAATCTAAATAAATATTAATTGATGTATGGATATTCATACATCCATGCATACCATCACACACTGTTCCGAGAGAGCAGATCTCCGTACACTTTTTTTTAAGAGGACATATAACGCTAAATATAGTGACTGAAAACATGATATATTAAAACCGCCTAATGCCTTATGAAGTTACGCGTTAAGTAAGTTAAACTGTCGGGTGCGTTAAAAAGGGTTTATACGTGATTTCAACTATCGGAAACCCAAAATTTATCGATTTTTTTTTTAATATTTTAAGAACAAACCTGACTTGGAATGAAAAAAACTATCAAGCATTCACATTGATTTAATGAACTCTTTAAGCACATCAAATATTTATTTCTCTACGACACACAGTTATGGAGTAATTTATTTCTCTACGACACACAGTTATGGAGTAATTTATTTCTCTACGACACACAGTTATGGAGTAATTTATTTCTCTACGACACACAGTTAGGGAGTAATTTATTTCTCTACGACACACAGTTATGGAGTTATTTATTTCTCTACGACACACAGTTATGGAGTAATTTATTTCTCTACGACACACAGTTATTGAGTAATTTAAAAAAAAATCTGTAAAAATGGATGTTTTTATTTTTTTTATGGGAACTTATGAAGAATTTTAAAATTGTGTGACGTTCAGAAGAGAAATGTTGTAAATTCTCATGGTATTTATTTAGAAATACACTTTTTAACATATATTGTGCCCTCTTAAAGATTGTAAATATTTGTAAGTTTTTTACTCCTCACTAACCCAAGGGGATAGTAGGGAGTTATAATTTCGTCATTTTTAAGGCTATTTTTTTATTTCAGATTATCAACTAGTATCATGCTGATATTGTATTCTGAAAATTTCATCACAACGTATCTGTGTGTGTGTGTGTGTGCTATATATAGGTATGCTATGTACGGTGTGTTTATTTTAATATATCGATTATAGACTAAAGTACTCATTGGATTCTTTTCAAAAAAAATAATTTGTATATCTCATACTCGCTTAGACCCCAATAGAATTTGAAGGGTATCTGATCAGTGGTTCTCAATGTTTTAACTGTCAAATATTTCAAAGTAACCCCATGGTCAGAAAACATGATATTTTTACATTCCAATTGTTAACCATTCCACTTTCATAAAAACGGCATTGATGAATCATAAAATATTTAAATAAAAAATAATTTTACAAAATTCATTTCATGAAAATTCTGATAATTTTCCATACAAAATTTGAATTCTTCGTGGAGTAACTTGTTAGTGCCAGAATGCCATTTTATGAAAGTGGTGTGTGCTTTTGTACCAATTTGATATTTATTTATTTATTTATATTATGGTCACAAAAGTTAGTATATCACAACAATATGTCGCACTGTAGTGCCCGTCAAAAGTTAAAAAATAAAATCTAAGTTTTCTAGATAATTGGCCGCTGCTTCTTCTTCTTAATTTGATATTAAAAATATAATATTAAAATATTAAAATCAATTTTCACTTGACCTTAAAAAAATAAGGACCACTGATCAGATATCCTTCAAAATATAATGGTGTCTAAGCGAATATTAGAAATACAAATTTTTAAGATTTAAAAAGAATCATATGAGTACTTTAGTCTATAATCGATAAAGTAGAATAAACACGCCGTACATTAGTACACAGCACACACACACAGATACATTGTGATGAAACTTTCAGCATACAATCTCAGCATGATACTAGTTGATAATCTGAAATAAAAATTTGCCTTATAAATTACGAACCCATAACTCTCCACTATATCGCTTTGGGTTAGTGAGAAGTATGTAATAACTTAAATATTTAATGTTTTGTAATATAATGGACTAAAGAGATAAATCCAACTATAGAATAAATCTCATATACCATCGCTGTGTAGGTATGTATGAGAATTTAGTGTTGACCACGACCCTTACGTTTTTTACTTAAAGCTCATTTGCTATCAGATAACCCGAAAACAAGTTGTGTATGTAGCGTGTATAGACTGTAACAGATCGATAGTTCCTATGGGATTAACATGTTTGATAATCCTGTAGATCCCGAAGAAGGCACGTCCTCTCCAACTAAAACCCGTCCAGGATCCGACGTCGTGTGGTGCCGTAAGCCCAATATCAGTTCGATATCGTCAGGACAATATTCTAAGGATTAAACCATAGTTAAGGGGAATTACAACCATATGTAACAAACTTTACACACTGAACCAGAGGTGAGATATTCACAAGAACGGTGCTATGTAAATTGTCCAAAATTATTATCATTTTGAAGATTTATTTTTTATTTATTTAAGATTTGGTACATGGTCGGTGGGTATAACAATTAAAGTAAAGACAAAATTATTTTTTTAATCCAATGTCGATTTGTTCAAGAGAAATTTGTTTTCTTAACATATCGACAAAGTATCAACCCAAGATACGCGAGATTATATGCACGGTCTATATTTTTCATGGCTTTTCCAACTTTCTTATAACTTTTGATCCACTCAATTTACAGAGCCAAAATTTCAGAATATATAGTTAGTTATAGGCCTACAAAACTTTTATACATAGAATTTTGAATTTTGTTTCAGTCAGGGTTTATAAACTTTTGATTATTACTTTATTTTTCCATAAATCTCAAGAACCATTATATAATCTAGAACCCTGAAAATTGGTATAAATATAGACAAATACAAAATATCAAATTCGTTTTTTCAAAAAAAATCCAGAGTTTTTCAATCATTTTTTAATAAGAAAAACATTTTTTTTTGTGAAAAATTTATACGTTTAGCTGCCTATATTTCAAAAGTTTTTAAAAATATCGAAAAAAGCCGAAACACCCCAACTTGATAATTTAATTTGCTAAAAAATATATAACCACTGTAGTAGTACATCTCAAACTTCTTAAAACAATTTTTATAAAAATTAAGTTTAATGACGACATTGTTTCATACAATTTGTATGGCAGTATACAGTATACCCGTATCTTGATACTTTGTCGATATGTTAAGAGAGTAAAATTCACTTGAACAAATCGACAGTTGGATTAATTAGTTATTGTAGATTGTAGGCAGAGAAAACTTAACCCCACATTTTTTTATCTTGACAGTGAGACACAGACATTGAATAGTGCTTCTGCTTTATTCTACCATCGTTTTCGAGTGTCCCGTAAAGAAAATACAACAGGCAACAATAACATCTCACATAGTTCAACAATGAGGTTCACTATCACACATTCTGAATGTAGTGCCTTTTAAGGTGTGACGGTACCGATGTGTGGGAATACACGTTTGTGGCGTGCTTGCTATTTTGAGGTAATGCACACCCACATACCTGTCGCTGGTTACTCCACATTGTGATGGTGCCTCGTCAACATTTTTTGTGTATCGTGTCATTCTCATACTCATTCGTCTATTGCTCCCTTTCAGAACGTATTTGTCTCTGTTGAGATGTACTGTGAACAATATAACTGCAGTGTCGTAGTACAATTGTTTACTATAAAGTGGCACTATTATATTTATTTATTTGCTTTCATTAATAAACCAATCTCTCAAAATATGGCGTTACAAAGGGTTTCTTTGTTACTTCATAGATGGCAATAGTAGTCTTAATTTATAACCATTTATTTTTTATACAAAATGTCGCTTACGTATTGTTCGTTTTCTTGTTTCAGCGATCTCCAAGGCAACAACATCAGCACAATTACCGAAGGGGACTTTCGGGGGATGACCAAGTTGAAAACATTGTAAGTTACATTTTTCATTAATAAAAGTGATTCAACGATAACAAAATCTGCAATTTTCACCTATAAAGAGATACGCACTAGTTAAGGCAACTTCTCCCTGGTGCCAGACTTACCTTTTGCATACCTTTATTCAATAAGAAAGTAAATATTATATAAAAAAAACAGGATTAAAAAATGAAAATCATAGAAAACGTTGCTCTCTCTCGGACTATATAGGTTGTGTGGCAGGTAGATGGCGTTATAAAAAGGTTGCTTCGTTACTTCATAGATGGCAATATTAAAAATGTCCTGTTTTCAAACGATCCATTTCTCATTATTAAAATAGAACTTTCAAAGTTTCATTGATAAGGGAACTCTATCTTCTTCTTCTTCTTCTTCTTCTTATGTCGTATCAGGTCTCCCCAACGTTGACGACCACCATAGAGAAAGCCTTCCTCTTCATGGCGAGCTGATAACGATGAAGTATGCCATCCTTCAGCTCGTCATGAAGGGAACTCAATAAGAAGGCATAATTGGTGAACGTTGCTCAAGCGCATATAGTGATCACGTAAACCAGCCGATGACAGGTCGTAAGCCCTTGAGTTCCTTGTTGTTTTATTATATTGCAACTTCGTCTCTATTGAAATGTTAAAAAATTGTCATAAAATTATTGCAAAAAATAATATATGATAATATTTTGTTTCATATTTAATTGTGTATTTATTAATTGGATTTTAATGTATGCCGTTTGGTTTCTGTGCGGGCGTCCTGGGTTCGATTCCCAGGAGAGGAGAAATTGATTTATATTCATTTCTTACGTTAAGCATTGCTTCTCTGGGCTGGAACCACTGGTTAGTTGGAAGGAATTGCCATACGGCAATAAACTCGCCACTTGCGCAGGCTGCAAGGAAGTCTTCTATTTTTTATGCCACAAGATAATAATAATTGTAAAATAATAATTGTAAAAAATAATAATTATGGTTAGTATAGCAATCTGCCATAGTTACATGCATGCAATGTTCAATGCTCTGTATCTGCGGTGTAGCAGATTGAACTTTAATAGAATTTATTCGCATTTAATAGCCCCTATACTTATATTAAAGGTAATAATAATATTACACCCGCTATGCTGTGCCATATCGAGATGTAGTGCCTCTTAACTTTACAAGTTATCCCCGTGTACATGTTTCGTGGCCAGGGATAAACTAACGTCGGTCTCAGAGCGCACCATTTAATTTTTCCAGCATTTTTTCCTAAAAAAATTGAGGATTGAATAGAATGGAGATGTCCCCAAATGATTTTTTTTTGTATTCGCGCTCTTTAATTGATATTTACTACGAATTATCAAAATGCACTGCATTCGATAATTTATAATAATATAAATAATTTACAAAGCCCCATTTAGTGTAGCTTATTTGTTGGCTCTACGAAACAAGGCAGTCTTAAGAAGTCTTCAGAAGGTGTCAATGCTCTGAGCTCCACGTATGTCAAATAATGCCCGCGAACCAATTTCATAAATAAATCATAAATAAATCGTAAACAAATTAAATAATTCGCAAACTCTGGACATTTTTCATGATAACTTTGGTAAATATAGGTCCCGGGTGGGGCTGTTGTTGGTGTGATCTATTGGGGCGAAACTGAAAATCTTCGAGGTTATTCCTATCCCTCTATTCACTCTCCCTTCCTGTTCTATAGAGGTTCTTACGCCAAATTCTTAATGAATAAGTTTTTTTTTGTTGTTGTTTATATTTTGTATTGTAAAGATCACTCGTATTATCTAGCCATTATTTTGATTGTATAAAAACATTAGGGAACTTAACTGGTTTTGTATATATATTGTTTTTTTTTAGTTTTCCCACAAGCTGTATATAACTGTCTGTTCCCAGAGTTAAATAAAATAAAAATAAAATAAAAGGCAATATTATGTTCCATTTTAAATAGCCGAAACACTGAAACTGATACTGCACTGAAACTGCGATCATAGAAGCCGTCTTATCGACTCTTTCCAATTCTTTTAATGAGTTGGTACTCTATACTTACTTATCGAGTCCGGAACTCAGATTTTGCCACTCCAATGTGTGGCGGCGGAAATCGCCCTGTCGGTTAGTTTAATCAGGTCGTCCATATGGCAACCCTCGTCCAATTCTGGGCAGGACAGCAGATGGTCGTCATCCTGCACTGCCCCACAATCACAGAAGGTATCATCCTCCGTCGAGAAGCCCCACCTGTGCAGGTTGCTCTTGTAGCCACTCACACCCACCCTCAGCCTGTTCAGTGTCTTCCATATTGGGAATGGCAGGCAGTGCGCCCTATTCGCCTTCTCGCTTGTGTCCATCCATGCAGAGATTGGGTCCTTCATCCACAACTCCTCTCGGCGTTGCTTCTGGGAGGTCTGCAGGTCGGCTGTGGACTTTAGGAAGCTATTCCTTGACTTGAGGCGAGGGTTTGGTGTTTTGTGTTCATAGAGTGGGTGTCTTGGGTCGTGTATCTGCTTATGCCTCTCCGCATCTGCTGCCACTCTTCTTCTGATGTTAGGGGGTGCTATGCCTATTATGGGATACAATTTGTTTATGGCTGTGGGTCTAAGACATCCTGATATAATTCGTGCCATTTCATTAACTGCAACATCCACTTGGTTGGCATGAGCTGATCCAAACCATACAGGGCAAGCATATTCGGCGGCAGAGAGGCACAGTCCCAGAGCAGAAGTGCGCAAGAGCTCAGGGCATGCTCCCCAAGTTGATCCGACAAGCTTTCTCAAGATATTATTTCTGGCGGAGACCTTCTGTTTCGTGTTTAGGCAGTGCTGCTTGTACGTCAGAGATCGATCTAGTGTCACTCCCAGATACTTTGGTGCGTGGCAGTTTTCGAGTTCCTCATTTCTCCAGTTGACTCGCAACCCTCGACCCGCCTCTTTATTTTCCAAGTGGAAGGCGCATAGTTGTGTTTTTTTGGGGTTGGGTTTTAGGTGGTTTGCATCGTAGTATTCACCCAATTTAGTGAGTGTTGACGTAAGTCTATCCTCTACCTCATGAAATGATTTCCCCTGTGCTGCCACGGCGGTGTCATCGGCATATATGAATTGGCGTGTTCTGTTTGGTCTTGGTTGATCATTTGTATATATGTTAAACAGTAGAGGCGCCAAGACACTACCCTGAGGAAGTCCATTCTTCTGCGTCCTCCAGCGGCTGTCCTTCCCCTGCAGCGTGATATAGAACCGTCTATTGCTCAACAAAGTTCCAATTACTGAGGTGAATTTGAAGTCTCTCGAGATCCCGTATACTTTGTGTAGCAATTTCCTGTGGTTGACTGTATCATAGGCAGCAGTTAGGTCAATGAACGCTACTCCTGTAATTTTGCCTTCCTCGAAACCGTCCTCGATGTGCTGTGTCAAGTTAAGGATTTGTCCCTATTACTCTTTTATCCAGATACTCTATTATCCATTAAGGTACTCTACTATCCAGATGATCTCAAATGTAAGCTGTCTTCCTGATGAAACATTCTTTTGGCACAGTACTTGAATGTAGTGTGGAGCCATGTCGTTCAGAGCCTTAAACACCATCAGCCATACCTTATATTCCACTCGTTCTGGACATTGCAAGCAGTGCAGTTCGCTAAGAAAAGGTGTTATGTGACATATTTTGTCAGGTCCATATATCAACCTCGCTGCTGCGTTGAAAACTATTTGTAATCTATCATGCTGATACTCGGGCAAACCCGCATAAATAGCATTACAGTAATCCAGCCAATGGATTGTGGTGCCTTTGTGTATCTCCGGAAGAAGTAATGCGCTGAACCAATGGCCATTGACGATCAAATGGTTTCTTCTGGAATTCGTCATCATCATCATCCACGCTCCCTACCGCTTCTCATACCGCTGTCAATCCGTTTCTGTACTTACGTACTGTGTATTAACAAAATTCGTGCCTGTGAGTTGGTAACAATAAAAACAAAAGACTTAACGCTTGCCATTCGGAAAAAAACGCATCAAAGTTTTTACTGCGTTGTTATTAACGTAGCTGATATAATAAAACCCGATAATTTCCGACCGCTATCTTCGCCGCACAATTGTACAAAAACATCGCAGTTTACAAATATTTCAACACATTTTTTAACCGCTTCAATCGCTTCAACATCATCAAAAACGCATATTCACATGCTCGAGAATCTGCCAGACTATTATTTTATTTTTTTATTTTTATTTGTTATTTATTTATTTTGGTAAAACAAACAGGATTAAACCTATAATTATTCTACATGATTCAGATTCAAAAAATAATTACATTACTGTGTATAAAATTACAAATTATAAAGTACAAAAATTACAAAATAAATTAAAAAGCATGCAAGGTAGTACAGTAGGTACAAAATCGAGACAATTCGATTGTCCTTCGCTTGTTTACAAAATATACACTGAGGTTGGTAGGAAATGAAACATCAAATTCGCAGTTCATACATACACTGATATTTATCTATCCCACATTGAATACTATGTGAGTATAGATTGCACAAGCTTCGCAAATCAAGGAAGGAAATATATTTTTTAAATTCATTTAATTCTGAAAAAATGTCTACAAGATGTCTGGTCAACGATATGCTATTAAAATCGCGAGTAAGTCTAGGAAGGGGGGAAAAATAGTCTTTATTAGTTTTATTTGTTTATTTATTTATTTATACATCTTCTTGTACATAATATAAACAAATATAATTATAAGTTTTATATGACTTTAAAAGAAAAAAGTTCCGAGATCTTGTATACATTTTTTTTGCGTTAAAATTCAATAGACGCAGTATATTGGGGGCATCTAGTCTGCCATTGACGATATTATATAGGAAAATTAAGCCAACCATTCTTCTTCTTTCCTTTAGATAGTTTATTTTGTAGAAGTTCGATAGTTTATTTTATAGAATTTAGATGGGTCGATGGCAGAGCGGTTAGCGCGCTGGGCTAGTAATCCAGCTGTCGCGAGTTCGAATCCTGCCTCAACCGATTTCGTTCACCTATAGCAGAAGCATTTATGATTATTTTAGGGAATGTAGGAAAATGTATATGTAATTGTTTAACAAGGACATACTCATTTTTTTTTTATTTAAAAAAAAAAAAGTTCATTTTTTCTCGTAAGTATCTACATGTGATTTCCTTGAACGATAAGCACAAATATTATTACATAACATAATTGTAAAATTTAAATAGTGCCATCAGCCTCCCTGTATAGAGCGCATTTATTAAGACTCGTTATGACTTGTTCGTGTGACGCATCGTGTACTATGAAATTGGTGTCCTCTTTATTTTATATCCCGTTGTCCTGGGATCGATTCCCAGCCGAAGAGAAATTGATTTAAATTCATGTTAGTTGGATGAAATTTCAATTTGCAAGAAAGTGATATTATAAATAATATAAAGGTTTCCGATCTCTGCATATAAAGCATACAGTTTAAAGTACTGTACCGAGCAAGGTATCCGAGCGCCTACCAGAGGCGTCTGTTCCAATTTAATGTAGTATTAAAATTAATAATTAATAGAATTAATTAGACCTCCATACCCCCCACCCCCTACATTCGTTCCCAGTTCACGTTGTCGTAAGTGCCTTGCAAATTTCTAACCCACAAATGCTAATTTTCATAAGATATGCTAATATTATTCAGCCCTTGCGAAAATGAGGTTCGCACACGGAAAAAATATTTTCAGATAACTATATTAGTGCCCTAGTTCCGCAAAATCAAAATTTAAGTGGTTTGGGCATATTGAAAGAATACACGACCAAGTTAACGACATTCTGGACCGATTTTGGACAGGACAACGTCTGTCGGGTCCGCTAGTGTATGTACCTATATTAATTTTATTTAGTTGTAAAAAGTACAGTTTCTAACATCTATGTAGTATAGATGATACAATGGATTAGTGTCAGATACAAAAATGTGGCGATCGGTTCTCTCTGCGTACCCCGTAAGGGACAATGCGTGATGGTGTGTTTTTATAAAAAAATCTGTAAGGCACCCCCTTAGAATAGTGCTTCCACTCATTTCTATTAGTATCATCGTTTTCGGGTATGACGTAAGAGCCTGGTGGTCGAAACAATAACATCTCACATAAGTTCAGCAATGAGGTTCACCACACATTCTGAATGTTGTGCCTTTTTAGGTGAGACGAGACTGATGTGTTGGAATACACACATGTGTCCTTTTACATGTGCCAAGAATGCCGTCATCATGAGCACCAAAAAGGATCCTGAAATGGCACCCAGATAGAAGAAGGAGGGTCGGGAGGCCAAAACTACGGTGGGAAGATGAAGTTAGGAGGGATGCTGTCGAACTGCTCCAGGCAACGGATTGAAAAGCCTAGGCGGGACACAGGACAGGTTGAAGGCCAAGGCTCGATGTGGGCTGTAGAGCCATCGAAGAAGAAGAAGTCGTACTTTTACAAGCGCACACCCGCAAACCTATAGCTGGTTACCCATAATTTTGTAATATGCCGTGATGTATGCTATAAGAGTACCGTCCCACGGTTTCGCTTTTGTCGGATAGGAAGAGAGAATATAAATTGAAATTGAGACTGGTATAGAAACTGACCGTTCCCTCCTCAGGCAGATTTTGCCACACTACCACAGAACATCGTCACACTCAAGGGACGGTAATCAAATAATATGCATTCATACCATCACGGCATACTCGCAAATGTTGGGTAACCAGCGACAGGGGTTCGGGTATGCGTTCCATTATAAAAAGGAAACGCGACACAAGCGTGTATGCCCACACCTAATAAGGATGTGCGGAGAACCTCATTGCTAAACAATTTGAGATGTTATTGTTGCCTGTTGTATTTTCGATTACCCATGTCGGGGACACCCGATAACGAATATGATTAGCATATTTCGAACGGCTGGTGGTGTACGTAGCATTTTTTAAACTAATTAGCAAAAAAAATGCGTGCTAATTAAAACGACCTGTCGCTTGTGTTTAATGTCGCATTTAGCATAAAAACTTCATTAAAAATAATTATCTTAATATAAAAATTATAACATTTTATCGTACATGCGACATTTAAACGTCGCAAACGTATAGAATGGTCTAAATATCGCACTTTGTACGTTTTTCTAGCTTATAAACTTTTTTTTTATAATATGAGATTTTTGTGATTAAGACAGCCTTTATACATACATACCTACTGGTTTCTTTCACCCATAGTACAATAATTTGTGTATGCTTAAATTGGATGTATGAAGATTTATATGTACTTGTTACAAGAAAATATACATTCTTTTTAATAAAAATATATTTAAAAAAGTTTCTCCTCCAGGAATCGATTTCGAGACGCCAGCACGGAAGCCAAACGTCTTACCACATGTACCACGTCAATTGGCCACAACCCATTCATTTTTATTGCACTCTAATAAAAGAACCTACCTCAAGATATTCATTCCATTTCACGTGTTTTCTCATAGCCTAGTGTTGCACTTCTCCGTGTCAACATTCCGACTAAAAGTCTTCGACGATATTCGAGGGAATTCCTTTGGACCCATTGGACATGCGGACCTTGCAGCCACGGAGAGCAACTTTAAAGCTTTCGAGACTTTTTGTCGTGAATACGGTGAAAACTGTTGCCTTATAGTCATCTCTCTTTTGCACTTTAAGTGCAAAGGTTTTAAAGTTCTCCGGACTCTTTTTTTATGTTCTTCGTGTGTTCTTTCAAAGTTTTGCAAGAGATTTTTATTAGACACCTTAAGCAGGACGAGTGGTGTTGGGGGAAGAACAGTCTAGTGTTGTGTGTTCAGTTGCTCTATCGCTTTGATGGAATACCCAAGAAATGCAATCAGAGCTGAAATCCTCCCATCCCTCCCTAGTTTCCGTGGGAGTTGGTGGTGCACCTGGTCGAGGGTAGGAGGTAGGCACCTTCCCCAGCATCGGAGCACTCTACTTTCTAAACCGGTTAATTGAATTCCCAACCAAAGTGAGTGGCCTGATCTCTTAGACTGAAAATGTAGAGGAGCGGTGAGACTTTGGCAGAATCGATTTGCGAACAGCTAAGTAAATTGTTCAGAACGTACTTGACTATTCAATATCAACATTTCTCAAATTTTATTGGACAAAACATATTTTTCAATTGACAATGATAACGTAATTTTATGAAGCCAATTGCTGCTTCCTTTCATTTAACCTATACAATTTGAAATCTTTCATTCTGTGATTGTTTTTCTTTTTTGTTGCGACATTAAAATAACGTTCAAAATTTCAATTGCTTATAGAAGCCGAAAATCTTGGTTTGCCTAAAAATATTATATGAATTCAAGACCTAATATTTTTTTGATTTTTATATTGCCACTAGTATGAGCAACGATGCTAACAACATTAAATTTTCGACATTTCCCAATTTTCTTTCAGGGTTTGCGTAGTCCGAAGTCCTAGGCACGCCCCTGGTCGAGACAGGTGCTCGTTTTGTCAAATTAAATAATAAATAATATAATATTATCTTAGGAATAATATAAGAGGACGGTAATATACTGGAAGTATTATAACGGAAGGGGAGAATTCCCATAAATGGGCTGTGATAAAAAATAATCCGAAACCGTATCAAATACTTGTTAATAGTTTCTTCTTCTTCAGCTCATATCAAGTCTTGGCCTCCTGCAACTTCTCATTCTTACCTCTCCTGTCACTTTACAAGGAATAATTAAATGAAATTTAAATCTGTCGCAAAGTCGACTCCGAATATATGTGCAGTATTTCAAAATGGTCACGTAGCACCATTACATCGCAAGTCTGTCTCTCCCCGTCTCACTGCGTCTTTGCCTCCTCTTTCTCACTCTCCCCCCTCCCCTTTCTAATGCATGTTGAATTATATTACGTTACACATCAGAACTATTGCCGGAGTGCATTTTGCATAGAAATTAAACAACTCCACAGATGTACCCACTCACTTGTTAGTTAACTGCTCAATCGGCTGGGAACTGATCGTTGTGTAGCACCGTTTGAAACTTCAACAAACCGTATCTTGTTCCCTGTGAAGGGACACTGATTGCTTTTCCAACACTATTCATCGCAGAGTGGCTCTTAAGCTATCTCGCATCTCCAATTGATTAATTATGTTAATATGTATTTCTCTTTTGTTTTCTAATGGAATAGGATTTTTTATTAAGATATGTTTATTAAGATTTTTTATTTGATCTGTAATAATTTTAATTTTTCTGATATTTATTTCTTTGTAATTATATTGTAATTTTTGTATTTTTTGGTATCAATATTAAAAAAGAAAATATGTGTACATTATAGATTGTAGCATCAAAAATTTTCTATACTTAATTACTTATTACTGAGTTTTTTAATGACATTTCCAAAATTATTCGTGGCTAAGTGGCTCTTCCGCTATCTCGTATCTTAATTTGGTTATTTTTGTTAAAAAAACATATACCTACATCTACATTTATTTCCATTATTTTTTGCTAATCAAACTCCTGAACAGAACGCTTGTTTCTATAACGTTCCCTATAGAGTGGGGTAGGTGACTGCGACTTTCCTAATCAAACTCCTGTTTCGGGAGCTTTTATTGAGATATCCTTATAATATAGATTATATTGAAGTATCTTAGAAATCATATCAAGACTTTCTGCACTCATAAACTTGTTATTTAACTGCTAAATCGATTGGGAATTAAACGTTTTGTAGTTCCCTGTGGAGGGGCACTGATTGATTTTCCAACACTAAACTATTCGTCGTTAAGTGGCTCTTAATCTATCTCGCATCTCCGATTGATTAATAATGCTATTAAACACTTATATATATATTATAGCATCTAAAAAATTTGAGGAAGTTCTTTTGAGAACCTTGTGACCACAAAAAACAGTCATTAAAACTATGAGATATCAAAACTACACATGTGTGCTCACTTACTTGTAAGTTAATTGCTCAAACGGCAAGGAACTGAACACAGTAAGCGCCTTTGAATCTTCAACAAACGGTATTTTGTTGCCTAAGAAGGGATACTGATTATTTTTCTAGCACCATTTCTAATCGTTCTAGTCACTTCAATCAGTGCAATTATTTAAAGCAAGGGTGTTACATCATATATTTTATCAGCTCCGTAGATCAACTTTGCAGCTGCGTTAGACGCCATTTGAAATATATTAAACTGATACACTATGAAAATTGGTCGAGAAAAACAAACGGCCGAAATAAAGAAACGAATTGGAAGTTGGGAAAGTTGGGAAATTAGCCCACATCTTCAAAAATCCCCAAATTCCCATCAACCTGAAACAAAAAGTATATAAAGTATATATATATATATATATATATATATATATATATATATATATATATATATATATATATATATATATATATATATATATATATATATATATATATATATATATATATATATATATATATATATATATATATATATATATATATATATGTTATAATATTTTTATCTCGGTTTTCCCGTGTCAGTAGGTCTTGACTAAGACCATTTGTCTTCCGACGTTTCGCCTGAATATCACCAGGCATTTTCAAGGACTTAACGAAAAGCACGCGCGCGACACACGTCTACTCACACTGAAAGCTCACCGTCAAGTATTTCAGTGTGAGTAGACGTGTGTCGCGCGCGTGCTTTTCGTTAAGTCCTTGAAAATGCCTGGTGATATTCAGGCGAAACGTCGGAAGACAAATGGTCTTAGTCAAGACCTACTGACACGGGAAAACCGAGATAAAAATATTATAACATATTTCACCCGTGAAAACATCAAATATAACATATATATATATATATATATATATATATATATATATATATATATATATATATATATATATATATATATATATATATATATATATATATATATATATATATATATATATATATATATATATATATATATATATATATATATATATATATATATATATATATGCTATGAACATATATGCTATGAAGTCTCTAAGTAGGTGATTTTGCCATACAAAAATTCCACTAAATATATATATATATATATATATATATATATATATATATATATATATATATATATATATATATATATATATATATATATATATATATATATATATATATATATATATATATATAAAGAGACCTGTGTACTGGCAGTACACAGGTCTGTGAAACTATGACAATGACTCAGAAAAGTGCTGAAAAACTAAGAGTCACCCAAAGAGCCATGGAACGAGCCATGTTAGGATTAAGTCTGAGAGACAGGGTGCGAAACGACACCATCAGGGAAAGAACAAAATTGGTTGATGTCGTCCTGAAGTGAAGATGGGCGGGTCACGTTGCTGATACCTCGAAGACAGATGGCCAAGGACAGTGTTGGCTTGGAGACCGAGAATGACAGTCAGAGGTGTTGGAAGGCCACCAATGAGATGGAGAGATGACATCAGCCGTCATGCTGGTGTCAATTGTTTGCTCAGAGCACAAGATAGAGTGGCGTGGAAGGGGATGGAGCAGGCCTTCGTCCAGGAGTGGACGGGATTAGGAGCTTAACTGATACTAGAGCTAAACACAGTAAATGCGTTTATTAGTGTCTGCCTCATTTTTGAGAAAACTTCGATGGATATTTTTGATCTGTGTCAGACAAAAGAAATATGAGTACCTATTTGTTAATAAATGGAAACTTCGACGGATGTTTTTGAGCTGTGTCAGACAAAATAAATATAAGTATTTGTTAATAAATGGTTTTGTGATTGTTTGTAGTCATAAAGTGTCTTTTTCTCGTCGTAAACCAAATGGGTTTACATGGTCTGTATATAATAATATGGGCTATCTGAGAGAGTGTGTTGTTACTGATAGAGTAGTTGCTGGTAGGCGTTGAATAATAGTTTTTGCTCCATCGGTCTTGTAAATCTACCCGGACCAAACCGCTCGTTAGGACGGATGGGACGAACCGCACACCGCCTGCCCCTGGACAATACGGGACCGTCGTCCCTCCGAGAATCATTGCTCTAGATTCACCGCCAAGTGATTCAAGAAGCGGGCTATTTCGGTTTGTGTTAGATATTGTTATTTCTAATTTTGAAATTTTTCTTTTGTTTCTACGGTTTTTTGTTTTTGAATTTTCTAGCAATTTTCATTTTTCCTCTCCTGTCATTTTCCTTATTCCTTTACCTGGACTCACCTGCGATCGGTCATCACACAATGATAGGTGAATGTTCAACAATACGCTGCTTCTGTTTTATCTTTCTTCTGTGATTTCGGCATGTGTAATTTCGGAGACATATAATTCGACGGTCCGTCTTTTAATGTCTAACACCGCAGTGAAGTCAGTGTTGTGTTGGTGATTATATACCTCCTTGCATCGGGACCAGATTGAAAAAACTCAGGACAATATCGGTGAGTTTTCGGCTTCCTTCCATCATACAGTCCACGGATCGTGGTTAATCGCCATCGGCGAAACTTCCGTGGCGTCCCCAACTCGGCGGCGGCGGTGAAGCGGCCGGCGGTGAATTCCTCCATCGTAGTCGTCCCGTTTTGTGGAGCCAGCATCCACATCCCGCCCCGAAACTTAATGTACTCTCGCGGTGGCCGGCATTAATCTCGTAGCAAAAATTCACTTGTTTACTTACGCATAAATGCTCGACGCCGAGCCGTGCGGTCAACAGTACATTAGGAACTTACATACATTAGGATAAGAAGGGGATGGCAGTCCATCATCAACTCTATAATTTGTCTGTACAAAAAAAAACTTCTTGGAGTTTGGATATTTAACACATTTTTTTTAACTTATATATTTTATAAGCATCATATGTTTATTTTTAATTACTAACTCAAAATTTTCCTATCTATATTTATTAAATAAAACATCCATTTTGCCTCTAGAAATTACATTTTTTTTTACTTCGACTTATGTTACTTGTGTAACTTACATATATATCTCTTACTTATTTATTTATTTAATTATAATTACATAAATTATAAATAAACAAATTATTATTAACAAACAAAGACAAAATACTCCATGCTAATTGAAATCTCTTTCATTTCATGATTTATCGACGAGATACTTCTTCGTCTCTCTCTCAAAACTACCTTCTTTCAAATACCCGTATGTGAGGTGGACTAACCTGTATTTTGGATGCTGTTATAAGCGTTGAAAGCCTCGTCCTTGTAAAGGCCGCTTTACCTTTTTCATACCTATTAATCTAAACGTTGAACATTAAATGATTAATCTATAACGTTGCTATCTCTCGGACTAATAGTACTTTTTGATATTTGTGTTGAGTACTGTTTCAATTTTCATTCCGAAAATATTCAAATACGTTATATTGATTGCCACCAAATTTTGGTGGCACAGTCACGTGTGTACCAAGAAGTTTTGCTTATAGCATGTCTATAGATTATTTGACTGTAATAAGTATGTATATATTTTTATACAAATATATTTATGTGCGTACGTACCTATGAATAGCTTTCACTTAACTTCAAAGGAAGATTTTGTATGGAGGGTATGTACATGTATGTATGTATACATGTATGTCGTTTCGTGTTATGTAAAATGGATGTAGGTATATAATATTCCTACAACCCCCCATTTCTCCCTTAGACCCTCGTCGTTCGCCCGCCTCCTCCTCAGTCATGGCTGGCGGGTGTCACGTGGTACACATGGAAATGAAAAGATTTCCTCTGAACGTGATCTCAGCGCCATCATCCGATATAATATAATAATACCTATAGCCAGGATGGGCTGGGCTACCCAGAGAAACCTTCACAATTCGTGTAATAGATTCAAAAAAGATGACTTGTGTAGAGTTCGATAAGTATTCCTGATATTTCGACCGATTTTTTAACATCTTGTTCAACAATATTACAAATAAATTGAAAAAAATACATTATCAGCTAGACTATGGAATGGCCTAAGTGATGAAGTAACGTCATCTCAATCCATTCAAATATTTAAAGGTAAACTAAAAAACTTTATTTGTCAAATAGTTCCTGAATTCCTTCTATATCCTTCCGTAACCTCCTTTTCCTCATTGCTATGTGAGGTGTTATTTTTATTATTCTTTTATTTTTAAACTCTCTTTTCATTTTTTTTTATATTTCTTACTCTTTTATGTTATTTTTTATCAATTTATTTCTCACTTAATTAGTACTGTACCAATTTAACTAAGAGACTTCACGTTGCTCGGGTTGGTTGGAAGAAATTGCCTTATGGCAATAAACCTGCCTTTGTACACATGTACATAAATTATATAAATAAATAAATAAATAAATAATGATATACTATGGTATAATTATTGCATTACCTCATCAAAAAGATTAAAACCTTGTGCTTCATGAGGGAATCATTTCACATTAGATACTAGAATAAAAAAATATATTTAATCATCTGTAGGAGCTGTAAGTTAAATTTAATTTACAATTTACTAAGTAATTCACGGCATATACGTGTTTAAAATGTGTAAGTAAAATGTATGTAAAATATATGTAATTTACTCCTGTCCCAACACACAGGTTTTTCAACTTTATTGGGACAGTACTTATTTGAGAAATACTGTAATTATTTTGATTTTTGTATTATTTATCTATGTTTATATTATATATAACTAATAAACAACGGTGAAAGAAAATCAAAAGAACAAATATGGATACGTAAAAAAACAATAGAAAACAGGCAATTCGAAACAATTTTGATCATATCAATACATACATACATCATTACATACACCAGTTTATATTGTGAAATGTTTTTTCAGTCTTTGTTTGAACCTTTTAAAATCATTAATCTGTTTTATTTCATCTGGGAGGCAATTTAAATTCTTTATTCCCATATAAATGTATGTAATTGTTTTGCATTTGTCTAGTATTAAGTACAAATATGAATTTTAAAATCGCTTCAGAATTGTAGATACATATTTTGATGACACATTTTTTTAAAACTTTTGCGATACATTATCTTTAAAAATTTGTAAAATTTACGTTTTTTTATTCAACTTTGAATGTATCAAAAAATGTTTTTGTGGGAAATGTACGTTAACCTTTATTATTAATTTTTGTACAACTTTAACCTGGTTTAAAATATCGTCATATGCTCCTCCCCAACCAACAATTCCGTACATAAGCAAATAATAAACCGTCAACCGTCGTAGTTGACCGCGTATCTCGCATTATTCCATAAGATAAACACATTTCTTATTGTAACTTATATTCTCGGAGTTGTATTACAAGAGTAATTTGAGAAAAATGTAAAAAAGGGTAAGATCCCGTTCTGCGAGAATTCAGCTTACGGGACCTCAACTTTTTCTTTCATTATTCTTAAATAACTCCTGTAATTCGACCCTGGGTATTATTCATAATATTTCCTTATAATATTCTTGACTATTCACAATAACATTAAAATAGCAATATAGTTTGAACTGACAACGTCGCAATTCATTCATGTTTCTCCGGTGATTCGACATTTGTCGATATTTTTCAGAAAAATCAGATATCCTAGCACTTTTTATATTCCTAATTGTAATAACAATTACACTCAGAATGCTTTTGTGTACCGTGATTGCACTGTGTGGTGTACAGTACAATGCTTTCTTTAATATACACTCGACATATCTGCTAGCTCTCTCAGTGCGTTTAGGACAGCTGTCTCCTCCTATCTTTCTTACTACTCTGATTTAATCGCCTGTCTTATTTTAATGGTTTTTTATGCACTAGTAAATTAATTATGTATTATTTGTAATTTTTGTAATCAATATTAATTATCCTATTGAATAATGCATGGAGTTTTCATTGGTCCACTAATAAAGCAATGTACATTGTCTGTTTTATAAATTGTGTAGACTGTATAACTCTCTATCAACCAATAAATAAATATTATCCTATTGAATAATGCATGTAGTTTTCACTGGTCCACTAATAAAACAATGTACATTGTCTGTTTTATAAATTGTGTAGACTGTATAACTCTCTATCAACCAATAAATAAATATTATCCTATTGAATAATGCATGTAGTTTTCACTGGTCCACTAATAAAGCAATGTACATTGTCTGTTTTATAAATTGTGTAGACTGTATAACTCTCTATCAACCAATAAATAAATATTATCCTATTGAATAATGCATGTAGTTTTCACTGGTCCAATAATAAAGCAATGTACATTGTCTGTTTTATAAATTGTGTAGACTGTATAACTCTCTATCAACCAATAAATAAATATTATCCTATTGCATAATGCATGTAGTTTTCACTGGTCCACTAATAAAGCAATGTACATTGTCTGTTTTATAAATTGTGTAGACTGTATAACTCTCTATCAACCAATAAATAAATATTATCCTATTGCATAATGCATGTAGTTTTCACTGGTCCACTAATAAAGCAATGTACATTGTCTGTTTTATAAATTGTGTAGACTGTATAACTCTCTATCGACCAATAAAATTAAATTTAATTTAATAAAAATACCACTTTTCGTATAGTGTTTGAGCTTTATTTTCATATGAACACCCACTCTCACACACGATCACACTCACACTCTTTCTAGATATCTCTTTCACACACACATACATATTGTTATTCTTCTCTCATGCGCGCACCCACACTAATTCACACTTTTTTATTGTTTTCTTTTAATATTAGGTATAGTACGTAAGAGGTACATGTTATATTTGTATTTTTACTTATTTACTTTTAATTATTGTATGCATGTACTGTGTGCTGTCCTTTCTAAAATAAAATAAATAAATATTATATTTCGTGAATATCATTACTTATTTAGTTATTTTAAAAATGAAAACAGTAGCAACAATGACGTCAACGAAAATCTATGCTTTCTGTCTAAATCTATGCTCTGAAAGTTTGGGCGGGAAATCATCTCCGAGGGTTTGAGTTATAGATGGCGCTAAAAGCACACTTACTTCATATTAGCGACAACACCGGATCAAAATGTAAGACATTAATAATATCTATGGTTTGATAATATAATGTAATAATATCGCAGAAATGGCGGGATTATAAATGAATATAATTAGTGAAACGGGAGATGGCGGTTTCGCTCGATGTACGGGAGGAAAACGGATCCCGTTCCGGAGTTGTGACAGCATAATCATATTATGCCGACATTTTAATTGCGATAATGTCATTTGGGTTATATGGCATTGTAGGAAGTGAAGCGGTCTCGCGGTATTTTATTAATATACCTACATGGCGTCACCACTACAAGTTGAGGGTCAAATCAACTTCGAGTGAATTTGAGCTGTGAAAAAGATATAATAAATATGCTAAAGAAACAGCAGAATAGTCAATAAGTTTATTCTATATATGCTACCGCGAGAGATTCTCAGAAGAACCTCATCCACCCTTTCACAGTAAACCTTCAACATACACGAACCAGTGGCTTCTCGAACTCTTTTAACACTGCAGCCCGGCTGTGGAACGATCTTCGTATTATGTTTTTTCACCTTCTTTCAACCCGGGTCTTTTTAAAACCCGAAATTACATTTTCCCGATCAGATTGTATAATGGACCCAAACCCTACGTAGCCATGTTAAAAAAGGGGGGAATCTATGTTTCACATTACTGCGTCAAAATTAGGTCTTTAACTAATGCGGTCTATTTAAAAGGCGGTCTATAAAAAATGAGGTTTATATATAAGGCAGTCTGTGTCATAACAACGTCTGCCCGGGTCCACTGTCTACCGGGCTTAGGTTGTGGCCCCACCCTAGGATTCTGGGCAACAGGTCGGTGCCCCCTTTGGAAGAGCGGGGCAGACGCGTTAATGTCTCGCTCGATGGTGACTCGTCACACGCGGCAAAGATCCAGCCTGCATCATTTACTGAGCGTAGAAATCGAAGAACTGAAAGTACTGTTCACGTGTTGTGGTACTGGTAAATCGCCAACACGAGTACTAAGGGGTGGAGGAGCCCCGCGGCATGATTGGTGGACGCGACCCACTCGGCGGTAGTCCGCCATGATGATGAGACAGGTGTAGCCGACGTTGCGCCTGGCGTGGAAATCGAAGAACTGAAAGTACTACAGGCATAGCGAAAGGTCCCTGTTATAGTCTAGTTGTTACCGTGACACTGTTGGGTGGGAAAACCTCAACATGATTGATGGGCCTACACGTTTGTGGTTGGATTCTTAGTGGTAGTGGTATGAAATATGCCTGGTTCTAGTTCCTGGTTCTTCTATAATATTCCAACTTCGTCTCTATTGAGATGTTGAAAAGTTTGTCAAAAAAAAATCAAATGATTGTATTCTTTTTTTCTGTCGCATCAGTCAGTGTCCAAGCTTCCATACCATATCGTAATATTGGAAGCACATAACATTGGACAGCACTATTTTTTTAGATCTTGGCCAGGATGTTATACAGACACTTTTCTTTATTGATTAGATTATTTGGTCTTGCTTTTACCGCAAAATCTAAGGCCTATTTCACCTTAATCATCGCGTGATACATTAGGCGTTGTTTTCCTGGTTGGTATCCCTCAGGGGCTAGACCCAATTACTGTTTGAAAATGATCCTTAAATAACTTGTTTGGTAATTTTTGGTAGGTATTTTTTCTTGGAAACCATCATTATTTGTTCTTCGTTAAATCCATTTCAATTGCGTTTCAAGTTCATTTGCGGTCTAAAACTAGTGGTGGCACTTTTTGACAATTTTAAAATCAACTTAATGAATGACTATTATTATAAGTAGTAGTAGTAACATTACTACATCGTCTACTCATGAATATTGAGTTGGGAAGATTGTCTTATTATAATACTGTGTTTTAAGTGTTGTATAAAGCAAATGATGTTTAGTATTAAGACATTGATAATGTCGAGACACGTCGGCTGAAACTTCGGTCTTAATAAATCGACTGATCCTTCCCCACGACGAGTCACGTAAGTGGGGGTCACGTGTTTCGCATTGCAACTGACCGTTGCTGACATTCACCTCAAATCATACTTGATAATTAAGTTTTTGGTTCGACGGTGTGCTTGAATTGAAATTGATTGTATTTAATTTTTTTTCAGACAACTCACGGACAACCAGATCCACACCATAGATAGAGATGCCTTCCAAGACCTCAACTCATTGGAAAGATTGTGAGTCACATTTTTTTGAGTCTGCAATTTCGTAGTTCTAATTTCTTCATTTGGTATTTTTTTATTGTTTGCATTCGCTGCACAAGTATTTTTGAAAAGTATTGTTTTTTTTATTATTTTTTTCTATTTCATCTGATTCAGAAAACATTTAAATCCTTTTCCTTTTATCCTTGTATATATGGAATTTATGAAAGGAAACTAATTGTGTTTGATATAATTGAATCTGATTATTAACTGCTGCTGGTTTTGAGTTTAATAAATATTTTCCAAAGTCCAAAAAATAGCGTCAGTGATAAAATATGTCATTTAGCTGAAAGTAAAAATAATTTAATTTAGCTAAAAGTAATTATTTATGAGTTGAATATTTTAAATTTCTATATTTTTGATAATATGAGACTAAGGAAACCAGTCTGAATGATGAATGATGTCTAGAAAACGATTGCGTAGATACATGAATATTTAAAAAAAACAACGAATCTTAATCAAATGTGTAAATTGTTAAGATAAGTCTATTGATTTTGAACTGTATTGATTATTGGAGGCTATCAAAACCAGCGTGAATGATGAATTAAGCGTGGGAGACAATGTTGAAGATGAGACAGAATTTCAAAAACCCAAGTGTATTTTTCAGGCGTTTAAACAATAACCGTCTCCGGCACCTGAACGAGGGGACATTCTCGTCGCTGGCTGGCCTTGTGAGACTGTGAGTACAAACACGTTGATTGGTTGTGGAGGATATGGTAGAACTTTCCCAAATATCTAACCCTGGAAAACATCAAGAGATACCAAGTTGATTTAAGCCAAAATCTTCGTATTTAGTTTTGGGATTATGTAACACATCAACTAATCAAGTTGACAATACATTTTAGTCTATGCATGTTTAGACAATTTGTAAAAATCTGAGGTTCTTTTTCGGAATCGAGCTACGTAAACTGTCACCTAGGTAGGAATTACTTAAACTTATACCATAGATTTTCATATAATATACCTACTATTATTAATGTCTTTCATTTTGATCCGGTGTTGTCGCTAATATGAAGTAAGTGTGCTTTTAGCGCCATCTGTAACTCAAACCCTCGGTGATTTCCCGCCCAAACTTTTAATGCATAGATTTAGACAGAAAGCGTGGATTTTCATATAATATAATAGATGTCGCAGTTAGCAAATTTTGTATGAACCGAAGTGAGGATTTTTTCCACGTTGACAACAAGGTTGGCAGAAAACATCAATTCACAGTAGAATAACGACTAATGTGAATTGTTTTCGGATATATTCGTCGAAAAAAAACACTCTGTTCATTTAGATTTAGAGAACAGTTAAGTTTCCAACCAAGACGTCAAACGCGCGATATATCATGACTCACTCATTGCAAGGAGTACTCCATCTAGTATATTATATAGAAATCTTTGACTTATACTTATCGGTTTATTGCAACTGTTTCCTAATTAGAAAATTTCTATGCAACACCAACATTTGTATTCAAAATATTTTCATGTTTATCAATTGAGTTTGAGTTTATAAGTATCAACTTATCTAATCTTTTTGTTTACTTCAAAATGTCGTTTGTATTCGTGTATTATGAAACTAGAATATTACTCTAAGAACCGTTTGATATATTCTCTTTTTCGTTTTAACTGTTACAATTTAAGTTGAATACCGTAAAATGGCAGACGGACGCCAAAAAGGCCAAATTAGTCTGGTATTTTTATTTTATAGCTTACCACCCCAACTTCACAGAACGAGCGCTTTATCACGCAAATCACTTGTTCATTTAATTACTAATACGTAACTACGAATTGGCAATTCTGGTAATGTTACTTTTCGTGGAACTTTGGCGGCGTGTAAAATGGGCGGTACGGTACCTGTTTATAGAACTTTATTTGGCAATCTTTTATCTCGAGTCCATGTAATGTAAGAATCTTTGAAGATTCTTTAAGGAGTTTTTTACTTAATCGGAAGTTTGTGAGAATTTATACGTGATTGCTGAACAAAGATTGTTTACATTAGTAGAATATCTCTAAAAAATTTAGATATATCTATAACGGCGCTTCTTCTCATAATTGTACAATTTGTCCATTGACTCAAAATGCTTTATACTATAATGTTTTTGGACAGCAATTTTTGTACCATATCCTATGGGAATGAACTATCTTCTCCGTGTCAACTTTCCGACGAGAACTCTACGACGATGTCCGAGGGAATTTCTTTGGACCCATTGAACATGCGGACCTTGTAGCCACAAAGAGCAACTTCAGGGCTTTCAAGACTTTCTGTCTTAAATTCGATGAACTCTTATCTTCACTATCATTGAACAGTGAGCCAGTCGTTTCCATATGATTGACTCTCTTTGGCACATTATGTGCAGTGTCTGCAAGGTTTTAGAGTTCGTATGTTCTTTATGTGTTCTTTCAGAGTTTTGCAAGGGCCCGTTATTAGTCCCCATAAGCAAAACGGGTGGTGGTGGGGGAAGAACAGCATTTTTTATACACTTTGCTGTCTGTTATTTCTCAAAGCTACCACAACTCGAGATCCGTAGTAGCCAATATAGTTCTTGTGGAGTACTTTGCAGAAAATTAGTTGTTCATTCCTGGCGTCCATGGGGTTTTGCTGTAAAATATGCTTTGATATACTAGGGGCTTCATAAATACCGTAAAATACGATATCACTTTCATTGTCAGTGCCTCACATCCATAAGCTAACACGGTCTTGATGATTGCCTCATAATAAAGAACTTGCTTCGAAACTGGGGTTGTATATTTCTTTCGAAATACTTCGTAATTATGGGTCTATTCACGGGATAGTTGGATATATTTCTCCCAAATATATTATTTCGCTAAATAATCAAAATTTAGCAGTGAAGCAAATCACTTATCTAATGGACGTTCTGTTTACACCGTATAAAAGTTGAACCAAACTAAGAAAGCATTAATTATGCTACTATTTATTGGGAAATTTGTGTAGGTATGTGTCAGGGCTGAATTGTACGAGTAAATTTAATGTCATAAAACCATTCTTAAATGTACATTTTGCTAAAACAAATAACATCCATCGTTTCATACCTAAATGCAAGCAGTGATAGCCCAGCGGTAAAATCGTCGCCTCACATGCATGAAGTCGATGGTTCGAATCCGGGCGGGGCACGCACCTCTGGATTTTAAAAAAATCTATGTGCGGATTCATGTCATTAGCTATGTGTAGCCATGATCCAATTTGTCCGGTTCCCCTTTCTAAGGGTTATGAAGGTCATATGGCAGTCGCTTCAATGTAATAACCAGACTTGCCAATTCAAGGATCATGGTTAAAGCGTACCCCGATAGAAACCGGACAAAAGCGCTAAGGGGAAAGAAAAGTTTCATACCTAAATGTCCAAGTATTGGCCAAGATTGTTACTTTTCCGTATTTCAGTTTATCGTTCACATTTTTTATTAAATAATGATTATGTCCTTGTAGATTCCCGGACAATTGACCGTAGCCGATTGACCGTACGCCCTTTTTACATGGACAATTTACCGTATAGACAGCTGATCGTGAGGACAATTTACCACACGGACAATTGACCGTGGGGACAGTTGGCCGTGAGGACAATAAATTGACCGAGGGGACAGTTGATCGTACGGACAATTGACCGTGAGGACAATTTATCGTTTGGACAATTGACCGAATGGATAATTCACCGTGCGGAAACTATTTTTAATAACAAAAAAAAAACTTTTCGTATGAGTTAAATAAATCGCGTGAAATAAAAATCCCACGACCACTGTATCTGCCACCGCCCAACACATCATGGCATATCCCACAATGCGGGGTAACCAGCGGAAGATGTGCGGGTATGCATTGCCTGATTAAAGGAATCACTACACGTGCGTGTATGCCCACACACTAGTCTCGTCTCGCCTTAAACATTCAGAATGGGTGGTGAACCTCATTGCTGAGATGTTAATTTGCCTTGGGGCAAGTCCCATCAAACGGAGGAATCAAATCCCCCTTGATTACCCATAACATGGATGTAGTTATCTGATGGAGTTCTATGATATGGATCATTATGAGGGTCTCAATGAATTAATTACATCCATGATATGGAAACGCAACGAATGGATCAGAGAAAGGACAATAGTTACCGATGTTGCATACAAGGTAGCTTCCTTAAATTGAATTGGGCTGGCCATGTAGTAAGGACAGCAGATGATCGATGGACCAAACGCACCCTGGAGTGGCGACCGAGAACTGGACTCAGAAACCCGGGCAGACCGCAATAAAGATGGTCTGACGACATAAAACGAGTATCAGGGGGTCAATGGCACAGGGTGGCGAGGGATAGGGAAGCATGGAGGTTGAAAGGGGAGGCCTATGTCCAACACTGGACGAATAATGGCTGATGATGATGATAATATGGATTATCATGAGGGTTTTGAATCCACCGTTTGACTAGTTTGCCCCTGTTGTATTTTCGATAAGAGACATCCGAAAATGACGGTGAAAGATTAGAGTGGAAGCACTATTCTTAGCCGGTATGTCACGTTATCCAGATTTATATATTTGTCGACATGCTCTTGCCATTCGTTCTCTACTTTTATTTGACAATATATTCTGCCTTGGTTATTTTCTAAATGACATTAATGAACGAGAGACATAAATTTACTTAGTTGATAAATTTTCAAATTCCAAAAATAATAGACCCTCCCATAAAATGATCTTATCAAAATTCGTTATATTATTATCAGTTGTCACTCCTTTTGTTCTTCCTTCTTTTCTACTCTTTATTTCCCAACTTTTCTTGTTACTTCCCCCGCAAAAATCTTATTTAACTTTTTCCCCGTTGGGATAGGAACTCACGGCCACTGTTTCAATTAGACCAAACCGAGATTATTATCAACAACAGCACGTCGACAACTTGGAATTAAAAAAATAACAATTTTTTTCTTCGTAACGAAATTCGGGGTGACATCTTTAAGGACTTTATTTGCAAAGAAACAATGTCAAACAATCATATCCATAATTTCTAATTTATCAAATCTGCGTTCTTATTCTTTTTCTTAAACTTTTCCTACTTTGGGTAGGGTCGGCTCTCCTAGACCTTTGGCGCCAGGATGATCTGTCCTGTATTGTCGGGGTTGGTATTTGGACTTTATCCATGAGCTTACTCA
Source organism: Molanna angustata (assembly GCA_963576475.1). Taxonomy (NCBI): domain Eukaryota; kingdom Metazoa; phylum Arthropoda; class Insecta; order Trichoptera; family Molannidae; genus Molanna; species Molanna angustata. Next base: position 18,349,018 of record OY754983.1, on the reverse strand, counting down.
TAGTACCACCACACCACGTGGATAGTGGACGTCTTTTTCCTTTCCTGTTTTCTGAGAGTGCTAGAACAGTTTGCACCACATGATCATTTTGCCTTGTCAAGTCCATATCATCAAAATCGGCTCTCTGTGAGTTTTCTGCTCCGAAGCTTCCTTTTATAAGCTCATTTTGAGTTTTATCAAGCTGCGTCACCCCGACTGCCCATCTCAGCATTTTCATTAACATGTAATTTTTTTTCAAATGACCCAACAACCCAAGTAACTGGATTCGACCTGCCACGAAAAATATGGGTATAGCAAAACAGGATAAGAACGGAACAAGTTTGCCGTAACTTCTTGCTCTGGAGATGGGGAAAGAGGGAGAACCCAGACTGTGAATGTGAAGCTAAGCAAACAGCTCAGGAAATTTAGCGGCACCCTCCAGGATATCCACAAGGCGAGACCGGAGGCGGTGGAATGGTTGACAGAACTTGATCCAAGGCTGTAACACTCAGACGCTGCCCATAGGTATATACTATGAGAGAAGAGGATACAAGTATCAGATCCACACGAAAAGTAAGTTTTTTTAAATCAAATCTGCGTTACAAATTAAAATATTTCTACATACATTTTTAACGATGCAGTTCGCCGACTATACACTTCCTCAAAAAAATTAACAATTAGCAGATGAATTCGTTAATTGTTAATTATTTAAAGCACGGGTCAGCATCCAGCGGCCCGCAAGATTCTCAGATTCAATTTAGACGCAATAACCCGCGTTTCTAATTCAAAAATGCAAGCTGATATGAAAAAAAAACTTGCTAGTCAAATTCAACCACAATAATCTCATTGATTCTTAACTACACAAAATGTCGTAAAATATATAATACGGTTATTTCCGCACAGAATCAAAATGGAACTAATCGTTAATCGCCGAATGGATTCGTAAAGGCCAATCTTTCTATGTCTAAAAGCATGGATGACATACATATACAAACCATATGAATCTAAAATTATAAAGCAAAAAGGAACAAAATAAACATAATTTCATTGAAACGAGACACGTTAGTTCGAAGATTATTTATTTATTATATTTTAAACACCCAAAATGAGCTTTTACATAATTAAAAAAATAATACATAGATTTATGAACCATACATATACATACATATACCATCACTCCGTTCCCCTATTTCGGGTAGGCAAAGAGAACCGAACACCAGACTCTTATATGTTGACATACATGTTTTGCCGCCTCATTTACAGTGTTCTTTTAGTGTGATTAGCTTACAGTGTTATTTATTAAAAATAACTTGGTTCAATAATAAATAATTTTTATATAAAAATATTAGAATTTCAGAATACGACTTTGAACCGGGTTCAATTGAACCAAGTTTTTTTTTTATAAATAACACTGTAACAGTGTTATTTATAAAAATAAATTTGGTTCAATTGAACCCGGTTCAAAGTCTTATTCTGAAATTCAAATTTTCTCATATAAAAATAAATAATTCTTGCATAAGAATATTTGAATTTCAGAATAAGACTTTGAACCGGGTTCAATTGAACCAAATTTGTTTTTATAAATAACACTGATAATGATCTACTCCGAATTCCGAGTTGATCCATACAGGAAAAATATATGCTGCGACGCCTCTAAGTTGGTGTTTTATTATTTAAAAAATGAAAAAACCATGAAAAATATAGACCTGGCCATACAAAATCTCGCGGATGTTGGATTAAAATTTTGTTGATCTGTTAAGAGAAATAAGTTCTCTTGAACAAAATAAATATTTCTTTAAATGAATTCACCCAGTTCGACTCTCGGTCCCGGCACCTACATATAATGAATCTTTATTTATTTATTTATTTATTTAATATACAGAGACACCAACAGAACACTGAACAACACAAACAAAAAAAAACATGAAACAAAAAATAGAATCTCCAGTGCTCCAATAACAGGTATCTCCCGCATGGCTATTGTGCATAGTTAGGTATGTACAATCAACGTCTCCTGACCATTAATATTATAAAAAAGACATTACTTTGCACAGTTAAAAGAAAAGTTTAAAATACATATATACATATATGTAGGAAAACAGAAAGAAAACAAATGTTGAACTAATAAAATAAAACATAAAAAAAGAAGGAACAATTGAACTGAGACAAAAAAAAAACAAATAGATTTTACCCAGCATATTTTAAATTGTCACAACGTCGTTACATTAAATTGTCACAACGATTCAGACGCAACGTCTGAATCTACCAATACAATGACACTCCGACACGGCAGAATGTCACTGTATTGGCAGGTGCATACGCGAGTGCAATGTAACGTCAGTCAATAAATAACGTCGCGGACAAAATCGCGAACTCGGAAATCCTTCTAATTAGACGAATCATTAGACTTCGTTCAAACGCAACGAAGACGGTTATTAATGATTCTTTTCAAACAAAACTAATGATCCGTTCATTCGTTCATTTTGTCTTACAAATGTATTGCTGGCTACTACCTATTAAAATATTATTCTCGTGAAGTGAGCTCATAATACATTCCTGAGGATTTGAAACACTCCAAAATAGTTTTGTTCATCCAAGCGCTTTATTATAAGCCAATTGGTAAAATATTTTTTTTTTAAATGAATACTTCCTTGTAGCATGTACATAAAAATCTGCACATTCTCTAAATTAAGCATAAATGCTTGTGCTATAGGTGTATGAAGTCGGTCGTGGAAGGATTTGAACGCGCGACCACTGAATTACTAACCAAGTGCGCTTACCGCCACCATCAATATTCCTTTTAAATTAACGAATCCACCCATCTGGTTGAAATCCTTTTAAAATTAAGAAATGAAACAGGTAAATCTAAAAAATAAATTTTTTCACGTAAAAATAAATTCATATAAATACTCCTGGTTTAATGCAATACGTATAGCATTATCGTTTTCTTTGTATGAAATACGAAACTCAATTACCCAGAACGTGAGAGCATTATGAAAGTCATATTTTCAAGATGACAATAAAAGTGCGCACTTATATGTAATGGAGAGTTAAGTGTTGGCCACAACCCACTCCTTTTAAAACGTAGCTACGTACGACAAAAATAATACGATTAGTCTGCGGCGTTGTACGAATGTAAATAAGGAGGTAGGTATGTGTCGTGATAGAAAAATGTGGCGCTCGATTTTTTTTCTCCTAACCCATTAGGGACATGAGTTGGTCGTTTTTTATATTCGAAAAATATTTAATGTAAAAATGCTCGTGCTATAGTTGAACGATATATTTGTCTATCGCACATCTCTAGATACGTTGGATTATAAATTCGGTTTTGAATTCCGTGGTGATATTTCAATATTCAACAACTTGGTATCTCATGAATTTTCCAGTAGTCCCAAAGCTTCTGTCCGCACACCCATCCTGTTACTGCTAGAGGATACCCTCCGGTGTCATGTCTGTGTGTCCCCCGGTACATTTTAGAGGATAACAATCAATCATTCTACCCTTAACACTAACTAATGCTTGGATTATTAATACTGCGAACAGATTTCGTGCAAGTTTGCCTCCCCTGTTTCACCGCTATCAAACTCATAGTTTTCATATTATTTGAAACTATCCGACTTTTGGTTCAAAAAGGTACGGATTCTCGTGAAAGTATCAATCAAAAAAATCATTTAATGGATAATAAAAATCATTTATGGCGTCCTGGGTTCGATTCCCAGCAGAGAATTCATTTCTAACGCAAATATTGCTTCTCTAGGCTGTAAATAATGATTAGTTGGAAGAAATTGCCATACGGCAATAAACTCGCCACTTGCGCAGGGTGCAAGGAAGTGTTCATTATTATTATTATTAATCACCAAAGGTGAATGCTGATTTTTTTTTATTAATGGTCAGCTGTTTGTTTTTTCATAATAAATAAGTTGAATATGTTCAATTATATAAGCAAAATAAATATGATGAACAAAACAATTTTAACATACCTAATACAATTTTAAATATAAGTATTCAATACATGTCAATTTTTTCACTTTACTCAAAAAAAAACTTCAAATTGACCGTGTATCTAATCCGAAAGCTGTCTTTCACGAGTCGGATACTGAAATTACTAAGCTTCAGAATCATTTTACAGAGTCGAAAATAATTTTAATTTGCCAAAGTATCTATCGGCGGTGAACTTTAATTTTAAAACTATGAGTCGTTAGCGGCGAAATGTCTTGTAACAAATATTCTATGTACCTAACCCGATACCCTCGCTGCTCGGAATGTTCTAGGAATGTTATGCAACCTTATTTGAATAACATTTTTTTTAACTAATAGTATGGTGTGTATGTGTATTCCTGAATAATATGAATTATTTGTTCTCCTACTGTGTCCGCACATACCTGTCCATCTAATATGCTTAACCCAGTGACAATAATAACCCAGGATTAGTTATTTATAATGCTTCGTTTATGAATGTAACCCTTTTTTATATTAAGCACACCTGCCGTTGGTTAACCCACATTGAATGAATGAAGATCATTAAGAAGAGTATGTAACAGAACAATATTTGATGTGGATATACGGAGAGAACACAGAAAAGTGTCTCTTCTGTGGGAGAGAATGAAATATAAAGAAGGATTATTGTCAAAAGGGTTTCTTCGTTACTTCATAGATGGCAATAGTAGTAATGTCTTATTTTCAGGTGATTAGTTACTCAATATTCAAATATATAGAACTTTCAAAATTTGCATTGGTAAGGGAACTCAATAAGAAGGCATAATTGGTGAACGTTGCGCAAGGGCATAAAGTGATCACGTAAACCAATAAAGATGAAGTTGGAGTATTATAGAAGAACCAGGAACTCAAGTCACCTACAGGGCTTACGACCTGTCATCGGCTGGTTTACGTGTTCACTTTATGCGCTTGCGCAGTATTCATCAGTTATGCCTTCTATCGAGTTCCCTTATCAATAGTTTCAATAATGGGATACAATTCGTATGGAATTAACATATTTTTAGTATCGCCATCTATGAAATAACGAAAAACCTATTTTGTAACGCCATCTATTGAGAAGTTGTTTTTTTTTTTAACAATGAAAGCAGCAATCCTTATACATAAGGTGACAGTGTTTTGTCACCCCTGAATTGCGCCAGATATATAATTTCATTTCATTTTTGGCTTGTTTACCTACTTTTACCAATGTGTATGAAAATCGAATATTTGAAAGTGATATGCAGCTTTTAAATGTTCGATGTTGGCGAGTATTGCTATCAGGCGATTTCTTACAACCAATCAGATTATACACTTAGGTGTGACTACAGTTCTACAAAGTAAACGCTTTCCAATCAAAAATATATTATGAGCAATATTAAAGTCAGATACGCTGAAGTGATTTGAACATATTGAAAGTATGAACGATGAACCATTGACTAAAATATATACAAAGGTGTAAGAGATTGATTGAACGGGATAACACGATCATGTGAATGTTATTTTGAAAGAAGAAAACATAAAAACCTTCAACAATCGCCGAGTACGTATGAGACTATGCATCATTGTATAGGAATCCGTGAAAGTTTGCAAGGATCTTGTGAATGTAGTTCGGTATTCTCTGCCTACACCGTTAGTAACATATGTATTAATTTATGTTATATATTTATTTTATCATTGTATGTAGAATATATTTTCTCCATTTCCCGAAATAAAGCATTAGTTTATCTTGATCCCTGTACTAATATATTTCTTTATTAAATATTTTTGTGCACTTTATAAACTGATATGATATATATTTGTGTACGTTTGTAATGATTTAATATACCTATTTTTATTGTAAATTAACAAATTTGTTTTAATGTCATATTTTCTAAAAGCGGTAAGTATTAATATCGAACTCAGTTTTTTTATGTTTTGTGTCTTTGGAGCGCTTCAGAAAAGGTAAGTCCATAAGTTCCCTCTGATTAGAACCAAACCCTGGACGTCGGCATACAAGTTATACGATTTAGCACAATGTCGCGGCGGTCGATGCTCTTTAGGTTCGCGGCGGTCAGCATTTCTTAAATTTATTCTCTGTCCATGTAATCAAATGCTCAAACATCAGGCATCCGGGTCTGCTGGTAACTATCTTCAAATGAATAACTATACTTGTCAATACCTTTCAGATACCCCAGTCCTTAATGTTAGACAATTATACATTGAGAAAATTATTTTACACACTCACAAACATAGACAAAAATACCCAATAGCTAGCCATTCATACTCTACTCGCAATTCTCAAAGGTCTATTATCATAAAGAAAAAAACCAACACCACATTCGCACAGCGTAATTTTATATTTCTTGGCCCCAAGATTTACAATATATGTACTGCCTGACGCTTGGAAAAATATGAAATAGACACTCTGAAAAAAACAATAAAAATTTGGCCTATATCGGCATAGATGAATCCAATAACTAGTATTCTAGTTTACTCGCTATTCATTTAATTATTATTTTTATTTATTAAGTTTTCAAGCATCAACAATTGGTTAAGGTATTGATACCTACAAATCGCATCTACATATCGGACGTCCTAAAACAGGTTCACCTAGTTGGACGTCCAATAAGACAATTCATATTTTAATTATATATCCTCCTGGAGCATTTGCTAGTACCAGCTTATTTTAAACTGACCAAATTGTACTATTGTCGCATTATTGTTATTCTGTATTTTGTATGTATAGGTATGCATGGATTTTAATAAATAAATAAATAGAGGTCGCTCTTCTTCTTCTTCTGCTTCTTCGTTTCCTCAATGCTGAGGGTCGTGATCTATGGGGCCACTAATGGACAGAACTAGTCGCCTCCAGTCCTCTCTGCCCTCCGCAGCTCGCACCGCCGAATAAAGGTCGTTCCCGGTCATCTCCTTAATTTGGTCACACCATCGCGCAGGAGATCTGCCTCTACTTCTTTTTACCTGGTACACTTCCTGTGATAATACTTTTTTCCAGGTTACCTGGCTCACTCCTGGCAATGTGACCAAAGAAACTCAATACCCGGCGGCTGCATACTGTAGACAGTCTTTTATTTTGAGCTCTTTAAGGACCGAGTCATTCGTTCTTCTTGCAGTCCACGGAATCCTCAGCATGCGACGCCAACACCACATTTCAAATGCGTCAATCCTGTCACGATCACAGGACTTCATTGTCCAGGTTTCGGCTCAATATAGGAATATTGAGAAGATGAGAGTTCTGATGATTTTAATTTTAAGATGTCGCTCTAGAGACAGTTTTATGGACTAGGTGATCAGTGATGTGCGCTGTAGCAGCTACCAAGAGATGAAGAGGCGGACAGCAGAGATACGTGGAGAGATGGAGTGCTAGTTGCAAAACAATCCTAGGATTGTTACCATGAAGAAGAAATCAAACGGATCTCTTCAATAAACAAATCCTATCGATCTGTCCAAGGTCGTCATACATGGAGGCGGATCGAGTGTAGCCGCTATCCTCATTCATGAGGTCAAGGGGGAAAAATAATATTTAAAGAGACCGATTATAGTGTCCATGCGCAGAACGATTGGTGGTGTGGCTAGCGAAATAATTGATTCAGAAATGTACACCTGCAATTACATATATTTGATTGTTTTTTTTAACGACTCTTAATGACAGGTGTCCAAACGATGTTGTCTCTTACTGCAATGTAATATTCACGACCGTCTGAAGATAGCCGTGGGAACGTCAAAACGTGTTGCCGAAATAATTAAGTAACAAATCACCGGCACCAAAAGTCGGGTATATCATTTACTCCCCTATTTCAGTGATTTTTAAACGTAAACTGGCGCACCTCTTTTGATCCAATTTTCATATGCCTTAGGCAGTGTGAAATATTGTAAATTAGGTGACCCTCAAGGCAATTTTTAGGACCTTAACTGTTTACTCTTCGCATAAATAGCATATTTTTAATTTATAATATAAGGAAACACACCCGTAAAGAGCGTTTTGTGCCAAATTGAAGAAGAAAAAGTAAATTCTAGTTACTGAACATTAATTGGACAGTTTTGCTGTGAGCCACCAACATAGAATAGTGCTTCCACTCTTTTCTTTTATCATTCTTTTTGGGCGTCTCGTAAGCGTCGAGTAATCGAAAATACAAACGGCAAAATATTCTATCACAATGTGCCATCCATTCCGAGTATAGTGATTTTTAGGTAAGATGAGACTGGTATGTGGGGATATACGCAGTTGTCTTGCCTCATTTTACAAGGTTACGCTCACCTATATTGAATTATGCATGGCAACTTTGGCATACTTTGGCACGACCATGTGAACGATATTCTGAAAGACGGAAATGTTAGAAGCGTGAACAACAGACGAACAAGCATGATATTAAAATGTGGCGTTCGGTTCTCCCTGCCTATCCCGCGATGGACATGGCGTGATAGGATTTATGTATTAAATTATTTATTTTTCTATAACCGACTTATTTGGATTTATATACGACTAGTTTCGGGAGAATTAATTAATTAAAATTAATAATTCAATAACTTTCCTCAAATTATATTGATGCGCCATTATTATTTTTTCACAATTGAATCGTTTAAAGTAAACGCCTCTATCTTCCACGGACCCCACTTTGCGAACAACAAGTCTACCTACATAGTTTGAAATCGTATCCTGGTGTATAATTATTTCACTTAATTTTGAACGAACGTAATGTGTTAAAATTCACATTTATTATAAATGTCATATTCAATTATTCATTGTAGTAAAATTATTTGTGACGTAAGTCAATTTTATAAATCTTTGATTAGTTATGAATATGAGGGGTTTGAAAGCTGGCCTGTTACACCCATGTTCTAATTAGGTAGATAAGATTATATGGAGTCTGGATCTAGATGAGAACATCTCGATCGACGGGAATCGAACCGGCGGATCGGGAGACTACATCGTGAGCCCAGATGTCCTGCATGGCCAAACCTGTTCCTCTTATTATGTGAAACTGAAGGTTTGCACACAATATCTAAAATAACTCCAATATTACATAAAACAAGAAGGTTGCTGAAGGGTGTAGTAAATATTAAAAGATCATTTACTTACATGGTTTATTTTAGCGAAGACACAACATTAAAATATAATATTAATTACTAAATTATTAATACGTTTATGTAAACTATAATCTACAACAATTATTTATTTATTTGGATTAGTAAACAGTCATGTTAACACTTACAATACACAAACTATTTACAGAAATGAGACCAATTACATACCATTCCCAGAAAGTACAGAAAAATGACAGTTACAAAAAATTGAATAAAAAAAAGCATTTCATATATTGTAATAAGTATAAGAAGGATGTGCATGATTATAGGATGGGTATAAGGAATGAAGTAAACATATTTATTCATATTCATTCAACTATCGTTGTAGGCGAATGCAACCTTTTATATAGTTCAATTTTGTATCGCAGTTGGCTACTATCAAACATGTCCAGGCCTGCAAAGTTATTGTTGTAACTATTGCAAGCCCGCACAATGAATGCGTTCTGCCCTGTAGTGGTACGCACTCGGTCTGTGTAGAATAGGGTGTTACGTCTGCCACTTCGCATCGGGACATGAAAAGGAATTAATTTTAATATGTCGGGTGAGTCAATTATGTAATTTAGAATTTTGTATAATGTCATTTGGTCAGTAACGGTACGTCTAAGTTCCAATGTCTCAATGTTGAAGGCTGTTAAAATATCTGATTTAGATGCAAATCTGTGATATGAACGAAAGTTGAGGTAATTTAGAAATTTATGCTGCACTCTTTCCTTTCGAGGATGAAATCAATTATCGACGAGTTGACTAACGCGCAGCGTAACAGGTATCGAAGGAGAGACCCCGAACTGCGGCGTGCGCGCGTTTAAATATCGCGAAGCGCGTCGCTGTTTCCTGGAGGGAGGTGTAGTGATGTGCGGAACGTCCGCCACAAGTATATAAGACGAAAATGTAAGATTGAAATAAATACTGTGTATGGAATGAAGACAAATGCTCTGCGATGGTTCGGACATGTAGAGAGAACGAACACCACACAAAGAAAGTACCTATACTGAAAATAATCTTCATTAAGAGGGCGACTGCTGCCAACGTACCTATTTTTTCAATTTGATATACCATCATTATTACTAAACGAATCATTTTGAAAGAAATAACCTAGTTAGTTTGGATATTAATAAAGAGAAATATACCTTAACTTTTTGATTTTGTTCTATATATATTCTTGTAAGAAAATAATAAGCATACCCCGATTTTAGACAGGTCGTAAGCCCTGTAGGTGCTTTGATTTCCCCGTTCTCCTACAATAAATATTCCAACTTCGTCTCTATTGAGATAATTAAAAATCTGTTAAAAAAATATCTTTGACTCCCGACAGGGAAAAAAATCCAATGTTTGCGCATATGCAATAATAAAAATATTCGATTAGACATTTATCTTAAATTTCTAAAAAAATATAAGGTATAGAGCAATATTTTTTTTTATAAATTAAAGAAGAACAAAATACTTGGAAAAATATGATATAACGTTGCATTAATGCATCAGGTTTAGTAAATAAACCAAAAATACTTTTATTTCGCAATGGCGCTGAATGGAAAATAAATGTTTTTTAGGTTTATTTACTAAACCTGAAGCATTAATGCAACGTCACATCATATTTGTCTAGATATTTTTGTCTTCTTTTATTTAAAAAAATATATATTACTCTACGCCTTATATTTTATTAAAAATATAAGATAAACGTTGAAAATCGGGGTGTGGCATTATTTTTCTACAAGAATTTATACAGAACATTATCAAAAAGTTAAGGTTTATTTTTGTTTATTAATACCCAAACTATCTAAATTATTTTTTTCAAAACGATTTGATGATTTAATAAGAAATAATGATGGTATATCAAATTGAAAAATAGGTACGTTGGCAGCAGTCCCCCCCTTAATATATTTTTTTCTTAAATATATAGATTTTACGAAATGAATAATATTGGATTTTCAATATGACAAAGCAGTTGAGGTATTTTTACCTTTATCTGGTACCCACAACTGAGGTTCGCTGGAGATTTCCCCAGTAGCCAATCCGTCAAGTCAGGTCGTTCACCTGATGATGCAGAAGGTACCCCAGCTCCCCAAATGTGCGGCTGGAAAGCCATTTATCTCTTGAGGGTGTCATCAAGGCGAGGCCGCATAGAAAGAGGTGGCAAGATTTATTGGAAAAAGAAAACGATTTTTTTTTCGTTAAAGTTTTATTTAATATAGGAAATAAAGAAAACGGCAGCGTCCCTAGATCTATACTTAAAGGGCCGATTTATTCAAGGGCGCCAGTAAAACTCAATGCACGCAATTCTGTCAAAACCCGTCTCTTCGACCTGCTGATCCTATCACACTCTTAATCCTATCAGTTTTAAGCTCTTCTTTTCAAGTACAACCATCTCTGACTGTGACGTTAAGTCGTCTCAATCTATACCTACTAATAATACCTAATAAAATAGGATATATCGCCGTTTTTGTGATAACCTCACCTTAATACGTTGAATAGATTGCTAGTTTTTGTAAAACTTGCGAAGGAGGTGAGTTTTCAGGTGTTTCCAGAACATGGCTAGGTTGTTCATCTGCCTCAGTTCAGATGGTAGTTCAACCCACGAGGCTGGGCCAGCGGCAGCAAAAGCAGGATCGCCAAAAATTTGTGATGTTAACTATATTTATTAATCATGTATGTGGTTGGCTGACCGGAGTGTTTGTTGTCGCTCGTTTGCGGTGAAAGGGATGCAGAAGTCTGTGATACGTGGGAGCAGTGCCATGGATCGCTTTGAAAGTCAGCAAACATAGCCTGTGCTTGATTCTCTCTGGTGACTTCAGCAAGTGAAGAATATTTAAGAAAGGCCTAAGGAAGCTATATTTATCAATTAATTCTTGAACGTTATTCTTTCCGTGTCTTTTTCTACTTTTCTCCTCATTGCTATGGTCAGACTGATCATTGTTCTATTTTCCTTTATTTTTTTTGTTAATGTTATCAAAATTTCATGTTAAAATTAACCGAATTATAGTGACTACAAAACATTAGGTTTTGTGTAACTAAATGTGTTGTGCACCTAGCCAAACCGTACGGTCATACATAGATAAACCTTTATTACTGATAACAAAGGTTTGGCTAAAACGCAGGTGGCCAGTTTGGTTGTCATAATATTTTTTCATTGTATCATTTACTAATGTGCCAAAATTTGTTAGGGTCGAAGGTTGGAGTTGGAAGGTTTAGTTGGAAGAAAACACCTATTTCAATAAACCCGCTTTAGTCCACTAAGTTGACATACATTAATCAAATAACCAAATATATCGCAATAATTATTTGATAACTAATGATGTTATTACTAGATGGATTTACATGTAATTTGAAATCTACAATTCGTAATTTTCAAAAATTAAAACTAAAATACTGCTCTGATTCAAGAGTCCCTGGAGCGTGTTACGGAATAACCCATAGATTTGTATCGATCCTTCCGGGTAGCAGCACCTTCATTACCATGCAAACTAACGTGTTAATCACGGCGGAGGTAATTCTCGGGGGCGTGATAGGATCGAAGGCCCCTGGTCGGATCCCTGAGGAGGCCCGCACAGCCCCGATACCTGATATATCGCCCTCCCCCCCCCTACCCCCGACCCCTCGTCGAGGAGTGCCGGCCCTAGGAGGGGGAGAAATGGCCCTATCGTTTGCTAATTGCCGATTATCTCGACCGGGAGGCGGAAGTGGCCGCCTTCGCCACATTTGCGGCGGAGCTTCGTGACCTCTGCGAGTCGGACCGAAGCTAATACCCGTATTCAAAAACAATAATGAGCATCGAGGAGGCCTCAGCCTTCAAAGTACCTTGAGTTTGTACATCATCCTTATGGAGCCCTGAAGTGAAGTCTACATACACTTCAAAGAAAGCATTTATACTGATAAAATGACAAACTATTTACCCGCTACTTTTGGCAACTTACAAAGGATAAAGGATTTAATATTTATTAAATCATAATTATTCAACATTTTATTGGTTAGATCAATCGAAAAATAATGCAATATATTTTTTAAACATATTTAATAAAAATAATCAAAGTATTTTCCCACGAAATTCGATAACAATGACCAAACGTTTTGACTTGGCATTATCAGCTGTAAATGTTGTAGTGTTAGATAATTTTTGTTTAAATTGGTATGTTTCATTTTAGACTTTGATAATGCCGAGTCACCTTGACAAAAACTTTCGGTCATTGTATTCAAATTTTGTGGAAAAATACTTAGGTTCATTAATTTCAAAGTGTATTTTCACTCTGTTTACACAAAAACTTAAGATTCATCAAAAATAATCAATCTATTCTTCACTCGTTCTCTCTAAGGTATTCAAAGGTTCTGTCTCGGCTCGTCTTTTGTTTTATTATGTGGGTCCTCAAGTAATGAACGCACTTTCAAACAAGCAAAATGCGCATGTCCAGAAAAGACATATATCTGCATAACAATATGTTACTGAATACATTTTGTTGAAATTCATGGGTATTCCTCAAATTATGTGACGTCACATTCTTTTTGTGATTTACTAAATCGCCTTCAAGATACCTTGAAGGTTTGAGGCTTCCTCAAGATTTGTCTGTGAATATGGGTATTATTTAATTGGCGCCCAATCGTTGCATTGTCTCGGACGTTTTCTGCGTTGACATTTTGCGGTAGAGTTCATACGCTTCAATTATTGTCGTCGTTGTTAGCCCGTGACTGTTTTAGTTTGCGGTTTTTAACATTTTTTACTCCACCAACTACGCATTGGGGGACTGTAATCGGCCCTTTCGCAGAATATTAAGAATATATTTATACAACAAAATAATACATTGCTTTTGGATCCCTTGGCCAAGCAATCTCACCACCTTGACGGCCTTCGTGGTTCAGTTGGTTAGATGTTTGGCTCGTAAGCGAAAGGTTCCAACAGGTCGATACCCGGTGGAAACATAGTTTTCAATTTTGTTTTCAGTTTGGATCGGTGAGACGATAAATATCGCAATTCTCCACAATGTGGCCACTTGTTTTTGGGTGCGTGTTAATTTTTAATTGACAAATTATCAGGTCTAGACGATTAGCCAGGAATGGACACGTGAGATCGAGATATGAAAGAGCCACAATACGCATTCTGCAAAATAATCCGGTGGTCAAGATACCACTGGGAAGACCAAGGCAGATATTGATGGACAATGTCACCCGAGATCTGAATGTGTTGAATGCTTGTGATGACAGAAATCCTTTATTCAGGAAGCTAAAACTCCATTGAAGTTGCACGGCCTTAAGAAGTAAGTATAGTACCAGTTAGTTGTCCGGGAAACAATATAAATAAAAAATTACAAAAGGTTCTCGCTTGTGCTTTTTTTGGCCATGGGAGTTTTCCCATAGAAAGGCGCCGTAAATATGACAGGTTTTTTTACATTATACAATGAAAAAAATATTTCTATTCATTCTTTCCCACAGAATGGGTTAAACAGCGACAGGTGTGCGGGTGTGTATTTTCTAATAAAAGGAATCACGACTTATGCATCCCTACACATCAATCTCGTCAAAAGGTACTACATTCAGAATGGGTAGTGAACCTCATTGCTGGGATAAACTGTCTCTTACTGGTTACGGAAAAATAATAGATATGATTGGAAGTATTATTCTAAACCAGTGCCTTGTAATAAAAACAAAATTGAAACACCTATTTCGAATTGAAAAGTCTTTTTCTTAATTTTACAGAAATGGATTTTTTAACTTTCGAGGGAATATGATCTTTAAAGCGAATGTTGGTAATATTTAGGCTGGCTGTCCATGAGTGGGTCTCGTGTGTCCCTTTATGATATTCATAAATATGAGAAGAAGCCATTTTTATTCTGTCAGTATTGTAATGAGGGTGGACGTGAATCGCGTGACACCGAACATAGTAGTATGAATTTACAGAGAATATTTTATTCACTTTGGGACGTGTCGTCTGGAGCGATTCGTGACTCGTAATTCATATTTTATGCCGACGAAGAGCTCTCGAAAAAACATGAAATGGATTCCCATCATTTAGAAAGTCTCTCGAATGATGTATTGCAATAAAAATGAGTCCATTCTTTGGACAATACCGTACTAGAACTTCTTTCGCTGTCTGCAACATCTTACAATGTCCTGTGCCTCTTTTTCCGATATTCCTCGCGCGCTCTCTAAGAGTTTCGTCTGCCATCTTCATAATGGAGATCCCCAATTATTGTTTGGACAGGGATCTCGCTTGAATACCATATTTTGTCAATATTATTATTGAAAATATTAATATTGATGGCACGTCCATGTGAACGGTATTTTGAAAGACGGAAATGTTAGAAGCGTGAACAACAGACGAACATGTATAAGACAATGTATGAATGTTGTCAAGGCGATGAATGTATGTCAAGATAGAAGTAAGTGGCGTTCGGTTCTCTCTGCCTACCCCGTGAGGGACATGGCGTAATGGTATGTATGTATGTAAAACATTAAAAAATGTTTTATTTTTAATAATATTTTAAAACTTTATTCAGTTGAGACATTAAACACAATTGTCATAATTACTGTTCTCGCATGCTTTATCTTATTTTCATTATATTTTATATAGCCATATATTTATTTTTTAACATTCTGGACTAAAGAGCACATGATACTCCAGTTGTTTTCAAGGATTCCTCGAAAAGATAAGCTTTTCCAACAAGTGGCCTACTCTTGACACTCGATTCCAATAAATCTTTCTCTGTTTTTTTTTTTGCTTTTTTCTGTATACTAAACGTTCTTCTCTATTATAATTCACACTTAAAATATTCCTATCTGCCAATTTTCTCTCCATTTTCTAGACAAATGCATATAAAAGTCTTGCAAGATTCTTGGTCTTGCAAAGTCTCGTCTTGGTCTTCGGCTACGCATGCGGTCGTGGTCTTTCAAATCTCGTATGACCAAAACTTGCAAGACTTTTGCTCATCACTAATTTCGATTTATTAATATTTACCAATGAACCGTTACCGACGAACTGTCTCGGTTCCATATTTCTAAGGTATTTTTAGACCCGGTCACACTCACTCATATTCATTGGAAATAACATTTTATGTACATATATTACCATCACGCCGAGCCTTGGATATAGTAATCAAATCGGAATATATAATATTACATCTTTTTCGAAATTATTCCGATACATATCCAACAAGAAACCCTTATTATTTATGTTACGTGTTTTTCCAGTATTTTTGTATTTTGGTATTGTTTATTTTGTACTAACCATAGGTCGCTGTTAAATATGCCAGTGAGATATGGACATTTTATAGAAGACACGTGAAATTATAATAAACCTAAATAGGAACGTTCCTATGTCAGCATTATAGAATATAAACCAGGACTAGGTGAAATAGGAACGCGGCAATTTTAGCCGAAACGTTCTTAAAAAAGTTATCGAATCGGTTGTAATGTAGAGCAGGAACTTTAGTCTAATCCAACATTATATTGTCACTATCAAAATTGTTAGCTGCTAGCCCTGGAACAGTGTTTTCTAGTTGGGCAGCAGTTATCTGCTTGTTGCTGTCATTCAAAAATGTAGTGTGATAAACAAATAAATAGAATAAGATATACAGCGACAACCAGTATTCGTTCCTTTGACTTCTGTTTAGATAATGTTATATTTAAGTCGCCGTCTCAGCATTACCTAGTATATCAAATAGTGCGTTATTTATGATAACATCGTTATATTATCATAACAAGTATATTATAACTTTGTCGGACCAACTTGTGAGCCCTGGGGCACCCCCTTCATAGGCATGGAGCAGACTTTGTTTACTCTGTTTATGTACCTAATTATAATATTATATTTTGATAATTAATTATATTACTTGGGGTGGGTTATTGTGTTCTCTCGTGATATTTTGCAGCTAAATATTGACGTGTTAATTATAACTTTCTAATCAAACATATCAGGATCAGTCAATAGATTTGTGAAATTATAACGTTTATATGTATAGAAACAGAGAATCGGTATTAAAGAGACACTGGCTCATACGATCGGGAGGCATTCGATTACAGAAAAGTATGACGAAGAAGTTGTGACTGTGGTCAACTTCCTCAATCACTGTCCTGCTCTCTCTAGAAACAGGAGAAGATCCTTAGGAAGTTTCTTCTATGATGGTCTGATGGACATAACGTCAGCTGATTTTGAAAACTTTACGACATTTATAAGCTACTCAGGCTAGTTCAGGGTGGATAATGGGGAGTACAGCACCATTGTGGTATCACAAAGGGCCAATTGGCCCAAATATGTTCTCCTTAAGAACTGCCAGCACCCGCAAAAAAATATCAAAAAATTGTATTGACATAACGTCAGCTGATTTTGAAGACTTTACGACATTTATAAGCTACTCAGGCTAGTTCAGGGTGGATAATGGGGAGTACAGCACCATTGTGGTATCACAAAGGGCCAATTGGCCCAAATGTGTTCTCCTTAAGAACTGCCAGCACCCGCAAAAAAATATCAAAAAATTGTATTTATGCTCGAAGATAAACCAGATATAGCAATAATTAGTAAAAACGAGTGAGTTTTGGTCAACAATAAATTCTCCTGTACATACATACTTAGTGTAGGCAGGTACAATTTTTATCTCATTGATAAGTTGACTATCCCTGAACACATTTTTATAAACTACAAATTCTTTACATAAAAGTTTAAAAAACATACACACAAAAAAATCATTATTAAACTTAAAAGTATACACTCTCTACATGATACCTGTTGAGAAATCGATGTAAAACAATAGGCTCAAAAATTGTCAAATGATGAATTTCAGTAGCGTCTAGCCCCTGAGTTTCTTTTCTGCATTCTTAGGTTAGGTTTAAGTTTGTGTATAATAATAATAGCGACTCGCGTGAGCGAGTTGCTTTATAAATTGAATTATAAATTATTATAAATTAAATATATAATATTCTTTTAATTTTTCGCATTTAATATAAAATTTCACAGCTCATTTGACTTAATACTACGAGATCTCAACCAATCAGAGAGCCAACCGGAAACAGAATGCAAACGGGTAGATTCAGATTGTAGACTCTAGTATGAATTTCCACTATTTCATTGTAGTAGAGTGTATATAAACAATCTATAGTGTGCGTCATCAAATACAACACAATTCCAATAACATAAAAAATATGTAATACTAGTTTTAAAAATACACACCTACATACAATCACACCATGTCTCTCATGGGGTAGGCAGAGCGAACTGAACCACTTATTTGTCTACCCTGACACGCATCCCTCGCCTCGTCAGCATTCATACATCGTCTCATACATGTTCGTCTGTTGTTCACGCTTCTTAGATCTACCTTTCAGAATATCGTTTACATGGTCGTGTCATCCTTTTCTTGGACCACCCCGACCTCATATTCCATTCCTGTCCGCTTTGTATATTTTCTTTGTCAGGTGATCCTCATTCATTCTCCCCATGTGACCAAACCATCTCAATGTGTTAACCTTCATTCTATTAATTACATCTTTCTTCATCTTACATTCTTTCCTTATGTCCTCGTTTCGTACCATGTCATACATCGTTCTATCACAAACACGTCTTAGCGATCTCATTTCAACTCCATTAATTCTGCTTTCGTGCGCCTCTGCCATGTCCGGGTTGCACTTGCATACGTCAAGGTTGGCACAAACTACGATTGCGTTGTGAATGGAAACTTTGGCATCCTTTAATATTCTGCAATCATTCATAACTGTTCTGAGTGCTCCAGTAAATCTGTTTCCTGCCATAACTATTCTTTCGATAACCTTATCAGGTCGTCCAAGTTTATAAAACAGATAATTTTTATTTACAATCTGGCGTCTCTTTTTAAAACACGTCTTAATTTTAAAGCCTTACGCTAGCGCGTTTAATCAATTTTAAATTTCGCTATTTACCTGATGCCCGGTATGAATTCCCCTTCAGATAAACTTTTTAACCTGTTCTTCATATTGACCAGGAGATATTTTTTTAAGTAATGTGTTATCGAGTTCAAATCAATTCGGAATTTCCTATTAATACTCGAGGTGTCTGTAAGTTCTCCTTAAGAATATGAGAGACACATTTGACACGTCAGATTTGACATTCCTCAATAAGTAGATTTAGGTTCAATCACTCGACCCATGTATGTAATATAAATAATAATAATGATATATATTTAACATACCTATGGGCTGCGTTGTCTATTAGATTCAATTGTCCTAGCAACAACTAAGGAATACTCAACGTGACCGTTTCACACTTACAAAGGATCAATACCATCAGAATTATGTTTCTGGTACATAATTCTAAGCATTCCCCTAAGCCATTTACATATTACTAGACCAACTGTACAAAATCTTGAATAAAAACCACAAAAGGACTTAAAACTATACATTCCTAGCACCTAAACTACACGACGAGATATACCAGAATAATTATCTCTTTCACCAACAAAAGCAAAAAAATTTCAATTGGCTATTATTTTAGCAAAAAAAGATAAGAGAGCAGTAGTAAGTATTCTTACTGTGTAATCAAAAAGCTGCTGGTTTCCTAAACACAAGCTTCCAGCTTAAATTAGGAAAGGAGACATTAATTAGTTGTTTTTTTTATAACATGTAATGAATGTCATTTTTTATATATTTAAATGAATAAAAAAAATGTCCTTGTAAACATGTACAAGAACAAGTACATATACATTCTCATACATTCCCTAAATTCCTCTACACCTCTTCTGAACGAACTACACTGCTTGAAAACGCCAGAACGAGGAAAATATATGGTATGCTTTGATGGGTGTTGATAAGGCTCTGAATGACATGGCTCCACACTACATTCAAGGACTGTTCAAATGGATGTTCCATCAGGAATACAGCTTACATTGAGATCATCTGGATCACATAGTACCGTCTTGTTTTATTTAATCTTATTTAAGTTATGAATCACCTGAAAATGAGACATTATTACTATCGCCATCTATGAAGTAACGAAGAAACCTTTTTGTAACGCCATCTATTGAGAGGTTGGTTTAATTGTAATAAATGAAAGCAACAGTCCTTATAAATGAGGTGACTGGGTTCTCGCACAGATGTCATCCATGAACTGCGACAGAAATACTATTTCAATTTTGGCTTGTTTACCTACTTGTACCAATGTGCATGTAAATATTTTTTTTATACTTTATTAGACTGCAGATTTTTTATATCGTCGATTAAGATATAACACCGCGTAAGTCAATATCGGCAACTTTACAGTAGAACAAAAAAAACTATTTAAAATTATTATTACATGTCATTTAAATATACTTTCTTTTAAAAATACCAATTAAAAAAAACATGCCACTAACGCGGCTTTGTGTTTTTATATTTTTGCAAATGTCATAAAAGAATTTTTAGAATGTTTTTTGCTCTACTGTAAAATTGCTGATATTGACTTACGCGGTGTTAGACCTCAAGCGATGATATACTTTATTACACTGTATTTGCCCCCTAATTTGTTATCTTTTGATTTTTTTTTGTTTTGATTAAAATGCTTTATTTTTTATGGTTTGATTCTCGGTTGACACGCAACAACTAGCGTAGGATAAGAATGGACCAAAGAGAAAGAAGGATAGAGGGGTATAGTGGTGGTTGTATGAAGGTTGGGAAGGGACCGGTATCCAAATGACAGGATATTGTTAAATCAAGCCATTGTAATTGTGTTAGAGGATGTCAACGCTGCGTACCTCACGAGTGCGTGCGTAGTGGGGTTCAAAATCGACGATCGCGGACTGTGGATATTTTTTTTTCTCTCCACTGCTACGAAATAGTGGGTAGTAAATTGATGGAATAAATAGATGCTAGCTACAAGCTAGGTCTAGGACAGGACAAAAAAACATACATACCATCACGCCATGTCCCTTACGGGGTAAGCAGAGAGAACCGAGCGCCATACTTCTCTATTTTTGCACACATTTCTGGCTTCCTTTACATACATGTTCGTCGATTGTTCAAACTTTTCATGTTTCCTTCTTTCAAAATATCATTCACATGGTCATGCCATCCCTTTCTGGGGCGACCTCTGCTATTCACTCCATCTCTTGCACCCATGTATATTTTTTTGGTCAGTCGTTCATCGTTAATTCTTTCAATATGTCCAAACCACCTCAAGGTATTCACTTTCATTTTACATATAATATCCTTCTTAATCTTGCATTCTCTCCTTATGTCCTCATTTCTTATTCTATCATATATCGTTCTATTACATACTCTTCTTAGTGATCTCATTTCTACAGCATTATTTATTCTACTCTCATGTGTCTTTTGCCAGGTCCATGTTTCACTAGCATACGTCAAATGGGCACTACAATTGCATTGTGTACTGCAATTTTGGCTTCCTTTGAGATGCTTGGATCGGACATTACTGGTCTGAGTGCTCCGTTTATTCTCTTACCTGCCATAACTCTTCTTTCAATATCTATCAGGTCTTCCATTCCGTTCAAACATACTCCCCAAATATAAATATTCCTCAACTTGTTCTAGCCATTCGTTCTCTATTTTTATCATACATGCAGTTATATTTTCAGTCTAAAATAATTATAATAAACGGTGCCACAATTTTTACGACCGGAATTGGCGGGAAAAGCGTTTTCCCGCCAAAAAATGTCTATTTACACGACAAATTTTCTGACGTCGTCTATGTTTTTAGGTCATTTATAACCATAGAAAGCGCAGATAAATTAAAATACAAAAATATTTACCTTTGTCATTTTTTCAATGGTCATAAATGCATCATGGAAACCAACTTGAAGAAAAAATAAATAATATTGGCATCTAATTACATTTACTTAATTTTATAAATCATTTTTTCATCGAGATCTACAATTATAACAAAGTATAAACAAAGGTAAATATTTTTATAACTTGATTTATCTGCGTTTTCTATGGGTATGGAAAGAATGATAAGAATTTATCTATGGTTGAGTCGTAAAAATATCCCTAGCCATAATAAAACATTTCCTTGCACCATGCGTAAGTGGCGAGTTTATTGCCGTATGGTAATTTCTTTCAACTAAGCAGTTGATAGGAACAAATGGGAAAATTATAACGAGACAATGTTTTGGAATGGGAAAGTTAGAATTACATATGTATAATTTATTTATTTATTTATAAACAATGTTACACCTAAAGAATATAACATGATTATATAAAAAGTTTTGTTCATTGTATCCCAATAATATACTTTCACATAAGAGTTATAAATTTAAATCAATTTCACTTAAAAATGACAAATGTAACATAATATGTTCTTCTTATGGGTCACAATCCTAAGATTGGTCTGCACCAAACACTCGATCTTTCCACTTAACTCTATCGTCCGCCAGTCTCTTCATCTCTTTGTAACTCCTACAGCGCACGTCACCGATTTTTTTTTAACATGTCTACGTAGGGGACAGGGGACACCAGCTATTATGATTTGGGTCCATTTTGCTCTTCCGAAGAAGCGCACTACGTAGCGTTGGGAGGGGTTTGCAGTCTAGATTATCTGGTCTATACATATTTTATGTATGTGTATATGTATTTTATAGTATTATGTACAAAAATGTGTTATATTATATGTATGTCGACCGCCGTGGCACAGTTGGTAAGCCGTTCGGTTTCTGTGCAGGCGTCCTGGGTTCGATTCCCAGCAGAGGAGAAATTTATTTAAATTCATTTCTCACGCAAATATTGCTTCTCTGGACTGGAAACACTGGTTAGTTGGAAGAAATTGCCATACGGCAATAAACTCGCCACTTGCGCAGGGTGCAAGGAAGTGTTCATATTCATATTCATATGTATGCGAGATAGATAATGGATGAATTTGACTGTGGTACGTAGGTACTATTTATCGTATGTAGGTACTATTATTTTGCGTCCTTCTTACAGTGAAATGTGTATGTATGTGTAAACGATTGAGAGTATATAAAATGGTGTTAATGTGTTATTGTTGGTTTGTTGGACTGATCCTTAATTATTTATTATTTTTTACTCCCCACTACCCCAAGGAGATTACATAAGTGGGAGCTATGAATTCGCAATTTTTAAATTTATTATTTTATTGCAGATCAAGATAACTTGTATCAAGCTGAAATTGTATTCTGAAAGTTTCATCATCACAATGTAACTGTGTGTGTGATGTGTACTATGTGCTATGTACGGCGTGTTTATTCTACTATATCGATTAAAGACTCAAGTATTCATTCGATTATTTTCATATTTTGCAAATTTGTATATATTTTAGTCGCTTAGACCCCATTTGATTTTGCAGGATCCCTGATTGTTTTTTTAACTGTTTAATATTAAGTGACCCCAAGATCAGGAGTAACATGTTGACCACAACCCTCTTATCTTCGTATTAATTCAAACCTCATCTTTGTAATTCTTGTTTTTATTATGTTTCTACTTCGTTTCGCAGATTCTTAGAATTAGCATAAGACATTGTATAAAAAAATATAAATATAGGTATGTTATTTTTTTCCGTTCGAGTTATAAATTCATTTTGTGGCGGTCTCCGTTGACAAATCCGCGTAACTTTTTTTTACACAACGGCGCGGGCGGGATTTGCAGGTAATACAATTATAATATTATGCAGATTGGACCGCGGTACCCCGGTCGTGTGTCCCTGTTTCCTCTGTAATCGAATTACTGCGGGCTTCTGCCACTTACTGCCGCTGCCGACGTACCGAATGCTTAAATGCAGGGGTAGCTAATACGCGAACCGAATACTTATCGTGCCATTACGATTAATTAAATTTAATATTTATTAATTAACTGATAGTAGGTATAGTTCACATAATCCGTTTTTTATATATAAAAAATAATGGTTCATTTCAGGATAAATACAACCAAAAGATCGGCTTATTTTTAAAGGCAAAGTAACCGTTCTTTTCAGAACATTCGTTCTACGATAAATAACGATTCATTACAGTACGAATAAAGTACGAATAACAGTACAAATAAAAGTCAGTTGAGGCCATCAGCGCAAAAGAGGCCTAAACCACATTTTTCTAGTTTTTAACCTGACTGGATTACGTTTTAAAAAAAATATTATTTCTAAAACAAAAATGGCCTAACCTTTACAAAAATATCATCTCATATCAAGATAGTAATATTGATGATCATAATATTGAACATTAAATTTAATGTCATCTAAAGACTTTCAATTACTCCATAGTTTTTGTCCTAAGGTTAGGCCACTTCTGCGCTGAGGGCCTTAGTTATTAGCGATTTAATTTCAGGACAAATACAATCAAAAACATAAAATAAAGGTTAAATTCAGAACGAATACCTTTAATTAAATGCGAATTACTTTCAGGACAAATACAACCAAGCCAAAAAAATAATGGTTTGTTTCAAGACAGTCAAAGACAGCAAATGACGGTTCATTTCAGAACGAATAAAACCAAAGGCAAATGATTTATTTCATGACAAGTACAATCAATGGCAAGAAAATGACGGTTTATTTCAGAACTTTTTCTTATTCTTTAGCGTTCCTCCTTCCACTGCTGGATGTAGGCCTCTTCCATTCGTCTCTGTCTCTCCCCTTTCGCATCCAGGTCCTTCCAGCTTGCTGAACTATGTCATCGGACCACCTTTTGGGGGGTCTTCCGACACTTCTATGTTTGGTCCAGGGCCTCCACTATACTATACCTACACTGCACTGTATTTAGCGTTTTATTTCCAGGACAAATACAACCGAGACAAAAATTAATGACAAATACAATTAAAGTCAAATAATTACGGGTTATTTCAGACAAAATACAGTTAAAGGCATAAATTCATCTAAAAACGATTCATTTCAAAATGAATACAAACAAAAATTTAAAATAATCGTTTATTTAAGGACGAAAAAAGCCAAAGACGAAAAAAAAATCCTTTGTATGTGTAGAAATATCAGTATAAATGTGTTTCTAATATACCAAATTCTCAGAGATTCGTTAAAATAAATTTTAAAATATATTTGCGACCGTCGGTTTGGCGTCCCCGCGTGCCCTATTTGGTAACATATTCTGTTCGAGTGAAGTCTTCTTTGAATGAGGGGGACCAATACGAAAGACTAAAGACCCCCATCCGTGCCTAGATAATTGCCCCATTCCAAGATAACTCAATCTACCCTGCACATCTCACATATTCCTATGGTCCTTTCACATCACCTCAGTGGAACTTATGCAAGAGAAGAATCTTGATATGGAATTCGACAAGTACAAAAACAGTCCAAGACAGTTTTATTTATTTATTTATTTCTTCACTACACCATTTAGGTAATTTCATTAAAAATAGATAACTGCTACCCAACTAGGTATTCCTGTTCTAGGGCTAGCAGTGTACATATTATTATAATATTTTATAGGAGACATATAGGTTGTACTTAATTGCATTTTTCAAAAGTATCTAAACAATTTAAACTTAAATTTTATACACAGATTAAACTAGTGGGTTGTGGCCAACGCTAAACTCCTCACTAACAAGTCATTCTATAAAGTATTCAAATTTTATAATATGGGAAATTTTTGAGCATTTTCGTGAAATGGGTTTGTTCAATTATTTTTTATTTATATATTTTATTATGAAAACTTGATAACTTTTCAATGCTATTTTATTAAATTGGTGTGCCTTTTTACCAATTTGAAAATAAATTTTTCAAATTTTAAGTTTCCTGAGTTTGGGGTCACTTTAAAATATTTGACAGTTAAAAAAAATGAGAAGCACTATTCATATATCGGTCAAAATCTAATGGGGTCTAAGCGAGTATTAGATATACATATCACTGGATAAATTTCACAATCTCGTATCTCAAAAAGTATCATTTTACAGGAGACATTAAAACCTTCATAACTTTCTCTAAACAATTTATTTTTTATTTTTCTGTTAATGTGGATTGAAAGTTCATTCAATGATGTATCTAAGCAATTCATTAATTGCATTTTTTTATTTCTTTAAGCCTTTAAAAACATTGTTTATTTATGGATATGAGAATGCAGCATTTTGAGATACGAGGTTGTGAAAGTTATCAAGCGATATTTGGAAAATTTAAAAAGAATTGAATGAGTACTTTAGTCTATAATCGATAAAGTAAAATAAACACGCCGTACATAGCACACTGCATATAGTACATAGCACACATCACATAGCACACAGACACAGATACATTGTGATGAAACTTTCAGAATACAATCTCAGCATGATACTAGTTGATAATCTGCAATAAAAAAAATACCCTTAAAAATTACGAAATCATAACTCCCCACTTGGGTTAGTGAGGAGTAAAAATGCAATTGAAGTCATCATGATATGCATATATCACATATGTGTATGTAGGTATCTTGTCATTTTTATTTGTTAATGTGCACAAATAATCTGAAATAGTATCTCTTGGGAAAACTGAACTGACAGAACATATGTAGATGTGATCCTTCAGTCGTATCTTTATTCAGTCGAGTATCAGATCAAATCAAGACTGCACATAATTTATAAAACAATCAGGATTTTTTGCAAAAGAGGAAATAATAAAAGAAGAAGAAAAAAACAATAAATTATGTCTATAACATCCTTACACTACGATGTCGAACATTTGATACATTTTAGTTCTCCCGTAGTTCATGATGTATTCGGAACATATCATTTTAAGAGGGTGACTGCTGCCAACGTAACTATTTTTTCAATTTGAATTTACATCATTACTACAAAACAAATCATTTTGAAAAAAATAACCTAGTTAGTTTGGATATTAATAAAGAAAAATATGCCTTAACTTTTTAATTACGTTCTGTATATATTCTTGTAGGAAAATATTAAGCATACCCCGATTTTTGTCATTTATCTTAAATTTCTAAAAAACTATAAGGTATAGAGCATTATATTTTTTTTATAAATTAAAGAAGATCAATATATCTGGAAAAATACGATGTAACGTTGCATTAATGCATCAGGTTAAGTTAATAAACCAAAAAAACTTTTATTTCGCCATGTCGCTGAATGGAAAATAAATGTTTTTTAGGTTTATTTACTAAACCTGAAGCATTAATGCAACGTCACATCATATTTTTCTAGATATTTTTGTCTTCTTTAATTTAAAAAAAAAATATGTTGAACTACGCTTTATATTTTATTAAAAATATAAGATAAACGTTGAAAATCGGGGTATGCCATTATTTTTTTACAAGAATTTATACAGAACATTATCAAAAGGTAAAGATATATTTTTATTTATTAATACTCAAACTATCTTAATTATTTTTTTCAAAACGATTTGATAAGAAATAGTGATGGTATATCAAATTTAAAAATAGGTACGTTGGATGCAGTCCCCCCCTTAAATAATTTCAGCGATTTTAAATAATTTCAGCGATATATTTTTTCTTTGAGTGATATAGGTAACATGTTCTAAATTCTAGGGCAATGAAAATAAAATGTCTTTGACCAAAAGCAGTTCTCATGTGGCTCGTGTAGCTATAGATTGTTGTGTTTTTGGGTACACTAATTTATTTTTATGAAAATTCTTTTTATGAAATGTAAAAGTATTTGTATCGGATCAAAAACTTTAAATTCATTGTATGGTATAGATCTTTAGTGGGTTAGCTTTTTGTACATTATATAAACAAATATAATTTATTTTATTTTATGTAGCATCTCGGGCAATTAACAGGTACTATGTCAAATAATTATTTAACACGCACCCAATAACAAGTTATTACCCCGTATTCAGTAACTATTGGAACTAAATTAGGAACATTCTCAAATTGTAGATTTTAGATTTACGGTCTTATGTATTATGAAATTTTCATAATTATTCAAAATACGTATAATTCAGTAAGCGACAACATTAATTGGCTCGAGCAAGTCGACGAGTATGTATATCTGGGAAGCATGTTTCAACGGAATGGACGACCTGATAAGGATATCGAAAGAAGAGTTATGGCAGGAAACAGAGTGAATGGAGCACTGAGATCAGTTATGAATGATCGCAACATATCAAAGGCTGCCAAATTTGCCATTCATAACGCTATCTTAGTGCCAACATTGACGTATGCAAGTGAAACCTGGACATGGCAGAAGTCGCACGAAAGCAGAATAAATGCTGTTGAAATGAGATCGCTAAGAAGAATCTGCAATAGAACGATGTATGACAGGGTAAGAAATGAGAACATAAGGAAAGAATGTAAGATGAAGAAAGATATCATTAATAGAATGAGATGGTTTGGCCACATGGGTAGAATGAATGAGGAACGCCTGACGAAGATGATGGTATGTATGTATGTACAACATCATGCGCACGTCAGCAATGGCGTTAGTATATAGCCCAGCAGAATACTGTTCCCCGATATTGGGAAGTAGTGCTCACTGTGGTAAGATTGATGTCGAGCTTAACAAGACAATGAGGACTATAACAGGTAACATAAAATCGACCCTACCTCAATGGTTGCCGGTACTGTCTAATATTGCTCCATCAGATCTCCGTAGAGCTCACTCGACATTCAGAGAAATAAAAAACATCAAGAAAAAATCCCAATTGCCAGTGTTTAATGATATTTTTCATCCACCCGAGAAAAGATTCAATCAATCAATCAATCATACCATCACGGCATATCCCACAATGTGGGGTAACCAGCGAAAGGTGTGCGGGTGTGCATTGCCTTATAAAAGGGAGAACAACACATCTATGTATACCCACACACCAGTCTCGTCTCACCTAAAAAGGCACTACATTCAGAATGGGTGGTTAACCTCATTGCTGAACTATGTGAGATGTTATTGTTGCCTGTTGTATTTTCGATTACCCGACTCTTACGGGACATTCGAAAACAATGATTTAAAATAATGGAAGCACTATTCTAAGCCGGTATTACTAAAATAAATATTACGAAAAAAGAACACAAAATAAAAAAAAGTGTATGGGGCCAATGCATATACAAATAATGTGAGAATAATATATATATTTGTAGAAGACGAAACTTTCAAGAGTAAGGCATAATGAGCATCTAAATCATCCCGTCACCTTAAATAGCAGTTGGTAGGATACGTAGCGAGGCATGACAGTGTCAGATGATCTTCTAGAATCCCGGAGTGGAGGCTCTGAACCAACATACATATGAGGCCAAACACACAGCAAACAGCCCAAAATATAATTCTATAGGAGCCTACGTCTGGCAGTGGAACGAATATGGCAGAGTGAGTGAGTGAGTATATAAGGAGGAAAATAGACAAACAGTCTGAAGACTTACAGAGAAAAGATTAAAATCCCGAAAACCTATATGGACAGTGGAGGAAGATGGTTTTAATTTAGAAGGTATCTGGAGAGAAAGATGGGCTACAGAAAATACTGAAAACAAACATTTAATAGTAGACCCTGCAACTCGAGTACCTGGTTTCGACCTGCCACGGAGGGTTTGGGTACAGCAAAACAGAGTGAAGACAGAACAAGGCTGCTGTAATTACTTACTCTAGAGGTGGGGAAAAAGAGATAATCCTGACTGTGAGTGTGGAGCTGAGCAGTCTGTGAAACACGTGGTCAAAGAGTGCCAGCTAAAGAAATTTAACGGAAGCCTCCAAGATATGTATACATGAGGCGAAACCCGAGGCGGTGGACTGGCTCTCAGCGCTGGAACCAAGACTATAATCTGTTACACCATACGAAAAGTAAAGTAAGTAGTAACTTTTTACTCTCCACACTATGGAAAAGGGGAGAGTCATGATTTCGCAAAATTTAAGCGTATTTTTTATACATCAATTTCTCAATGGGTATCATGTAGAGAATGCACACTATGAGTTTCGTCGTGATGTGTTTGTGTGTATGGCGTATACGCTGTACGCCGTACGCCGTACGCCGTACGCCGTAGCATTTATCTTTTTTGTGTCCTCTCTACAGCCCAAACTATAAGTCTGATCGACTTCATATTAACATCATATGTGTAAAGTGCAAAGACCTAGAGCTGATTAGTTTTCCATAGACAACTTTTGATTTCTTCTCTATGAATTCATCATTTACGTTTTTTTTTTTTTGTGTCCTTTCTGCAGCCCAAACTATAAGTCCGATTGACTTCATATTGATATCACATGTGTTAAGTCCATAAACTTAGAGCTGATTAGTTTTCCATAGACAACGGTTCATTTTTTCCCAATGTTTCTTTATGATTTCATCTATTAAAACTGAAAAAATGCTCTCACGACCTGGAAATTAGAGATATTTTAATTTGGTTTCAACTATTTATACAACACCAAGAATCTTCATAAAATTGTATTCAAAGTTGGTCAATGTTTAAAGAAAAATATTCAACGGTTTCAAAAATTATATTTTATTTAATGGATATTTGTATGAAACTTATATGTAACAAGAGAATTTTTTTATATTTGGCAATGTTCAGTTCATTGATTTCATATTGATATAAGAATATTAATAGCTTGAACTTAGAACTGATTAGCTTTTCATAGATATCATAAAATTTCTTCATATGATATCACGTGTCAACATTGTCAAAATGCTCTAAAATCTGCTTTTTTTAAAATATTTCATACAACATAAGCAGTCTTCACTATACTGCATTAATAGTTTGTCTATCTTAACATAAAAATATACTATCGGAAGAAAATTTATATTCCTGATAGTAACATTTAGTATGAATAAAAATGTAATTAGATAAATTTCTATGTATGGAAACGTTCAGTAATTTGATTTCATGTTATAATGTAAAGAGCTTGAACATAGAACTGATTAGCTTTCCATAAATAACAAAAAAAATCTTCATATGATATCACCTGTCAAAATTTGGAAAATGCTCTCGCGTTCTTTAGAACAAAATTTATCTGCTTTTTTTTAAATATTTCATACAACATAAGCAGTCTTCACTATACTGCATTAATAGTTTGTCTATCTTAACATAAAAATATACTATCGGAAGAAAATTTATATTCCTGATAGTAACATTTAGTATGAATAAAAATGTAATTAGATAAATTTCTATGTATGGAAACGTTCAGTAATTTGATTTCATGTTATAATGTAAAGAACTTGAACATAGAACTGATTAGCTTTCCATAAATAACAAAAAAATTCTTCATATAATATCACGTGTCAAAATTTTGAAAATGCTCTCGCGTTCTTTAAAACAAAATTTATCTGCTTTTTTTAAAATATTTCATACAACATAAGCATTCTTCACTATACTGCATTAATAGTTTGTTTATCTTAACATAAAAATATACTATCGGAAGAAAATTTATATTCCTGATAGTAACATTTAGTATGAATAAAAATGTAATTAGATAAATTTCTATGTATGGAAACGTTCAGTAATTTGATTTCATGTTATAATGTAAAGAGCTTGAACATAGAACTGATTAGCTTTCCATAAATAACAAAAAAAATCTTCATATGATATCACCTGTCAAAATTTGGAAAATGCTCTCGCGTTCTTTAGAACAAAATTTATCTGCTTTTTTTTAAATATTTCATACAACATAAGCAGTCTTCACTATACTGCATTAATAGTTTGTCTATCTTAACATAAAAATATACTATCGGAAGAAAATTTATATTCCTGATAGTAACATTTAGTATGAATAAAAATGTAATTAGATAAATTTCTATGTATGGAAACGTTCAGTAATTTGATTTCATGTTATAATGTAAAGAACTTGAACATAGAACTGATTAGCTTTCCATAAATAACAAAAAAATTCTTCATATAATATCACGTGTCAAAATTTTGAAAATGCTCTCGCGTTCTTTAAAACAAAATTTATCTGCTTTTTTTAAAATATTTCATACAACATAAGCATTCTTCACTATACTGCATTAATAGTTTGTTTATCTTAACATAAAAATATACTATCGGAAGAAAATTTATATTCCTGATAATAACATTTAGTATGAATAAAAATGTAATTAGATAAATTTCTATGTATGGAAAAGTTCAGTAATTTGATTTCATGTTATAATGTAAAGAGCTTGAACATAGAACTGATTAGCTTACGATAAATAACAAAAAAAATCTTCATATGATATCACCTGTCAAAATTTGGAAAATACTCTCGCATTCTTTAGAACAAAATTTATCTGCTCTTTTTAAAATATTTCATACAACATAAGCAGTCTTCACTATACTGCATTAATAGTTTGTCTATCTTAACATAAAAATATACTATCGGAAGAAAATTTATATTCCTGATAGTAACATTTAGTATGAATAAAAATGTCATTAGATAAATTTCTATGTATGGAAACGTTCAGTTATTTGATTTCATGTTATAATGTAAAGAGCTTGAACATAGAACTGATTAGCTTTCCATAAATAACAAAAAAATTCTTCATATAATATCTCGTGTCAAAATTTTGAAAATGCTCTCGCGTTCTTTAAAACAAAATTTATCTGCTTTTTTTAAAATATTTCATACAACATAAGCATTCTACACCATACTGCATTAAAAGTTTGTCTATCTTATCATAAAAATATACTATCGGAAGAAAAATTATATACTAGAAAAACCAGTTTATTATTATTACCCTCCCTACGCTATGGAATAGGGGAGACTCATGATTTCGCAAAATTTAAGCGTATTATTTTTACATCAATATCTCAATGGGTATCATGTAGAGAATGCACACTATGAGTTTCGTCGTGATGTGTTTGTGTGTATGGCGTATACGCTGTACGCCGTACGCCGTACGCCGTAGCATTTATCTTTTTTGTGTCCTCTCTACAGCCCAAACTATAAGTCTGATCGACTTCATATTAACATCATATGTGTAAAGTGCAAAGACCTAGAGCTGATTAGTTTTCCATAGACAACTTTTGATTTCTTCTCTATGAATTCATCATTTACGTTGTTTTTTTTGTGTCCTCTCTGCAGCCCAAACTATAAGTCCGATTGACTTCATATTGATATCACATGTGTTAAGTCCATAAACTTAGAGCTGATTAGTTTTCCATAGACAACGGTTCATTTTTTCCCAATGTTTCTTTATGATTTCATCTATTAAAACTGAAAAAATGCTCTCACGACCTGGAAATTAGAGATATTTTAATTTGGTTTCAACTATTTATACAACACCAAGAATCTTCATAAAATTGTATTCAAAGTTGGTCAATGTTAAAAGAAAAATATTCAACGGTTTCAAAAATTATATTTTATTTAATGGATATTTGTATGAAACTTATATGTAACAAGAGAATTTTTTTATATTTGGCAATGTTCAGTTCATTGATTTCATATTGATATAAGAATATTAATAGCTTGAACTTAGAACTGATTAGCTTTTCATAGATATCATAAAATTTCTTCATATGATATCACGTGTCAACATTGTCAAAATGCTCTAAAATCTGCTTTTTTTAAAATATTTCATACAACATAAGCAGTCTTCACTATACTGCATTAATAGTTTGTCTATCTTAACATAAAAATATACTATCGGAAGAAAATTTATATTCCTGATAGTAACATTTAGTATGAATAAAAATGTAATTAGATAAATTTCTATGTATGGAAACGTTCAGTAATTTGATTTCATGTTATAATGTAAAGAGCTTGAACATAGAACTGATTAGCTTTCCATAAATAACAAAAAAAATCTTCATATGATATCACCTGTCAAAATTTGGAAAATGCTCTCGCGTTCTTTAGAACAAAATTTATCTGCTTTTTTTAAAATATTTCATACAACATAAGCATTCTTCCCTATACTGCATTAATAGTTTGTCTATCTTAACATAAAAATATACTATCGATAGAAAATTTATTTTCCTGGTAGTAAAATTTAGTATGAATAAAAATGTATATAATAAGATAAATTTCTTATGTATGGAAAAGTTCAGTCATTTGATTTCATGTTATAATGTAAAGAGCTTGAACATCGAACTGATTAGCTTTCCATAAATAACAAAAATTTCTTCATATGATATCACGTGTCAAAATTGTCAAAATGCTCTA
Source organism: Molanna angustata (assembly GCA_963576475.1). Taxonomy (NCBI): domain Eukaryota; kingdom Metazoa; phylum Arthropoda; class Insecta; order Trichoptera; family Molannidae; genus Molanna; species Molanna angustata. The sequence goes on along the minus strand of OY754983.1, from coordinate 18,315,085 downwards.
ACGTCCTTTAAAACAAAATTTATCTGCTTTTATTAAAATATTTCATACAACATTAGAATTCTTCACCATACTGCATTAATAGTTTGTCTATCTTTACATGAAAATATACTATCGTTAGAAAATTTATATTCCTGGTAGTAAAATTTAGAATGAATAAAATATTTCATTGTCAATATTTGTGGTGTGGAGAGTTTAGTGTTGGCCACAACCCACTCGTTTAAGAACGTTCCGGCCAATATAGGTACGTTCCTATTCCATTTAGTCCAAGTTGATATTTTATAACGCTGAAATAAGAGCGTAAATCTAAAATCTACAATTTTAGTTTGTTCATATTTTTATTTATTTATTTATTATTGACAATAAAATGAAGATACAAATACAATTACAAATACAATTACACACTAGAGCTATAAATTAAGTGCGTGTGTACATATGCGTGTGTGTATATGTGTATTATTTATTGATGAAGCTTGTAATTGATAGAATACAATGAACACCTCACTAGGAAGTCCTGTGCCGAGGTGATCATTTGAGCATTTGTGTGTCATAGATAGTACATTATGTATTAAATTATATTATCTTGAATATTTTTATTATTGCATATGCGCAAACATTGGATTTTTTTCCCTGTCGGGAGTCAAAGATATTTTTTAACAGATTTTTAATTATCTCAATAGAGACGAAGTTTGTTGTTCATAATTTTACCCATAGATGGCTGTAGTAAAAATTCCTTATTTTCAAGCGAAAAGAATTTCAGTATTACAATATATAGAACTTTCAAAATTGAATTGATAGGGATCTCATTAAAAAAGGCATAATTGGTGAACGTTGCGCAAGCGCATAAAGTGATCACGTAAACCAGCCGATGACAGGTCGTAAGCCCTGTATGTGCCTTGATTTCCCGGTTCTCCTACAATAAATATTCCAACTTCGTCTCTATTGAGATAATTAAAAATCTGTTAAAAAATATATTATCTTGTATTAAATTATAAATTTAATAATATTTGAGAAAAAAATGTGAAGTTTAATTATGTTTGATTTGGTGTAATTATGTTATTGATTTGTTCTGAACCGGTGTTTTAGTTCCAATAGTTACTGAATATGGGGTATTGTTATATAAATTGTACAGTCACCCGGTGTATACTAATAAACGTTCATGTCATGTTTATTGATGATTGATCTGTAGATCGAACTCTTTTGACAGAGTAGAGAATTAATGTGCCACTCGACGACGACTAATCAAATTATCTCGACGATTATTTTTTATGTCGTACTAATATGACAGGATTTACTCATTCGACAATGTTTCGCCTTCCAGCATTAACGACTCTAACTAATTGAATCAACTTTAAAATATCAGACGAAAAAATCCTGGGGCATTTAAACAGGGTTGTGCCAAATCAAATTCGAAATTGAAAACTCTAAATATCCCGAAGTTACAAACTACTCATGGACAAAGAACTCTATACACCTTATATACATGTGACATTCAAAAAATCATACATTCATTTGGACTTTGGTCACATATTTATGCAGATGACACCCAAATATATTTTTTCTGTAAGCCAAGTGAAATACAAATACTGAAAAATAATTTTGAAAATTGTATAACTGAAATAAACTCCTGGATGTCTTCAAATAGACTTACATTAAATACTGATAAAACGGAATTTTTATGGATGGCAACCCATAGAAAGCAACATACAATAAATTGATCCATCACCATTTAATATTAATGGTGACAACATAACACCAAAATCTTCAATAAAACTACTTGGAATTCACTTGGATTCAGAATTGTCATTTGAAACCCAGATTAATAATACTGTAAGCAGATGTTTTTACCAACTGCGGAAATTGAAACCAATAAGAAAAAGTTTACCAGTAGATGCAGCACGTTTGCTGATAAATGCGCTTGTGGTTTCAAGATTGGACTACTGTAACAGTATATATGGTGGTCTACCACAAATCCAATTGGATCGTCTTCAATCCGTCTTTAACGCTGCTGCCAGATTAATTAAGGGCTCATCAAAATATGAACATATCACTCCACTATTGAGAGACCTGCACTGGCTACGTGTTCCGGAGCGTATTTTGTTCAAATACTGTTGGATGGTGCATAAAGCGGTAAATGGAAAGGCACCATCATACATAACGGAGCTATGTATACCACAGCAGATGACAAACCGGAGGACAAGGCTTCGATCTGCAGCAACTGCCGCTGGACGTTTATCTGAGAAAAACCGGTGTCACTTCACTAAATTCGGTGAACGTGCTTTTGCTGTAAGGGCACCGACTCAGTGGAACAATCTGCCACCAACCATCAGAGTAATTAATAGTGAATTTAGTTTTAAAAAAACATTTAAAAACTCATCTGTTTAAAAAAACTTATACGGCGGTACTAAGAAAAAGTAGCTAGGTTGAACCATAGAATAGAGTGACTAAAACCTAACGGCCAAAAATCTTACTAATAACCAAGTTTTAAAACTTCTATTTTATTCCATGGTTTATATCACCATGGTAACGCTAAACCATCCGGGCCCCTAGTTTAGTGGTGGAATAGCGAATTCGTGAGCTGTCAAAAGTCAAATAGACCGCGCGTATTGTATAAATTTTGTCATTTTTAAAGAAATACTTTTTTTAATTATGGACGACAATCTGTTTGATTATAGAATCGGCGATTTTGAAAGATCGTTACAAGAAATAGAGCAGGTGGAAACAGTTTTTCGAAGACACAAAATTAATAAGGTGCGTTGTAATCCATTTGTTGATTACGACAACATTAATTTTAGAAGAAAGTACAGATTTTCAAAGACAGGAGTTACACATCTCGTAGATTTATTTGGAAGAAGGCTAATAAATGAAGATATTTATTTTCCATTTAAATTGTTTTAAAATAAATAAGTTATGTTGTAATAAGTTAAATTATTTGGAACCCAACCAAAACGTGACGATACGTAAACCATCAAAACCATGCAGTAAACAAACAATGACAAACATAGAAATACGATTCTCGATAAATGTCATAGATGACGGCTAATAAAGTCATAGAGAATGAACAAAAAAAAAGCATAAAGTAAAGAAAAATTCCAAAATTCCCGTTAAATGGCTGCGTTCACTCAACATTCATTCCGTATTCCATGGTTTACTTAGTCCTTGTACATTTTTACATTATTAGTCAGAACTCACTAAACCACGAATTAGTGCCTAATACGTGGTTTACGTAGTGCGAGGTTTAGTTGGCTAAAACGAGTTTTAACGAAAATGTTATTAGTACCGCTGTACGTGTTTAATTCCTAGTTGTAATTGTAAAGCGCCCTTGAGGTGGACACACAAAAACGGCGCTATATAAGTAAGCCAGTTTTATTATTATTATTATAAAGACACTTTAAATACTCTGCCATCAAATTACATAATTGCTTACCAACCTCATTATAACTGCTACCACAAAACACATCGTCACAAAAATACAAAAAACACATAACACCATGGATATATAACACCGGTTCAGAACAAATCAATGACATTATTACACCCAATCAAACATAATTAAATTTCACATTTTTTCTCAAATATGATTTAATGTATAATTTAATACAAGAAATATATACATATGTAATGTCTATGTTACACAAATGTTCAAATGATCACCTCGGCACAGGACTTCCTAGTGAGGTTTTCATTGTATCCTATAAAGTAATCCATAATTATAATATTTCTGGGTCGCTCTTATCAAACAAAGACTGTGTATGTGATCTTGGAGTTATTCTGGACTCAAAACTTACTTTTGAGGCTCATATTAATAGCATAGTCACTAAGGCAACAAAGAGCCTGGGTTTTGTTCTAAGAACATGTAAATTTTTCACCAACTTCAGAACGTTCTTGCTCCTTTACAATAGTTATGTTCGTCCACATTTAGAGTATTGTTCACAGATTTGGAACCCACGCTACAGTATATACGTTGATCGACTAGAAAGAGTTCAAAAACGATTTCTAAAATTCTTAAATTTCAAATCATATAACATATACAGTTCTTATGATGAAATTGAGAAACATTTCCGAATGAAAAAAATCGTACACAGGAGAGAAGTTGCGGATCAAATGTTTCTCTTTAAAATTATTAATTCAAAAGTTGACTGTCCTGATTTATTAAATAAAATTAATTTCCATGCGCCGTTGCGAAATGGCAGATTGAACTACTTGTTTTATGTTCCTCGGAGTAACACTAATTCTAATCAAAATGAGTTTACCAAAAGGGCTTGTAACTTCTATAATGTCAACCTCTCAGCCAGTATCACACATTCTGATATAATCACCGCTAGTAATAACGCATACAAAAATTCTCTCTATAAGTGCATAGCATGAACTCGTATGTTGAATTTTTTTTTTTTTTTTATTAGTTATTTTTGTTTTTTCTAATATTATCTTTTGTATACTTTTATTTACATTTTGAGTTGTTGTTTGTAACAAAAATATAACAATTTAACTGTCATAATCCTTTTCCCATCCTTTTCCTTTCCCGTCACAGGCAAACATACATCTTAGTTATATTTAAATTTATGATTTATTTATTATTTATTTATTTATATACATTGATTAACAATTACACATAACACATTAACATTATAGTGTCCCCCGTTAGGTAGGCGAGTACCTACCCGTGTTGGGGGTCTATATTACATTATAATTTACAATATTTTATATATTATATTACATTATATTATATTACATTACTTCATACACATATATATCTCTATTTCTTTTCTCTTTTCAATGATGTTATGATGCTTGAAATGTTTTATATTTAATATCTGTGGACATATGTAATTGGTCTGTTTGTTTTTATTTTATAGTGTATTATTCCATTTTAGTATTTTAAGACTGTATTTGTCCCTAAATAAATAAATAAATAAATAAATAAATAAATAAATTACAAGCTTCATCAATAAATAATACACATATACACACACGCATATGTACACACGCACTTAATTTATAGCTCTAGTGTGTAATTGTATTTGTAATTGTATTTGTATCTTCATTTTATTGTCAATAATAAATAAATAAATAAAAATATGAACAAACTAAAATTGTAGATTTTAGATTTACGCTCTTATTTCAGGTGACAGGAAAATTATTCGAAAACACAAATGTTCAAATGATCACCTCGGCACAGGACTTCCTAGTGAGGTTTTCATTGTATCCTATAAATTACAAGATTTATCAATTAATAATACACATACATACACGCATCCAATGTGTTGCTGAAGTTTGGAACATTCTAACGGAATGAACTAACAGAAAAATGGTCAGGATACAATAAAGATAACCCATGAAAAAAATACTTGTTTTTACTCCTAACTACCCCAAAGGGATAATGTTGGGAAATATGAATTCGCAATTTTCAAGGTTATTTTTTTTTTAATTTTGATTATTAACTAATATCATGTTGAAATTGTATCCGGAAAGTTTCATCACAATGTATCTGTGTGTGTGCGCGCGCTATGTCTATGTAAAACGTGTTTATTCTACTTTATCAATTATAGACTAAAGTACTCATTCGATTATTTTCAAATTTTGAAAATTTGTATATCTAATACTCGCTTAGACCCCATTGCATTTTTAAGAATATCTGAATAGTGCTTCTCATTTTTTTATCCATCAAATATTTCAAAGTGACGTTAGTATTTTTATTTTCAAATTGGTAAAAAGGCACACCACTTTCATAAAGTTTTCATAATATAATATCTCTATCAAAAATAATTTAACTACCTCATTTCATGAAAATGCTGAATATATCCGTACAAAATTTGAATACTTTAATGAGTGACTTGATAGTGAGGAGTTTAGCGTTGGCCACAACCCACTCGTTTTGTTTTGAAAAGGTAGTATAAGGAAAACAACTATAAGTGAAACGAAAAAAAATGAGGAACATTTGTTATTTTTTTTTAATAAAAATCATTTATAAGCACAATTGTCGGCCTTCGAGGCTCAGTTGGTTAGATATCTGACTGCTGAGCCAAAGGTCCCGGGTTCGATTCCCGGTGGAGACACAGTTTCTAATTGTGTTTTCAGTCTGGATCTGTGAGACGATTAATATCGTAAGTCTCCAGAATGTGGCAACTTGTTATTGGGTGCGTGTTAAATTAATATTTGACATAGTACCTGTTAGTTACCCGAGAAACAATATTAAATAAATTATACACTGAAAATACTTAAAATGAGTCGAATGTTTTTAAGTACTTTCTACATTAAATTTTAAAATACAGTTTTCTTCTTCTTCTTCTCCTTTTGAATAGACTTTCAGGTCTGTTTTTTAAGAGGCCTGCTCTTCCTGCGAGGTGGACCCCCAGCTATCCCTCCATCTTTTTGGCGGTCTACCGCGAGGGCGGGTTCCGTGAGGCTGATTGTGAAGCACGATATTATATTTTATTTATTTATTTATTTGGGAAGCCAACAGCTCATTTACATTTTTTATAATACAAATTTTAACATAGACTTCATAGCCAATAACAAGCTTTCCATCAATAACAAGAAAATACTGTAAACAACTCATGTTACACGCACACACACACACACACACACATGCACATATACAATGTTGTTTGGGATGGATAGGAGGGTACGAGGGAGGAAAATTAGGAGCGTATCACCTTCAATATCTCGCGACGAAACTTATCATATTTCACATTGAAGATGTCCACCCCGCCCCGGCTGAGAACAACGTGTTATGAGAATCACATACGCGTGGAATTGTACCATTCTTTCTGATTCATTCATTCATTTCCGTGTCCAGACCCTATATTTATTTATTTAATATTGCTTCTCGGGCAACTAACAGGTACTATGTCAAATATTAATTTAACACGCACCCAATAACAAGTTGCCACATTCTGGAGACTTACGATATTAATCGTCTCACAGATCCAGACTGAAAACACAATTAAAAACCGTGTCTCCACCGGGAATCGAACCCGGGACCTTTGGCTCAGCAGTCAGATATCTAACCAACTGAGCCACGAAGGCCGACAATATATGCGCCCTCTCCAATATTTTGCGGCCGTCACAGCCTTGTCATTTGCAGCCAGGAGGTCCGCCTCATTGCTAGGCTCCCCCATGAGTGGGCATGCCAGCAGGTGCGCCGCGTTTTGCTCTTCTCCACATTCGCACATCACATCCTGCTCATCATCCAGCAGTTCCCATCTCTGCATGTTGACCCTACATCTACTCACACCCGTTCTGAGTCTGTTCAGGGCTTTTCAAGCCCCGTATGGGAGTTGGTGTCCGGTTGGGAGGGTCTCGCTTGGTTTTAACCATTCGTTCTCCCCAACCTGTTCTGATATTTGTTCTACATACCGGAACATGTAAAAGTTCAGATCGGCGAACCATTCTACCTGGAACATGGATACCCACTAGGTTAACAAGCTCAGGTGAGTCGATGGCACCGTTCAGAATTTTATGCCGCAGCGATTGGTTGTGCAAGACTCTTCTAGGTTCGAGAGTGTCGAGTCTGAGGAAGTGTGGTGCTGTCCATCCTTTGGACATGACCATACCAGTCCCTCCTCCGCTGCCTACTTACATTTAAAGCTAAAATTACATTTTATAGAACGCTCACGATCATGAGTGTGATTATGTTTAAATATTTTCACGTCGAATTTATAACCTCTGGCTTTTGAAGTCTGTTAAAAAATAATCTTATATAAGTAATGTTGAGTGGTTGCTGTACCACAAAAAGTGGTCGATTTGGAGTCGTTTTCGTTGTAAGTATGAAAACTCGCTGTTGCGTATAAATTCGATTTAGTCTGTTAGATAAAACGTGAAGTCAGCTTATAGTCGGGCATCCCTTGCTTCAACCCCTCCTCCCCCCTTTCCTGTTTGCTCCACACGCGGGTCCTGCGGCCGCGTAATTGTATAAAATTGTCTCTCCTCGGATAATTGTGTCTTTCTTTTGTATTTTCTGTCCAGAACAATTATTTTTTTCCTCTGTTCCACATTATTACCAGAGCTTGTAAACTACACAGTGACAGGAGCCCCAAATTAATAATTAATTATTCGATAACTTTTATTACTATCTAATCCTTCGCACAAGCATTATGCTTTTTTGTGAAAGGGAAAAAAATTGTAACGTGAATTGTATTTTATACTAGGTTGGTACCCGACATCGACATGCGTTGCAATTTCTCTTCAGTCACTTCCGCCAGTTAATTCCCTTCAATCCCCCCATCCTTTCAGTCCCTCCCGTAAATATACTTGAGATTAAACCACGAATATAATTCATTTCATGTCACAATCAGCGGCGACTCTATATGAAGTGCGTTGGATCAATTGCACTACCAATTTTTAAATGGTATATTCTAAAAATTAATATTTAAATATGTTTTTAATATATTATTACGCTTTAATTTATTACTGTTATTTTTCTAAACCAATTGCTTATTATATATACCCTCGCAATCGACATCATATTATAATGAAATCTACCGCAATACAAACATTATCATTATGTAATGTATGGCGTGCGATATCCATATTGCACCAAAATTGATTTCTTTTTAATACAGCGTATGTATGAAGAGAAAGAGATAGTCCTCTGGCAGATGAAATAGCGATACTTGTACTGAATTCATAAGGTAGACTCGTGCAGGATCGTGCGCTGCACCAAGCTTATCATATCTTAGATGTAATTAGTATGTATACATCTATCTCGCTCTCTAATTCATAAGCCATTCGTATTGAAAGAGATGAGTGCCACGTATACATGACATACAGCCGATTCCGCGACTAAAATACGAGTGTCACATATTGACACACAAATTTAGACCTAATTACTTAGTATATTAATACTTGATTGAGAGGAAAATTGTATGAATAATACTCCCATACATTTGTCTTCACGACATCTGTTGATAAATCAGTGAAACAATATTGTAAAATAACAATATCACTTATAAAAGAGAACGCTGGCGCGGTTTTTATTTTGAATTAAAAAATTATTTGAAAACAAATACTGTGACTTTAATACATTTGTTTAAATATCGTATATTGTATTTATGGTTTAAATACCTATAAATTTATTATTAATTCAGGAAAAAATTGCACTACCAAAAATGATCAAAAATACAATCGACCAGTCGCCACTGGTCACAATATTGCGATATACCTACAACTGATGCATAATTCTATTGAAAATAAATATATATTGCGTCATTATTTAGGTAATAGATTGTCTTGACTCGCAATTTGAAAATCAGCTGAAAATTAACATTTGTCTATTTGGTATCTAGCAAATATCCCAGTTTTTCCCCAATTAACATTTTTTCATACAAACTCAATCCTAATTTTTCAAATAATACACCATAGATATAATATAAAATAATAATAAAAACGAGTCAAATTTTGGCTGAAAAACTAACAGCATTTTCATGAAATGAGTTCATTAAATTATATTCGAATTAAATATTTTATTTTGATTTGAAAATAAAAATATCAAATTTTAAGTTTCCTGAGCTTGAGGTCACTTTGAAATATTTGACAGTTAAAAAGATTGAGAAGGTACTGATCAGATATCATTTAAAATCTAATGTGGTCTAAGCGAGTATTAGATATAAAAATATCCAAAATTTGAAAAGAATCGAATGAGTACCTATGTATACCTTGCCCAGCGAAAGATTGCGGCTGACATAACCTGTGCATAAACCAATTTTAGTGCAGAAAAATACTCTAATATGTATTAACAAATAACATTAGTTGGCTTTCGACGTTCTGCAGCAAATTACGTTTCACTTTTTCCCTGACTTTTGCATCCATAGATTTTTAACAACGCATTATAAAACTGTCACCTGCAATCTCTTGTTTGTCGAGTCCTACTTTAGTCTATAATCGATAGAGTAAAATAAACATAGCACACACACAGATACATTGTGATGAAACTTTCGGAATACAATCTCAGCATGATAAGTTTATAATATGCACTAAATAAATAACCTTAAAAATTGCGAATTCATAACTCCGCATTATATCCCATTGGGGTAGTGAGGAGTAAAAAACAAAATAAATTAAATTACACATCATCGATAAACAATTGTTTTCTACATTGTGGTCTCATTTTTCAATTAATTAAATGAAATAAAACACAACTTTGTGTACACCACTACAATTATAACTTTTATTCAATTGAATAAAAGTTCCTCTACATTTTACTGGAACGAAGTTACCTTCATCAGAATGAAGGGAACTTTGTTCTTGTAACATGTAGATGTATATCTATTTTATTGTTTATTGTTTATTGTATTTTATCCCCCCTAGCCTCTAGGTTCTTTACAGAACACTTGGGTTCATCATTACATGGTTCACAATTTACAATATTATGGTCACAATAATTGATATAATTCATTGACATCATGATTTAACATAGTACAGATACAGTATATTAAAGAGTAAATAAAAAAAAAGAATATAGAGAAATAAAAAATAAAATATACAAAATTAGCAATTCGGGAAAAAAAAGAAAAGAAAAATTCAGAAAAGAAACATTGAGTGCTAGAAGGATGTAAAGGGTCCCACTAGCACCATGTCCAATAAACAGTTATTTAAGATAAAAGTAAGGTAAATAGCATTGAAAAAGCAGAAAGAATACGAGAACAAAGTCAAGGACGACAAACCAAACAAATACACATATAAAATAGTTAATTAATTAGTATGTTAGTGTTCACGAATATCACAGATTAGTTGGATTGATGTTTAGTATCTCGTCAGTAGAGTAAAAAGCATTGTTAACAAGATACTTTTTAGCCTCTCTCTTGAAACCCAAAGCATCCAGTGATTTTTCATATTTGCTGGAAGATTGTTGTAAAGTCGTACGCTCATACAAATAAAACTCTTTGACACCTTGCTTAATCTGTGCCCAGGTGGACGAATCATTTCTTTTTTCCTTGTATTGTATTCATGATAATTTGAGTTCAAAGGTGTTTTATACAAGTTTCTATGTGCGTACAGCAAACATTCGAGGGCAAATGCACAGGGCATAGTTAAAATACCCTGTTCTCTAAAAACTGTTCTGCACGAGTCTCTAGGACTCATATCAAGCAGTGCTCTAAGTGCTCGCTTCTGCAGGACAAACACTCTACTTGATACCGAACCCATTCCCCAAAGTAAAATACCATACGACATGATGGAATGAAAGTATGCGTGGTATACCAACTTGGCCGTATCTTTTCCACATATATCTTTCACTTTTTTAATAGCATAATATATTGCTGAGTTTAGTCTCTTACATAAATGGTCAATGTGATTATTCCATTGTAATTTCTTATCGAGTGTTACTCCCAAGAACTTAGTTTCATCATCCATTACCACTCCTCTTTCAGGCAGAATAGCAGTAAATGCATCTAAAGCATCTGGCCTTCCAAGAGCCACCACACCACTACAATTATAACTTTTATTCAATCGAATAAAAGTTATAATTGTAGTGGTTTACACAAAGTTGTGTATTATTTCATTTAATCAAATTATTTTTTTATTTATTTATTATAATTAACAATAACATTTTTTACAGTATTACAACATCTAACACATATTCATACAGTTGATAATCCCTGGCTGGTTGTTCGTGCTTCGCTTCTCTTGGAGGGAACATTGTACAACAAAAACTTTTTTATGACGTAACAAAAACATTGCAGATTCGTAGGTCTATGAAACGATAAATATTTCTATTAAAGCAGACACATACTTTCTTCTTGTATTGTCCTCATCGTCAATTATCTCCCTTTGTTCCTACTAATCTCTCCAACATCTCATTCAAAAAACTAAGTTGTATCAATTATCTCTGTCACTTTAATGGCCAAATAGTTAAATGTGAACATCTTTGAATCCCCAAAAGATATAATATGATGTTATGTGATCCCAATTATTATAATGTAAAACTATTATGAAAATAAAATTAAAAAAAAAAACTATTAGGCGTAGAGCAATATTTTTTTTAATTACGAAGACAAAAATATCTGGAATAATATTTTGTGACGTTGCATTAATGCTTCGGGTTTAGTAAAAAAACCTAAAAAACGTTTATTTTCAATTCAAATAGAAGTTTTTTTGGTTTATTAATTTAACCTGATGCATTAATGCAACGTCGCAACATATTTTTCCAGATATTTTGCTCTTCTTTAATTTAAAAAAAATATGTTTTGCTCTATACCTTATATTTTTTTAGAAATATAAGATAAATGTCAAAAATCGGGGTATGTTTTTATATTTTTAACCTAATTAAAAAGTTAAGGTATATTTTTCTTTATTAATATCCAAATTAAGTTATTATTCAATGTCAAATTGAAAAAAATAGGTACGTTGGCAGCAGTCGCCCCTTAAATAATCTAACAGATATTATTTTGTATAGCTTCATATAATTAATTTAGATTTTGTGTAACTCTCTTAAATGGTTGTCATTGAAGAGCCATACATCCACCAGTGGAGGTAACGCTAACAAAAAAGAATAAGAAGATCACCTCGATTACTATTTCAGCACTCAAGTCGCGGCGTATTTGTAACTATCGTAAATATTCTTGTATTTTTTACGCTGACAACCCTGACAGAGATGCTTGTCTCCGACGATGACGCGCCATAAATACAAATTAGACGTTTGATTGACGTGTTTGTCTGCGGTGACGGCTTCCATCGAGGGCCCCCTCGCCCGCCCTTCGTTCCCGGCTCCCGCGCGCCACCTATCAACAGGAGAGGCAAGAGATCAGTATCTGAGAACTTGGACTCCTCGACAGCCACTTGAGCCGTCATCATTATAATATCTGGACCCCAATTTTGACAGCTCCTGCGGAAATCAAGGCGAACTTCGTTACACTCTAAACAGGGCCGGTTCCACCGCAGGTCTATTTGGCTCAATTGCGTCAGGAACAAAGAGATTTGAGGCGTATCCTATCCTGACATGTTATATATATATAAAAAACAAAATATCTTAAAATATTTATTAACTTGTGTTTAAGTATTTATAGTTTGGTACTTATTCTTCAACTATGCATACTATCGCCATCGACAGTTGGATCTCATTATGTTACATGCAACTAGTTAAGATTAAGACTATATAACAACTTATTAGATCGTGTGACGATACTGGATCCATACTATAATGAGGTGGAAGGAATTTCTGTTTGGCATATAAACTCACCACAATTATTATTATTGAAATAAAATTATACAGAACATCGAAAAAATGTGCCAAAATAAAATAAAATAGATTCTTATTTTGGATTCGGAAAAGTGTAGATTCGACAAGAAATATGTTCGGTTAAAATATTCCGGTAAACCGTTCCGCCATTTTGGGTCTCGTTTCGATAACAAACGATTCATTAATTCTAATCCACGCACGTTCTTAACACAGTTTTTCCATCTTGGAAATAACCATAGATATGTATATACGAATGCCGCAGACGCAAAGCGATGCTTGATGAGAATTTATCTTCGTTTGTCTGCGCTCCCCGGCGGCATATGAACGAAGTCTACCGCAAGGTAAAACTTCGTAAGTCTCTTCATAGTACATACTGGCGCTACAACCCAGTAGGTATGCTAATAAAATACTTGGTATAAACGTTAAAATAATCTATCGAAAAATACAAATTTAAATCGAATATTTTTTAAAAGCATTTGTGTCTAATCTTGATTTGATGTTTTTCTGTCGCCTAGGTACTGAATATATAAAATGAAAGTAGGTACCTACTTTGTATTAATTATGTGTTCTTTGTTGTTTTTCTCGTTGCTTCTTTTCTTTGTAGGACAAATTTCTTGTTTTTTGTTTTGACATAATAAGTTAAACAATATAAATTTGTTATTTTTTTTTGACAAACTTTTTAACATCTCAATACAGACGAAGTTGGAATATTATAGAAAAACGGACTTACGACTTACGACTAGTGTCCGACAATATAAATTTGTTATTTTTTTTGACAAACTTTTTAACATCTCAATACAGACGAAGTTGGAATATTATAGAAAAACGGACTTACGACTTACGACTAGTGTCCGACAATATAAATTTGTTATTTTTTTTGACAAACTTTTTAACATCTCAATAGAGACGAAGTTGGAATATTATAGAAAAACGGACTTACGACTTACGACTAGTGTCCGACAATATAAATTTGTTATTTTTTTTGACAAACTTTTTAACATCTCAATAGAGACGAAGTTGGAATATTATAGAAAAACGGACTTACGACTTACGACTAGTGTCCGACAATATAAATTTGTTATTTTTTTTGACAAACTTTTTAACATCTAAAAAAAACACCTTCGGCTTCGGCCAAAAATAACCCGAAGCTTTTTGTCAGCCGCTAAAAACAGTTAAAACTTGTAAAAACTTGCGCGAACATGACATGTGTAGCGGGTGTATAGATTCGGCCGGCCCATTATCGCGTGCGTGTTATTATTTATTATTTTAATCGATTTTTTTAGGAAAATCAAACCTTCGGCTTCGGCTTCGGCCGAAGGTTACGGCTAAGGCCGAACAATCGGCTTCGGCTTCGGTTTCGGCCAAAATCTGACCTTCGGTCGGACACTCCTTACGACGTGTCATCGGCTGGCTCACGTGATCAATTTATGCGCTTGCGCAACGTTCACCAATTATGCCTTCTCATGGAGTTACCTTATTAATGCACTTTTGAAAGTTCTATATATTTTGATTTTGAGAAACTGATCGTTTGAAAATGAGCTTTTTACCATCGCCATCTATGAAGTAACGAAGAAACTTTTTTATAACACCATCTATTGAGAAATTGTTTTTTTGTTAACAAATGAAAGCAACAGTCAATATGCATGAGATGATAGTGTTCTCGCAAAGATGTCACCCCTGAACTGCGCCTAATATATAGAACTTTCGAAATTGCATTGATAAGGAACTCAATCTTCTTTCTTCTTCTTCTTCAGCCTGTTTTCATCCATTCTTGGACATAGGCCTCCCCCTTGATCCTCCAACTCAATAAGAAGGCAATAAGAAGGCAAAATTGGTGAAGGTTGCGCAAGCGCATAAAGTGATCACGTAAACCAGCCGATGACAGGTCGTAGGCCTTGTAGGTGCATTGAGTTCCCGGTTCTCCTATAATATATTCCAACTCAGTGTCTATTGTGATGTTAAAAAAATTGTCAAAAAATAAAATAATTTATTTTTTGACAATTAACGTATAATTTTCATCGAGTTCTGATGATAGAACTCATCAAACTCTTCAATTTCCAAAGGAAAGGCGTATGCAATATATATAGCACGTATTATTGTATAGGCGAATTATAGGAAAGTTTATATTACTATATTTATTTATTTATGTTAAAGTTGGACAAAAAACAGCGTTAAGACATAGTACAATACAATAGTAACATCAAGTATTAAGGCCTATTACATTTTGTCGTTATGATTGACATAAAATAATACAAGTTTGCAAAAAATAAAAAAAAATAAAATATGATCATAGGTTGGTATGTAGGTAAGAGCAACATTTCAAGTTAACAATGATTTAAAACATAATATTGAACTAAAAGAAAAAAAGAAAAAAGAGAATAAATGCCGTCAAGGTTTCCTATAATAAGTGGTTATTGATCTTCTTTTGTATAGAGTATTTGAATGTTGTGGAGCTGAGGTGGAAGATGTATATACTTACATACCATCACGCCATGTCCCTTATGCGGTAGGCAGAGAGATCCGTACCCCACACTTTTTCTAACTACACACACATTCATTTTGAAGTCGGTGTTTTATATGAAATATTATTTAATTTTGTATTTGTGGTAGAGTGTTGTGTGAATGGGATGTATCGAAGTGCAAAAGAGATGAATGTATGCTGTAGGAATGGCGGGAGAGTCGAGCGACGTCATTCTGTCACTGGCGGTCGCAGAGAGAGTTATTATTGTGAATAAAAGAGATAATTACTGTACAACATCAGGTGTATTGGATTTAATTTTACTATAATATACTCAGGAAGTGAGTATACCACAGTGTTGATTCGACTTTTGGCAAATAACAGGTATACTCAATCGGTAAGACATCTTATAAATAACACTGATAGTGTTCTGATGAATTTATATTCTTCTTCTTCGTGTGTCGTGTCGGGTCCCTTCGATGTTAGCTATCACTTGAGAGAGATTCTCCCTGTCATGTGCGGTGTGGAACAGGTCCTCACACGACTCATTCCGGTCCATTCCCGATGTTTCGGATCTAGGATAGCTGCTTCCTGGCGACCCCTTTACGGCCCTCAATCATAGGTATCATTATGTGACCAAAATACTAGCTCGACTGTTGTGACCAACCGCCTGATGGATCTGTAGATTCTGTCAATATGCCGCCACCGGGAGGCTTAGATAAACACATTTTCTATGGTTAAAAGTTTACCCGACAGTCAAAGTAAATTTTCCCGCCCTTTTGTGCGTCGTCGTATTTCGGGCCGTGCCGAGAGAGAGAGAGAGAGAGAGAGAGAGAGAGAGAGAGAGAGAGAGAGAGAGAGAGAGAGAGAGAGAGATACTTTTATTTTCAACTTTGATACATACGTACATATAACAACAACAGTGTAGGTAGGTATTTCACAGAGAAATTATATTATTTCACAAAGGTCAATAAAGATGCCGAGAGGAAGGTAGAGAATATTTTGATAGGCGGGATATGGATATTCACAAGTGTCATAGCGCTGCCGTAGTATACTTGGAGCGATGTCTCAACGATAAATAAATAAATAATTATTTATTTATTTATTCATTAATTCATTCACTCATTCATTCATTCATTCATTCAATAATTTATTAATTCCTTTCATTCATTCATTCACTCATTCATTAAATCCTTTATTCATTCTTGCGTTCGCTCGTTTAATTTATTCACTCATATAATCATTCATACATTCATTCATTTATTTTAGGGACAATCATTCATTTATTTATTCATTCCTTTACATTCGTTCGTTCAATCATTCATTCATTATGTCATTCACTCATGCATTCCTTCATTCATTCATTTATTTTAGGGACAATCATTCATTAATTTATTCATTCCTTTTCATTCGTTCTTTCAATCATTTATTCATTAAGTCATTCACTCGTGCATTCCTTCATTCATTAATTTATTCGTTCATACAGTCATTCGTATATTTATTTAATTATATCATTTATGTACAGGTGTACAAAAAGGCGGTGTACAAGTGTATATTCATTCATTCATTTATTTATTTAAGGGACAAACACAGTCTTATAAAATATACCTATAAAGAAAATGTTATTTATTACAAACAAAATTCGTTTACAATAAAATATTATATACATGGGTGTAAGAGATGGAGTGAATAGCAGAGGTCGCCCCAGAAAGGGATGGCATGACCATGTGAATGATATTTTGAAAGAAGGAAACATAAAAAGTTTGAACAATCGACGAGCATGTATGAGACGATGCATCGATGTAAAGGAAGCTAGGAATGTGTACGAAAATGGAGGATTATAACGCTCGGTTCTCTCTGCTTACTCCGTAAGGGACATGGCGCGATGGTATGTATGTATGTATTACATAATTTCAACCCTCCATGACCTTACGAGGAGACCAACAATGCTGCTGGGTTTTTTTTCTTGCCTTGGAAAATATGTAGAATTTTCATAGATAAGGAATGTCAATCAAATTTATGAACGATATTTCATCCCGTCTCAGAACAGGTTTTCCTAGTGAGACGGGGAACGAAAATTTTTATTTATTTTTGAATAATAAATGTAGTGTTGCCGGCACTGAAACTGAAAACTAAACAAACGTTGCGCAAGCGCTTAACGTGATCACGTAATAAACCAACCAATGACAGATTGATATTCCTGTAGTTGCCTAATTTCCATTATTGTAATAATAATAATAATAATAATAATATAGACATAAAAAAAAAAATTCTACAAAAAATATAGACATACTAAAGTTACCTCCATACGTAATCACCAACATACAAAAAACTACAATTATCAACACATGCACAATAGTCAGAAAATTTCTACAGGTACCACTTTAAACAACTACACACAACCACACAGACACACAAACACATAGCCTCACAACTTGAGTACGCTCCGTTGTGAAGGAAATTACCGGACCATAACCGAGATCAATCTATAATAATAATAATAATTTGTATAGCGCCGTTTAATGATTCAAGATCATTCCAAGGGTGCTGTTATTTAGATAGATATTATATTGCTCTATGAAACAAAGCTGTTTTCAGTCCTTTAGAGAAAGTGCTCTTACTATTTGCACTGCGGACATCTAGAGGCATTTTATTCCACTTTATAGGACCACTCACACCAAAGCATCGATCATAGTAAGCCGCTTAATTGGCTCTGTCCAACTCCTTTAGGGAGTTGGTACTCTGTGATACAGAAGACCTAAGTGTGAGATGCCTCCCAGAGAGATCTTTTCTCTGACACAGCTCTTGTATGTATTGTGGCGCTAGGTTATTTAAAGCATTAAACACCGTTAAGCAGATTTTGTAGTCAACTCGCTCTGGACACTTCAACCAATGCATGGCAATGCAACCAATTGTACTATAAATATAACATTCCCGCTTCGTCTCTACTGAGATACATATTAAAGTACTTGTCAATTTATTTATTTTTTATTTCAGAATCCCCAACTCGAAAAAAATATCTCGGAGTTCAACGTTGGCAACGTCCATTTCTATAGCGACGTATGCGATGTTATAAATCGTGCGTTTAGTCCGGATGTGTGTATGTGTGTCGTAAAAAAATGTTCAGTGTGTGAAGATGAAAGTTGACAGAAGGAAATAAGTCCTGAAAGAGAGATATATAAGTTGTATATATGTAATATATATATTTTGTGACATGTAAAGCAATAAATAACAGACCGAAAAACTGACCCACATATCACCCCGACATCTGCCGTACATCTTAGCAACCTCTTACCTCAAACATATTTTCTTGCTTCGTATAATATTTTTATCAAATATATACGCCGAACCTTGAAATTAGATTTTTTTATTCGTACGACGCAATATGGTAATGTCAAATTTAATAATATTCCTTTGATATAACAAAGGGACCTCAGATTGTCGAGTAAGAAATATTACGAATCGTCTGTTTAGAAATATGATTTATGAATGTTGAAGAGGCGACAGATTCTTGCCAGGATAAAAAATATAGCTTTCGGTTCTCTCTGCCTGCCCCGTTTGGGACATGGCGTGATATTTTCTTGTAGAAGGCGTGTAAGATAGGTTGTTCTGACGTGGTGTCCTGACGTGAAGAGTTAAAAAAAGCCTTAATGATCGACGAAGTTTTTATTTTATAGAATTCCATTATAAATTATGTCTATAATTCAAAGTAAACCACTTTTTTGATTCTACATGAATTTTATTACGTGCGATAGTCCTATTTCGCTTTGTTAGGGCATTTACTAGCTTATGACTAGCTTATGACTATTAATAAGTAAAAATTGTCGAAATAGTCATAAGCTAGTAAATGCCCTAACAAGGCGAAATAGGCCTATCGCACGTAATAAAATTCATGAAGAATCAAAAAGTGGTTTAGTTTTAATTATAGACATAATTTTAAAAAGCCATTCTTTCAACGAGACAACGGACTATTGAATAGATTTTAGTGTACGTACTTAATTATGAAAAATGATTTTCCAACTGTCGATTTATTCAACAGAATTTTTTTCTTTTAATGAATCAACACCACTTACTTTAGTCCCGCGTGAGAGAATTATATGCTGTAGTAGTCTTTTCGCATGGTATTTCTAACTTTGGTGTCAAAAAAACACCAAATTGAGGCTTCGCAGCGTAATATTTGCTATTTACCTATTTATATGGATTCAGAGTAAAACATCATGTATGTGTGTGTCCACTCCCCCCTTATAACTTTTGATCTCCGCTTGATGCACAGAGCCCAATATTTCAGAAAATATAGAAAATTTTACCCCTACAAAACTTTTGTAGGTACCCAGAAATTTAAATTTCTGTTCCAGTCAGGTGATATCAAGTTTTGAATTTTTATTTTACTTTTCTATATAGGTATCTCAAAACCCATAAAAGCCAAAAAGATTTTCTATGAAAAAGATTCAAACTCTCGTTTTTCAAGAAAATCAGTTGTATTGACAAATTTATGTGTTTAACTGTCTATATTTCAATTTTTTCTTGAATATCGAAAAACGCCGAAACCCCCAACTAGAAAATTAAATTTTATATATAAAAAAACAAATATTATAATAGTTTTTCAAGTTTTTCTTAATAATCTTTATATAAATTGAATTCAGTGACGACATCTTTTCTTACAATTTTTATGGCAGTATACGGATACTCTCAATAATTGGACACTTAAAGTTTGTGCTCTGTCCGATAGATGGCCACTTAGCACACCAACATGCTCAATTTCACCTTGATTTAATAAATATAATTTTCAACTTAACAGCTCGAGAAAGGAAAAAATAACTATAAGATGGTGAATGTTGCGATTGAGTAAAATGATCACTAAAGCCAGCCGATAAGCCCTGTACGAATGTCTTATTAATTTTTATTGCTTTCATCTACAATTTCTCTTCCTACATCTCTATTGAGATGCTTCAAAAATACTTATAGTACATTCTTCTATATGTCTCATTGTTCCTAAATAATATATGATGGTGTATTTTCTGATTTGCAAACTAAGTGAATTAAGTGACTTTTCTAGTCTATGCTTTCTTGATTGTGTGTGTATGTGTGTGTGCAATGTTTGTTTAAATTCATCCTATTAATTCATCGCAGGTATTAGGATTATTTCGTGAACGGTGAATTATCAAAACTCTCGCCTCGCAAATCCTCCTAGCTCCTCTTTGTATGGACGGGTTTTGTGCCGCTTAATCTCAGACTAACGTCCCAAGTCTGTTTAGAATTTCTTTACACGCTGTTAAACTTTTTGCAAGATTTCCCGATACTGTCTGTATACACACACACACACACACACACACACACACACACACACACACACACACACACACACACACACACACACACACACACACACACACACCTATATATGTAGCACATATTGTACTCCATTTTCTTGAATGGGCTTAGTGAAGCGGTGAAAAATTGGCATTAGATGGAAGAACGACGTACCTTTAGCGAGAACGGAAACAGCTATAGGCGTGGTGATCCGCAAGGCTCGGATTTCGGACCCATACTGTTTAGTATAAAATCAACGTTTAATTTTTTCATACAGCGTTAGAGCCCGCAATACTAGGCTTACGTCATTTTGTATAGTGGCCCATAAAACAATTATAGTCATTGTGCAAAGCCACACTGTTTTTTTCTGTAAAAGGGTACCACAGTAGGTAATAACAATTGTATAATAAGAACCCTGGGTAGTGGTGGTGGGTTTATGAAAATAAATATTTTAACACAAGAGACAATTTATTAAACTTTAAAGGAGTCTTTGGAGGGAATTTCCATCAACCGATGTGTCTGTCAATGGAAAGCGTTATTTCGTATACTCTTCTGTAGTAAATATAAAACAATCACGCTTTATAGGCCTATTATAACGCTTCATATTTCCTGACGTGTTAAAATAGTTATTTACATCGATTTGAAGGCAGTTTTCACCGAAAGACACCACTGCTCAAGGGTCATATTATCCAATCGTTGTTACTTGCTGAATCGTTTTACGAAAAAAACAGTCTTAAATTTTTCTTAATCTTCTATTTTTCTATGTCGTAAATTTGGCTGTCTTGGTCTTTTACAATTTGTAGTTCTATTTCGATCATTTTTCGAGTTTTTTTTATTGATAGATTAAATTAATAGTTAAAGCAGCGTATTTAATGTCAATTTGTTTATTAATTTTGTAACACTTCGATGTCAATTTCTTCCAACCAACCAGTGTTTTCAATACAGACTAAATAAATTTAAATTTTGTCCTTTGCTGGGAATCGAGCTAAGAAGCCAAACGACCCATCACTAACCCACAGTGTTCCATGTTTACCTTGCCATTTAAAAAGCCCTGTCAGGCGAAACGGTAGTCCAGTTTTTGTCGAATAAAAAATATACAAGTGTAACGAATTAATATAATATTTAAGTCGAGAGTTAAATGTTGCCATAATCCTATTTGTTTTGTTTTTATTTTTTCTAACTTACAACACATTTCATTCTGTCGGTTTACCAAGACCCAAGTTTGATTTACTTAAATACTTATCAACTTAACCTGCGACTTAAAAACGTACCCCTGGAGCTAGGTATATAGACGTGAAGTAGGACCGTGTGAACCCTGTCATATTTTCTTCCCTGGCATATCGTGGTCATTTCTCAAAACTCCAAATCTCTTTCCCGCTTTATTTTCTGTTAAAATATTCACATGGCAACACCGTGAACCTGTGTATACCATAGATAAGAATATTTTGAAAAAAGCGTGATTTTTTATACTACTTGCATGTAACACATGAGATCCAACTGTGGATGGCGATAGCACCCCCTATTCAGTAACTATTGCAACTATAAAATAGGAACGTACTAAAATTGTAGATTTTAGATTTACGGTCTTATTTCAGCGTTTTAAAATTTCAACTTGGACTAAATGTGGAATAGTAACGTACCTATATTGGCCGGAACGTTCTTAAAAAGTTACCGAATCAGATATATCATGAATAATTATGAAAATTATGATAATTTTCATAATAATTCAAAATATGTACGTCAAATTCGGGAACTTTTTAAGAACGTTCCGGTCAATATAGGTACGTTTCTATTCCATTTAGTCCAAGTTGATATTTTATAACGCTGAAATAAGACCGTAAATCTAAAATCTACAATTTTAGTACGTTCCTATTTTATTTACAATAGTTACTGATTAAGGGTAAGTATGCATAATTAAAGAATACGTACCAAACTATGAACACTTAAACACAAATTAATATACATTTTAAGATATTTTGTTTTTTATATAAGACATTTAGGTATATACCTATGTCAAGATAGGATAGTATGGAGGTCAGTCTATTTTTCCTACCCAGAATATGAAATATAAATATGTTTGTAGATTAAGTTGGAATCAAAATATTGAGTGAGATAATTGTGTTTAACTGCCTATATTTCCAAAGTTTTTAAAAATATCGAAAAATGCCGAAACACCCCACAACTAGATAATTTAATTTGCTATAAAAATATTAACATTGTAGCATTACATCTCAATATTTTTTTACAATCTTTTTAAAAATTGAATTTAGTGACGACATACAATCT
Source organism: Molanna angustata (assembly GCA_963576475.1). NCBI lineage: Eukaryota > Metazoa > Arthropoda > Insecta > Trichoptera > Molannidae > Molanna > Molanna angustata. Next base: position 18,291,857 of record OY754983.1, on the reverse strand, counting down.
GTATGGCAGTGGCCTATACATTATACATTATATCTAAGAAGACTTAATAGTTTGATACTTAATCTCCAAACATACCTACATACCATTATGCTGTTTTCATATTCTGGATAGGAAAAACAGATTGACCTCCATACTATCCTATCCTGACATAAATACCTACATGTTTTATATTTTTTGGTACCTATTCTTCAATTATGCATACTATCGCCATCGACAGTTGGATCTCATGTGTTACATGCAACTAGTAATAGACACTATTATGGATCTGTTCTCAGTAGATGAAATAGATATTTTACCCAAGCAAATACAATTAGTTGAAAAATTGAAAGACATAATTTAGAAGCGAGGTACATTTAATAAATTACTCAAATTAAATATTCCTTACACCAAGCATTTAAACGTGCCGCCATTTTAAAAAGATGGCCGCCGTGTCCAGTGTGTGTGTGTATGTTTTTTCAGCTTGGAGCTCTCTCACCGGGAAGTAACAATGGATTTGATTCTTGACACTCTACGGAAGAACGAAGAAAGGATTTTTATAAAAAGAATGAGATTCTTTGCAGCAGGCGCCCTTTTGGCCCACGGAACAGGACCGTCCTAAGACATTTTATTTGCTTTCAAATTAAAATTTAATTGATAGGCATTTTGACTGCGACATTACGTCCGTACACTACGATATCTTGCGTGTAACTAAATTGCGTTAATAATTAAGTGAGGTATGCGGCTTTGTTTATGTTTACCGAAACTAATGACTAGTAACGTATCTATATATTTTTTTTTTTATTTTGGTAGCAATGTGTTGATTCTTTGTTCTGTGGTGGACCATCCCTATGATGTCCACACATCACTACTGGCTTGTCATGGCTACCAACTCAAGCTGAAAGTATAAACAATGATCCCCTCCTACTCTCATCATTCGGAATTTCTTCAGTTGCCGGGCCTAGACGTATCGCGTTCTTTCCTCCACATTCTAATTACGTGTTAATTAAATATAACAATTTAACAAATTCAATGTAATACATCGATTCTTTTATTGCATCAATTATCAGATGCACCCAATTGTTTGTAGTGTATCTATTATAGAGAGATGAGTTTTAATTTTACCTTTTGAACACGCAATAATCCTTCTTATTAATATTATATAAATTAATTAATTAATCATAGCCATAGCCTGAAGTTAAATAGAAGTGCGTTTGGCCAGAATCCACATAAACACTTCCTGAGCAATAGAGTGGTGGTGGTTGTATGTAACAGGCTGCCTCAGGATCTGATTGTTGCTGAGAGTGTTAACTCGTTTAAGAACGGACTGGATGGATTGCAGTGACACTGTGGACTCATTCAAGCACATCAGCTTTTTGCCGCCTGCTTGTCACCTCAATAATAATAATAATAATAATCCACATAATTACTAAAATAACAATTTCCGTATAGTTCCTTGATTCGGTTCTGTGTTAGCCTTTCTAAATCTCGGCTTTGTGATGAAAAATATATGTCGTTTTTACCGACGTTCATAAGAAAGACGCTCTGTCGTTCACTGGACAAAGCTCCAATTGAGGCGTTTTCTTCTAAGCCTGAAAGCGGGGATGCCTGAAGAAGAAGTATTTCGAAGAAATTATCGGAAAGTAGACTCCGTACTGTCACTGCATTTGATATACTTATCTACTTATTATGCATCGCCTATTTTGATGCTAAAGAATGAATTCAATTTCTTTAAATTCTTTGATTACATATAGCATACTATGCTAGAGGAGATTCCCTAGAGAATGTTCAGTTCAGCAATTCTATTAAGTTGAGAACAATATGTAGGTGCTAAAGCCGGCTTTAATCATTCATTTGCAATATTGGTATCGAATATTTTTTTTATAGCATATACGCAAACATTGGATTTTTTCCCTTTCGGGAGTCAAATGATATTTTTATTGGCAATCTTTTTTTTTTTACTATTCGATTTACATGCACATTGGTAAACAAGCAAAAAATGAAATAATACTTCTGACGCAGTTCAGGGGTGACATCTGTGCGAGACACCGTCACCTCATTTATAAGGACGGTTGCTTTCATTGTTTAAAAATAAACTAATTTCTCAATAGATGACGTTACAAAAAAGGCTTTTCTGTTACTTCATAGATGGTAATAGTATAGTTCCTTATTTTTAGGTGAATTGTTTCACATTATCCAAATATATAGAACTTTCAAAAATTACATTGATAAGGGAACTCAATAAGAAGGCACAATTGGTGAACGTTGCGCAAGCGCATAAAGTGATCAAGTAAACCAGGCGATGACAGGTCGTAAGCCCTGTAGGTGCCTCGAGTTCCTGGTTCTTCTACAATATCCCAACTTCATCTCTATTGAGATGTTTGTCAAAAAAAAAGTTTGCCAATAAAAATACAGTCTTGGTATTGCGAGACTTGCGTGTCTTACAACTGTTATATGTTAAAAATTAATGAATTAACCAAAGTATTTGCCACAAAATTAACCAAAGTACCTATTAACCAAAGTATTAACCAAAGTACCTATTAACCAAAATATTAACCAAATTAACCAAAGTATTAACCAAATTAACCAAAGTATTTTCCACAAAATTCGATGACAATATCCGAACGTTTTCGCCGAGGTGACTCGACATTATCAAAATTGTGTACATTGGTTAGTTTCATACACTGAAACCTGCGTAGCTGAGAGTTTTGTGCTGGCCACGATCCGCTCTTTTGTACCGATTTCGTCAACAAAAACACTGAAGAACATCGTGCGCCACGACTTCGCCGTAAATTAAAAGCGCCTTCTTTCATACAAATTGCTCCCTGCCTTCCGGCTGGCCATTCCAACCCATGACGGGCTCGATTTCGCACTTGGTGTCGTTCAAAATCGCCTGCATGCTCTGTGCACAATGTTGCCAGTGCGTATCCCCTCAACGGAAAAAGAATTTATTATAGTAATTCGTTTGAAAGTTGAATAGCTTCATGGCGGTTCGCCCCCGTCGCCACCGCCAACCCCAGGTAATGAAAACTAATGCGCGACCACGTTATGTTGTATTTGCTAGTATGGTGTGTCGGGGGTTGGGACAACATCGAGATAACTATTTTATTTTATTAGATAAGACTTTAAAGCACTAACTACAACACAACTCTATATTAAACAAATTCTTATTCACTTAAAAAATGATAAGAAAAACCATATCACTGCTCAACATTCTCACATTATAATAATAATAATAATAATTCTTTAATGGCCTAAATAACAAACAAGAACAAGATAAAACATTAAAAAAGCCAAAAGGCGGACTTGTTAATGAAATTAACATCTTCCAGTCAACCTTAGAGAATAAAAAAAAGAAATAATATAAAAATATATAAGAACATATATATACATATACACACACACACACATACATACATACACACATATACACACATATGCATTTAGGGGGGATGGGAAGGGGAAAAAAGGAAGGGGCGGAGATAGTGGTAAGGAGGAAAATGAGGCAGGGAGGGAAGAGAGACATCAGAGTTTCACCCGCTGTTTAAAAGAAAAAAATGATGGTAAGGTTCGAGTATCACATTACAAGACACAGACATCAACTAATCACACCGAAGACAAACACTACATACGGACAAAGACATTATCAATACTTGGCTCCAAAGATACTAAATATAGTTGCAAAAGATATAAAGATCATACATTTAATAGAAAATACAAGACTTAAACATACATACAATACAAACATGGTTATATAACAAAGGGATCAACTATTGTCAGCAAATTCTCAATTCATAACAACATACATACAATACAAACATGGTTATATAACAAAGGGATCAACTATTGTCAGCAAATTCTCAATTCATAACAACATACATACAATACAAACATGGTTATATAACAAAGGGATCAACTATTGTCAGCAAATTCTCAATTCATAACAACATACATACAATACAAACATGGTTATATAACAAAGGGATCAACTATTGTCAGCAAATTCTCAATTCATAACAACATACATACAATACAAACATGGTTATATAACAAAGGGATCAACTATTGTCAGCAAATTCTCAATTCATAACAACATACATACAATACAAACATGGTTATATAACAAAGGGATCAACTATTGTCAGCAAATTCTCAATTCATAACAACATACATACAATACAAACATGGTTATATAACAAAGGGATCAACTATTGTCAGCAAATTCTCAATTCATAACAACATACATACAATACAAACATGGTTATATAACAAAGGGATCAACTATTGTCAGCAAATTCTCAATTCATAACAACATACATACAATACAAACATGGTTATATAACAAAGGGATCAACTATTGTCAGCAAATTCTCAATTCATAACAACATACATACAATACAAACATGGTTATATAACAAAGGGATCAACTATTGTCAGCAAATTCTCAATTCATAACAACATACATACAATACAAACATGGTTATATAACAAAGGGATCAACTATTGTCAGCAAATTCTCAATTCATAACAACATACATACAATACAAACATGGTTATATAACAAAGGGATCAACTATTGTCAGCATATTCTCAATTCATAACAACATACACGACAAAACTACTAACATAGGACTCAATAAGTGGACCATGGGCTACACAATCATTCTATATAACAGCTTACAATTACTTAGTAATTAATATTATGTAACTAGTCTAACACCCGGAACAGGCTTGGCCTAGTGAGGTGGTGCAAACCAACCCAATTTATTTTATTTGTTATATTACTTATATGAAATAATGTAATTTTTGCTATATGTAATGAAAAAAAGATAAAAGTTTATAATTACAAAGGTACTTAAAATTAATAATAATAATGAACACTTCCTAGCATCCTGCGCAAGTAGCGATTTTATTGCCGTATGGCAATTTCTTCCAACAAACCAGTGTTTCCAGCCCAGAGAAGCAACATTAGAAAAAACTTATCATAAAGAAAAACCATTATACCTACCTACATTTGCAAACATACAAATTCGAAAATATCATAAGTTATATACATACATACATACCATCACGCCGTTTCCCTATTTGAGGTATGCAGAAAGAACCGAACGCCAGACTCATCGCGTCATATATGCTCTCTTTATATTTTGACTTCGTATATTACCATCTTTCAAAATCTCATTTATATGATCATCCCAACTTTTTCTCTGCCGGCTCCTACTTCTCATTTCACTCTTTTCATCCTAGTATACTTGCTTTGTCATTTGTCAGGCGTTCGTCGTTCATTCTATCTACAGGTCGGAACTATCGCAGAGTTAACAAATTGATTGTTTGAATTAAATTTCATAGGTCTCCAAAATGTGACAACTTGTTATTGGGTGCGTGTTGAAATAATATTTGACATTGTGCCTACGTGCATTTTACCAGAGAAGTAATACAAAATTAAAAATATATATCTAGAATCAACTATGGTATTTTATTAATTTAAATTATTTATTTTTATTTTGTCCTTATGAGTATGTTGCTCGTTACATTTTTCAAATTTGGAACATCAGTGTCGTAAGATTTTTCCCGCCACGCGCCCCCCGTCCGTTCCTAATAATATCACAAAGTTGATCTATGGTTTCTGTAATGTTGCCAGCTATTTTTATTATAATTATTATATGATTTCCCGCCTTTTTATGGCGGCGCTCTTTTATGCCCAGCGCCACCTTTACGTGTTATATTTTCTTATTATCCGGATATTTTTTTTTCGTCGGACAACCCCAAAAAATAATACTTTGAATGTTTTAATAACATCGCCATAGTAGCTTATAAAAACGTTATATTAACAAAGAAATGTTCGCATAGACTATTTTTTCGTATTTATAACCTCACTTTTCAGTATAGACGGAATGATTTTTGTACTTTCGTACAACCAAGTAAATTTGTTAGTCTTTATTTTCGTACAAATAATAAAGAAGTACTATTATACATCGAATATATTTTTACTCCTCACTAAACCAAGGGTATAGTATAGTGAGGTATTAGTATTTTTACTTTTACTGCAGGTAATCAACGAGTATCACGTTGAGATTGTATTCTGAAAGTTAATGTTAGAAAGTTAATCACAATGTAACTGTATCAATAATCTGTTTTATCGATTATAGACTAAAGTCCTCATCCGATTATTTTCAAATTTTGCCAATTTGTATATGCACTTTCGTAGACTGTATTCTGAAAATTTCATCACAATATATCAGTGTGTGTGCTGTGTACTATGTACGGTGTTTATTATATTTTATCGATTATAGACTAAAGTACTCATTCCATTCTTTTTCAAATTTTCAACTAAGATCTTATTACATTTTCAAGGATATCTGAATAGTGCTTCTCAATTTTTCAACTGTCAAATATTTCAAAGTGACCCCAAGTTCAGGAACTTATTTGATACAGTATTTTTATTTTCAAATTGCTAAAAAGAGACATCACTTTAATAAAAAATGACATTGAAGAATTATCAAGTTTTCATAATAAAATAATAACAATCTCATTTTCATGAAAATACTAAAAATTTTCATGAAAATACTAAAAATTTTCCATACAAAATTTGAATATTTTGTGGAGTGACTTGGTAATGAGGAGTATGGCGTTGGCCACAACCCACTCGTTTTTAATAGTTGCAAACATTGGATTTTTGAATAATTTTCATAGATGGCAATTGTAAAAACAGCTAATTTTCAAGAACTACAATATCGATGAATAAAATATACAGAAATTTCCAAAAATTAGATTGATAGGATACTCAATAAAAAGTCATAATTGGTGAACGTTGCGTAAGCGCATAAAGTGATTATGTAAACCAGCCGATGACGGGTCGTAAGCCCTGTAGGCGCCTTGATTTCCCGATTTTCCCCTAGTGTTGTACAGTTTGCGAAAAATCAGGCGTTGGACGAATCAATTTCAATTTATACTGAGAGAGTTTATATAATATTATTTATTTATTTAGTATCGATATAAATTTATTGTACACTGGTGATCTCGTTGCCATTTGGCAATTTCTTCCAACATAAATAAACGATGTACGATGTATGATAGAGTTCGGAATGAAGATACAAAGAAAGAATGTAAGATAAAGAAAGATGTAATTAACAGAATGAAAGTTAACACATTGAGATGGTTTGGCCACTTGGGGAGAATGAACGAAGAACGCCTGACGAAGAAAATATACAAAGCTGACAGGAACGGAATAAGAGGTCGCGGGCGCCCAAGAAAAGGATGGCACGACCATGTAAACGATATTTTGAAAGATGGAAATGTAAGAAGCATGAACAACAGACGAACATGTATAAGACGATGTATGAATGTTGATGAGGCGATGAATGTGTGTCAAAATAGAAAAATGTGGCGTTCGGTTCTCTCTGCCTACCCCGTGAGGGACATGGCGTGATGGTATGTATGTATGTAAATAAAAGATAAAAAAATAATCAACGTGTGCATTGAAATGTTTATTATCATTACAAACTGCAAATAAGTTATAGAAAATAATTTTATGTCATTTATTTTTTGGTACGTAATATAAACAAAACTATGTGTGTGCGTGTGTGTGTTTGTGTGTGTTTGTGCTGTGTGCTATGTGCTATGCACAGTATGTTTATTCTACTTTTGAAACCAACATTTTTATACACCTGACATGTAATTTTTTTATGTAAATTTTTTATGTAGTCTTGTAGAGTATTATTCTGACGACGCGACGTTCCTTTCACGAAACGCGTCTATAAACAAATAAATTTCAATAGAACTAATTCCAAGTATTTTTTTTATATTTGTAATATATCTACATAAAATAATTTAACAATTATTCTATATTTAATTAATATAGTAATGTTAATTAATATGTGCAAAGCATATTGATTATACTAACATAACCTAACTTTAGAAATTGTATGTTTTATAATTATTATTGTGTTGATAATGTGGTCTTAATTGTATATTTACAATACTAACAATGCTTATTTTTTACAATAACAATAATTGACTAACATTTTATTGATAACAAATGTTAACAGTAAATCAATTAACATAGATATAACTATGTATGGTTCAATTTCAATTAATTTCTTATGTATGGTTCAATTTCAATTAATTTCTTATGTATGGTTCATTCTCAAAACTATCGATATGCTCTCACGTCCCAGAATATTTTGATTTACAATATTTGTACAAATAATAGATACAGGATGTAAAATGCATTCAGGGTTTGTCAACCTATGAAAAAAAATTGTTGCTCCTGTACAGACATAACATTCTATTGAATCTTCATACTTTATATTGTTTTAATTAATAGAATGTAAACTTCAACTATATATATACTAATTCTTAGTCTTCTTCTTCATCTTTAATTAGGTCATAATGATCTATTTGTGTTATATACATAAATGTATCGATTGGCAGCCTAGTTGTATTTTTACTCCTCACTACCCCAAGAAGATATAGTGGGGAGTTATGTATTCGCAATTTTTAAGGATATTTTTTATTGCAGATTATCAACTAGTATCATGCTGAGTTTATATTCTGAAAGTTTTTATTTTATTTTATTTTATTTCATTTTTAGAGTACAGACAGTCAAAACTACAATGTATAAACACAAATGAGTTACCAGCATATGGACCAGTTTCATCACAATGTATCATTGTGTGTGTGTGTGTGTGTGTGTGAGAGGTCGGGGCCGCCCAAGGAAGGGATGGCACGTCCATGTGAACGATATTTTGAAAGACGGAAATGTTAGAAGAGTGAACAACAGACGAACATGTATAAGACGATGTATGAATGTTGACGAGGTGATGAATGTATGTCAAGATAGAAATAAGTGGCGTTCGGTTCTTTCTGCCTACCCCATGAGGGACATGGCGTGATGGTATGTATGTATTTATCTTTAATTTGTGTGTTGATAAAGTTTTATGTCCTTTTCCACCTGCCTCGATGACATAATCGTTTGCATAAAAACTAATTCGTTTTGTTTCGTTTTTAGGGACTTGAGCCACAACCAGCTGATTGCCATCAACAAGAAGGTGCTCCGAGGGTTGACGTCCCTGAGGAACCTTCAGCTGGACAACAACAAGCTGAACTGTGTCGATGACCAGATCCTGAAGATGTTCAGGGAACTGGAAATTCTGTAAGTTCATAACATTATTAACCTATACCTATATATTATAAACTGTGAAGTTACGTGTTAGTAAGGGTAACTATCGCGTAGTCAAATGAAACCCAAAATTTGTTAATTTTCGGCGTTTTTAGAAAACTAGTATAAATGTGAAATTATTGTGTAAGTACCTACCAACCATTTATATTGTTTCACAGTATGTATGTATTCAAAATATGTATATTTTCCTTTAAAATGTTCTGAAATTTGAATTTAAACAACTGCGTCGTAGGTACCACACATACATAGATTTTTATTATAATATACTAGAAGTAGTACTCTGTGCAAAAAGTGAGTCATGGAATATCGCGCGTTTGACATTTTGGTTGCCAACATATTTCAGTTTTCCTTACATTTCAACGCATCCTAGATAACTGTTCTCTAAACCTTAATAATTAAAATGTTTTTTAGATAAATAAATCCGAAAACAATTCACATTAATCGTTATTCTCTATAGAAAAACGATGTGGTCTGGAACCAAAACGTCAAAAATCCCCCGGAAAAATGACTATTTCGATTCATAAATAATTTGCTATCTACGACATCTCGTATATTATAATAAAAATCTATGATATCACAATGAAATTTTAAATGTGAACACAGATCATAAAATAAAAATAATTAATACTGCAGTCTGTCCTACCTCGGTTATTTGAATATTTTGGACACACTTTTCATACTACGCGGGTACATTAAAGTTACGTTTCCCCTCTCTTTAACGTTCTATGGTACACAATCATTAGTTTGATGTGAAATATTTTTTATTTTATTTCATTTATTTACAGCGCATATTATATACATATAAATATTATTTTTCTGCAGTCCTCCTCCATATAAACTTTAAGTAGGTATGCCAAATCTCAAACTCCTCCATGCGCCCAGTTAGCCGAAAAATGTACTTAAAGTTTTCGCTTCACGTATTAATATATATAGATGCCTGCCTTGAAATGAAAAAAAACTATATCAATTATTCGCTTTGATTTTATGGACTATTTATGCTCACAAAAGATTTATTTTTCTAAAGTTAATAAAAATGCTGTAAGATATTTTTAATAATTTTTAGGAAAAATTTCAGAGGGTGCCTGCTGCCAACGTACCTATTTTTTCAATTTGAATTTGCATCATTACTACAAAACAAATCATTTTGAAAAAAATAACTTAGTTAGTTTGGATATTAATAAAGAAAAATATACCTTAACATTTTAATTATATTTTGTATATATTCTTTTATGAAAAAATAAGCATACCCCGATTTTTGACATTTATCTCTAATTTCTAAAAAAACTATAAGGTATAGAACATTATATTTTTTATAAATTAAAGAAGATCAAAATGTCTGGAAAAATACTATGTAACGTTGCATTAATGCATCAGGTTAAGTTAATAAACCAAAAAAACTTTTATTTCGCAATGACGCTGAATGGAAAATAAATGTTTTTTGGTTTGTTTACTAAACCTGAAGCATTAATGCAACGACACACAATATTTTTCTAGATATTTTTGTCTTCTTTAATTAAAAAAAAAATATGTTGAACTACGCCTTATAGTTTATTAAAAATATAAGATAAACGTTGAAAATCGGGGTATACCATTATTTTTCTTACAAGAATTTATACAGAACATTATCAAAAAAAAGATATATTTTTCTTTATTATTACCCAAACTATCTAAATTATTTTATTCAAAACGATTTGATAAGAAGGTACGTTGGCAGCAGTCCCCCCTTAAGCCGAAGTTTTAAAATTGTGTGACGAATATTCACTAGAGAAATGTTGAAAATACTCGTGGTATTTTATTGGGAACAAACTGTTTGACATATACAATATGGATTAGCAGGCGTGTAAATTTCCCGCTGTCCGGGGGTTTGGGGCTTAATTACACCAAAACAAAAATTATTGTGAGCAAGTCTTATACAAAATCGAGATCTGTTATTCCACCTGTTAATATAGGCAGTCACTTACTTGAGACGTATCTTTATTTCTTCGAAGGAACAGCTCCGACGTTCAATAATCTTGCTCATATGAAGGGGTAGGATCGGCAATAATGTCACAGAACAGGATCTGGTCACAAATAACAGCACACAACAACAAAAAAACGTGATAGACATGTGAGCCCCGAAATATCAATCCAACCCGCAGAAGTCGGCCGACGAAACTCCCATCTGACGTTTTACAGCACAAAACAAAAGCAAAATTCCATAGATCTGCCCTCTGTATATTTTCGGATTTCAAAATAAATCACAAATAAATGACCGTCCATTCCACAGATAACAGACCCCGATTAAATAGCCGACATGTTTATTATATTATAAATAAAATAAAAAACAATATTTATTATTGCTTAACCAATATTTAAATTATTTAATTTCAAAATAATTTAATTAGAAAAAAATAATAAAAAAAAATATTTCAAACACATGAGCACCAAGGACAAACTGAGGTTCTACAAAACATGCGTCAGACCTACCCTATACGCCATTAAATCCAAAGCTGATACTGCGATGCATAGCTGACAAAAGTCGTCGTGATAGAGTCAGAAATACAGAGATCCGAAGAATCTGCGAAGCTGAGGACATCGTAAGATGGGGGCGCCAAAGGAGAAGGTACTGGAACAAACACGTCAGCCGCATGTCCGAAGATAGAATCCCAAAGATAGCCCGAGACAACGTACCGAAGGGGTCTAGACCACGAGGACGCCCACCAAAAAGATGGCGAGATAGTTGGCAGTCCACATCACAGGAGGCTGAAAATGCAGCCTAAAACAGGCCTTGGGCCTAATGAAAGAACAACAAGAAGAAAAATTTATTAAAAGAAGAATTTCAAAATGCGATGTTTAAGTTAATCTGTCCTCTAAAGTACCATTTATATTGTTACTTTATTTTTAAATAATTACAATTATATTTTCCCATCAAACTACAAAGCAGTTTTTTGGCAGGGCATATTCTCTCATTCTAAGTAAATTAACTTTTACCAACACAAAAAATAAAAGAATAGAAAATAATTGACAAATTCCAGAAAAAAAAAACTGTGGGAGTATACGAGGTTGCCTATATATACCCCCACCAATTACAACCTGGTTCAGATCTCATTTAACGTTCTCTCGGGCTAGTCGCACTAATAAACATCATGTAACCGAACACCAGCAGTTTTCATAACGTCCCACTATAGGTACCGACCTTTACATCAACAAAACTTAACAAATATGTGCATAACCAAATAGCCATCGATCAACCAAATTAGTATATTCTGTATTTTTATATATTTCTTCCAACAAATTGCATTAATAATGGAATTCAATAAGAAGGGATAGCCTAGTTTGTACACCAGTTTTTGATTTTGACACATCATTTTGACAGTTCATCTAGTATTCACACCAATTTGTTATATTATTTTGATATTTTAGTTACTATTTTTAATATAGAATGCAACTGGCTCACGCCAGTCGCAATTATGACTACAAACAAACCTAATCAACCTATTTTTACCAAACTTTTGTAGGTTAGGTTTTTAAAATCGGTGTACATCCTAGGATATCCAATAAGAAGGCATAATTGGTGAACGTTGCGCAAGCGCATAAAGTGATCACGTAAACCAGCCGATGACAGGTCGTAAGCCCTGTAGATGCCTCGAGTTCCTGGTTCTTCTATAATATTCCAACTTCGTCTCTATTGAGATGTTAAAAAGTTTGTCAAAGAAATATCATTTGACCCCCGACAGGGAAAAAACCAATGTTTGCGATATGCATTTAGAAAAAATTTGTTAATTAGAGTAAAAGAAAGTGTTACAATTCTTAATTATTATTTTAGAATCTGTTCCTTTTTCAGGTTTTGATTCTATAATTAAAAACTTTATTATTAATTACGATGCCATTAAGGGTTAACATTTAAAAATAAAAAGAACCCGTGGTACTAACCTCAAAAACATCCTTTAACAAGTTAGTGAATTAATAATGATAACCTTTTCATTCCAATTTCCCCTCGTCAAACGATATTCCCCGCAAGTTTGGAGCGTCTTTCGCCGTTTTTTATTTCGTTCGGTTCCAATTTTCCCGCCAAACAGTCTTATATATATTTCAAGGATCCACTAACAACTCGACTTATTAAATTAAACTGTGGCCCATCCACACGCCAACTCTCTCTCTCACTCTTCATGATTGGCCCCTTCAAATCGTGGAATTCCGTGTTCCAAATTCAATTTGCCCGACCAATCACGTCACGCGGTCACGCGACAGAGATTCTCGTCGCCGCGGGAAAGGGGTTGCCAGCGCGGGAAGAAAAGTAAATAAATTGGAAATGAATATGGCGTGATGATATTAATCAAGGCGATAGAGGCTGTCGATTCCCATACAATACATTAATCATCGGCGACAAACCCTATATTATTATTATTTATTTTGTACGATGGAAAAGTTTCAAGATGGCGGAAATTGGGGTAGACGCGCCGTGTCACATTCAAAGTTAAAGTTGACGCATTATATTTTATTTCTTTCGTTTCATTTTATTTATTTTCTATTATTGCGGTATAACTTTTTATCGTACAATGCGCGTTTATTGTATTTATTTACAATGATTTTTATTGTATTGTAACAATGTACATAATATTCTTTCTGCTCTACCTCATGACTGAGGAGTGAGGATGGCTAATGCACTCAATCACACTCCAAACGGTCCACCTTCATGGAAGACAGTCTGGGCAGATTGAGGGTCTTCGATAATTGAAAATGCTGGAGCGGACTATTTATATTATATTTATCAAATTGGATACAGCAGCTAACAACGACTTGACAAGGATCTTTTACACTCCACGCCTCCCTTTTCGAGTATACCGGAGGCCCTTTTTCCAATATACCTAAAATATTGAAGTATGAGCTGTCATGAAATTTGCAACAGGCGATGATTTATCTGCAATACAGAAATATATACAAATATACTACATTGCTTTTCGTACAAAAGCAGGTTCACTTTTATTTAGAAATGCCGATTTATCTTTTTAAGATGGGTCAATGGCAGAGCGGTTAGCGCATTGGGTTATTAATCCAGTGGTCGCGAGTTCGAATCCTGCCTCGACCGATTTCGTTCACCTATAGCACAAACATTTATGCTTATTTTAGGGAACGTAGGAAGATGTATATGTACTTTTTTAACTAGGACATATTAATTTTTTATTTTAAAAAATCTTACAAAAGTCTATATTCAAAATATATTTCTTATATTATTACAACATTTTTTTAATTCTTCAATAGAGACATTCAAAAATTCAATTGATAGGGAACTCAATTAAAAGACATATTTGGTGAATGTTGCGCAAGCGCAGCAAAGTGGTCACGTAAACCAGCCTATTAGATACGTGCCTTGTATTCCCGGTTCTCCCTTAATGTTTCAAATTTGCGTCTATTGAGATTTAAAAAAAATCTCATAAAAATATCATTGACTCCCGACAGGCAAAAATCCAATGTTTCTGTATACGCAACTATAAAAATATTCATTTTTTTAATATCAATCAAATCATGATTATATTTCGTGATATTTCCCTAAAATAAGCCTAAAACGATAAAAAAAGAAGAAAAGGTATTTTCAATCATCATTAGCAAAAAAAAAAAAATAAGCAAGATTATTCTTCTTATCCCTGGCTTTATCCCAACTCTATCTGTGCCAACAGTTGGTGTAACTTTCCTCTTCCTTAAATTATTTATTTATTTATTTATTTTGGATATCCAACAGTGCAGTAGAGTAAATTATAGGCCCATCTGTCCTTAACAATGTCACCAATGAAGTAAAAAAGACTGCAACAATCGGTTGGCGCCTTACGTGGAGCAAAATATTAAACAATCATACTTTTCAATTGGCGCCCAACGTGGGGCTTTATTAATTACAATTGTAAATATTTTTTTATTTTTTTTCAGGACGCTTAACAACAACAACCTGTCGTCTCTCTCTCTCGACGGTTTGGCCGTGGCTCCCCGCCTCAGGTCCCTCAGGCTGGCCGACAACCCGCTGCGCTGCTCAGGGCCAGCTGCGGCGTGCCTCGCAGCAGCCCTGAGAGCGGCCCCTCGTTTGGCGGGGGCGGGGGCCCGCTGTCAGACGCCCCCTGCCTCGAGGGGCGCCCCGCTTTACCGAATGACGGGACCGGCTATACCATGCGAGGGTATGTTTTGTTTTATTTTATCCATTATAACTCAACAACACTTCACATCCATACAATACAACAAACAAAATTAGAGGTGCAGTTTTTTACACCAAATAACGTCATAATATGAGGTCAGTATGAGTATACTTTGATATGACTTGTCACTTATAAATTGTGGTACACTATAACTTGTCATTGGATTAGTTATATGGTTTCATTTTTTTGTGACAAGTCATATCGCAATTCGCTCATACTATGCCCCAATCGAGGCCATTGCAAATCCAGATGACACTGCCCCTATGTATTTTATTTTTATTACTTCTCGGGTAACTAACAGGTACTATGTCAAATATTAATTTAACACGCACCCAATAACAAGTTGTCACATTCTGGAGACTTACGATATTAATCGTCTCACAGATCCAGACTGAAAACACAATTAAAAACTGTGTCTCCACAGGGAATCGAACCCGGTATCTTTGGATCAGCAGTAAGATACCCAACCAACTGAGCCACGAAAGGTGATTTTCTACGTTTTTTTTGTTGTCTTCATTGTTGCGAAAGTCATATTTTTACTTTTAAGTCATATTTTTTTAATTTTATTTTGAGAAGAAACACTATTTTACGGAATTTACATACATACATACCATCACGCCACGTCCCTTACGGGTAAGCAGAGAGAACCTAGCGCCATTCTCAATTTTTTAACACATTTCTGGCATAATTTACATCTATGCATCGTTTTTTACATTCCCGTCGATTGTTCAAGATTCTTATGTTTCCTTCTTTCAAAATATCGTTCACATGGTAATTCCATCCCTTTTTAGGGCGGCGCCTGCTATTCACTCCATCTCTCACACCCATGTATTTTTTTCGGTCAGTCGTTTGTCGTTCGTTCTTTCAATACGCCCATACCACCTCAAGACATTCACTTTCATTTTACTTATAATATCCTTTATAGATACGGAATTTATTAACTTAATAAGGAAAAACATTTTATTTTTTTATTTTGACTTTTCTCTTTTCTTTGGAAGAGTTCGCTCTATGCGAATAACATATTCCTAATAATTATGGAAATCATTTAAATAAATTTATTTATTTTATTTTACAAAGTACAGTACACAGTACATGCATACAATTATTAAAAGTAAATAAGTAAAAATACAAATATGACATGTACCTCTTACATACTACATATACCTAATATCAAAAGAAGACAATAAAAAGTGTGAATTAGTGTGGGTGCGCGCATGAGAGAAGAGTAACAATATGTATGTGTGTGTGTGTGTGTGAAAGAGATATCTAGAAAGAGTGTGGGTGTGTATAAATAACGAGCCATATGGTTATAAAAAACAAAATGAGAATTTGCCAGGAATGACACATGAGTGAGAAGGCACGAACAGACACAGTCAGAAGTAAAAAAATGCTGAGGACTTCAGAAATGAGGATACTGAAAATAGTAGCGGGCAAAACCTTGAGATACCAAGTGATAAACACCAGAATAAGGAAAATACGTGAGGTTAATGATACTCTCAGATGGAATATACAGCGGAGGTGGAACTGGTACGGTCACGTCCGAAGGATGGACAGCACCAGACTTCGTGTGAAGTCTGGTAGTTTTCAAGTACTTAGATATATCAAATGAACACGCGTTTAAACAATTAACACAGTTTATTGATAATTACAGTAAATTTATATACAAGAGCGAAGTACAATAAATAGTTTACAATTTGAACCACTACGTGAGAGCATTCGTAGATAAAAAGCCCCTACAAACACCCAACATTCCTTTATATAAAACCCCGAAGATTGCCGAATACTTCCTTCGTACATACTCGTAAACCCGCTATACATATTGCCTGATACAAGGCGCAACATCAATATATCACACTTCGTGCTGCACAATGCACGATTAGCCTCAGGAAACCCCCCCGTACACCGCCAAAAAGAGGGAGGCATAGCTGGGTGTCCTCTTCACAAGAGAAGCAGGCCTCTTAAAAATAGACCAGAGGTCTACATAAAAGAACAAGAAGAAGAATGAAATAAATAAATAATTATTCAAACAACTTTATGATTGGTTTGAGTTTGCGATGTCGTAAATGTTTAATGCGACATTAATCCCAAAATTTCGTTTTGAGAGTTTGAAATACTTTCAAACCGAACTGAGCGTCGTAATCACAAGACAAATTTCACAAGACAAACAAATCGTCAGGTACCTATCCACTTTTGAACGAGGGAAACTCTTGAAGCAAAAGTTTCCACTGCACAGGGTAAGAAATATACAGACCTGAGATAAGTTACGAATTTAGGCCAGGAGATTGGTACACAAAGTGAGGTGGAACAAACACATTTGATGTTTAAATATAAATCGTAATCTAACGGGAAATAATTACCTGAAACCCAATTTTTCAACAGTCAAATTTCTTAAATATGTTAAACAGTGTTTCTAAAAAAATACCATAAGTATTTTCAACATTACTCTAGTGAATGTTAGTTGCACAATTTTAAAATTCAGCATTCCCTTAAAATAATATTTAACATATAATTTATTACAGTTTATTTTAATTACTCTGAATTACGACAAAACTATGTGTCGTACTTTTTAAAAGTCGTAATTAAAAGTAACACATATTTTTTTGTACGACAAAACTATGTGTTACTTTTAACTATGACAAAACTAAAAATGTGTCGTAGAGAAATAAATCTTTACTGTGCAAAAGAATGCATAAAATGTGTAAAGAGTGCATAAAATATGAGTAATGTGTAAAGAGTGCATAAAATCATGAATAATGTGAATGAGTAATGTGTAAAGTAATGTGTTTGAGTGATGTGTAAAGAGTGCATAATATCATGTGTAATGTGTATGAGTAATGTGTAAAGAGTGTAATGTGTAGTAATGTGTATGAGTAATGTGTAAAGTAATGTGAATGAGTGATGTGTAAAGAGTGCATAAAATATGAGTAATGTGTAAAGAGTCCATAAAATCATGTGTAATGCATATGAGTAACGTGTTAACAGTGTTATGTGTAGTAATGTGTAGTAATGTGTAAAGAGTGCATAAAATCGAAATGAATGTTCATGATATTTTTTTCATTTCAATTCAGGTTTGTTCTTAAAATGCAAAAAAATCAACAAGTTTTGGGAAGTTTAAAACATGTATAAACCCATTGTAATGCACATTATAACCTTCCCTTACTAACCCTACCCATAAGTTAAAACTTGTATTTATTAGATCGAGCATATTGGTGTTTTAAGCAGCCATCTATTGGACAGAGCACAAACTAATATCTGTTATCATTTTTATTTGAAACACAGATATTTATATATCGTTATATAGATGGATAAAACAAAAGTGTCTATGTGAAATTAATTTAATTGATTTCCAGGTCCTGTACCGTCTGTGGAATGTTCAGCCGAGCCATCTTGCCCGTCAACATGTCGCTGTACAGAGGGCACTGTGGACTGCAGGGAGAGGTCTATGGCCAGACTTCCGTCGACACTCCCACACGAGACCACAGAACTGTAAGTATTTTGTCTTTTTATCATGGCTGAAATATATTTGCATAGAAGAATTTTTATCAGGACGATGTAGCTCTCACCAAATATCAAAAATCATGTGAGTGCGCAAACACAAATTTATTTTTTTCTTGGTTGTGTTGATCATTTGTGTGCACAAATTGTCCCCCTTCAGGCTCTAGGCAAGTAGCTATAATAGTGTTTACAGCTTGTGCTAATCAGCCCCCTAGACAACGTGTCATTTCGCTCAAGAAAAGAAACAAGAATATCTATGGGGCCGCCAATGGACAACACGAGTCGCCTCCAGTCCCCTCTACCCTCCGCAGCTCGCACCGCCGAATAAAAGTCATTCCCGGTCATCTCCTTAATTTGGTCACACCATCGTAACCAAACATACCTTTCTCATATATATGTTAGAATACTATAATTGGCCCTATACAAATTATCATTGTATTTTTAAATAACTCTTTTTTTTGCTGTTGTATTCTATTAAATAAATGTATAACAAGTACTTACATATATGTCACCTAGAAGTAATTATTCCATTTTTATTTCAATTTGTTCTATATTTAAGTTTCATATTTGTTTTAAAGTGACAATTAAGATACAAAAAAGGAGGAACTAAAAGCATTTAATGTCGTTTCTCTTTTTACAGGTAAAATTATATCTTATATTATATTCATAGAATAATAAAAGTATAGAATACTCTTTAGCCTGCAGTAAATGCGACTGCTTTATGGTGACTAATTTGGTCAACATTTTGCTACGAGCATTCAGTAATCATTTGGCCGTCTGCGTGATACATTCTCCAAATAGGTAATTTTTTAACTGCTTGCAAAATTATTTACGCAGTCATAACGAGTAGTACTATACGAACAATGTCTACCAGCAGAGTCATACATATATTGACACGAGCCGGCCAATAAAACGGCTTCACTTTTTTCAGAGAGTTATTGTATGGGAATATGAGTATTCTATAGTTTTATTATTCTATGCTTTTATATTATATTTGTTATCATTATTATTTATTTATGTTATTATTACTTTTATTTTACTTTATAATTATTTAAAGAATAAGTTTCTCTTTTTACAGAGCAACAATTTACTTTTCTTACCACATTACCACACTCCATTATATAAAAATAAAATGAAATAAATATTGTGTATTGCATATGACTCTGTGTGGCTTGAGTTGGTCGAAAGGAATTTGTTAATATGTACATAAAAATACATTTAATGTTTTATGTTTTACAAAATATATATAATATATATGCAAGTATTTAATGACAAGTCAAATTAATTAAATATCTTCTTGCATTTCAGTCGCATGGAGCAGAACCTCCTGACGGAAGTGCCCCCGAAGGCTTTTTCCGGTCTCAGAAGATTGAAGAGAATCGACCTGAGCAACAACAAGATATCTAAAATCGCTGCCGACTCTTTCACGGGCCTCAGGAGCTTGACGTCATTGTAAGTTAACTGAAACTGAGATTTATTTAGTTTTAATGTTTAGACACGACTAGTAAATTACTTGTGAAATCAGAGGTGTGTTTTCATTTCTATTTTTAATGGAGTTTCATCAAGAAATGTCCATCGACAAATTCAATAAATTTATTTTTACATTAAAGTTAAAACGACAAACATTCAGCCTTTATAGTTTTTAGACTAAAATACAATTACATATATTTTTACAAATTAAATATTTCATTAGAAGGAGCAGGAATATATATTTATAGAATAACCCAGAAATAGGGCACCCTTAGGGCTTACGACTTGTCCTCGTCTGGTTCACATTAAGTACTCGTGCAATATTCACCAAATTATACCTAATTATTAACTTCCCTTATATGTTGCAAAGTAACTTTACATTGTTTGAAAATAATTTGAGAAACACCAACGCCATCTATCAAATGATGATGAAACCTATTTATAACACCATCTATTGAGAAATTGGTTAATGAAAAATGATAACCACGATCCCTATACATTTATAAGTAAAATCAGTCAGTCAACACATCAATAATCAGTTGATCAGTTATTTTATACCATTCCTTCAGTATGTAGAAAATTTGTGAGTAAATCATAAATCATGGTGCCTTTGTCGAGACTCTGTTCCAACATACAATAGCTCTGCAGTATAGGAGTGTACTGTAGGGCCACTCACGACGAGATCTTAATATATTCTTAACCTGTCTTTATCTTAAAAATGTATAAATCAGTACTCGATCACATTAACATAGAACACATAGAATTTTCCAACTATAGGGATGCAGCACTGTATCACAAAATCTTCACGTTAGAACAGAGACTTTCTAATTGACATGAAGATATTGTACAAAATCATACACAATGCAATTGGCTGTCCTGACATAGCGGAACATCTCTCCTTCAACACACGTCCCATCGATAAACTAATTCTTCAATTTCATCCAACAATTCTCACACAAGCTGTCATTTGTGACATTTTTCACATCCAACAATTGATTATTTGTTTTCTTTCAGGGTTCTCTATGGGAACAAAATCAAAGATCTACCTTCTGGAGTCTTCTATGGCTTGACTTCTCTACAACTCTTGTAAGAACAATTTTAATTCAATAAATGCATCATTTATTTTTTAGCACTTGTGGAATTAGTTATATTATACAAATGTCAGATCATTTAAAAAAATAAAATAATATTTTGTTATATATTTTCAGGTTATTGAATTCCAATGAGATCACATGCATACGCAAGGACACATTCAGAGATCTTCATAGTCTGAATTTACTGTGAGTACTGGTTACCTAATTTATTTTTATAGATCATATTGTATCCGAGTGTGGCTTCAGAGACTTCTTCATATTGAATAACTCAGTGACTGAATATATGTATTATAAAAATTGACAATCAACCCTTATGTGCCAATTTTTACCGTTGACTTTTAAATTTCGTGTTACCTATATAATTCCTAAGATTTGATGCACCGTACAATGAATAAATTGTTTTTATTATGTATATTGTTTTTTCTACAGATCCCTGTACGATAACAACATTCACACTTTGGCAAATGGAACATTTGATCCGATGACAAGCATTCAAACACTGTAAGATAATTTTGTTTTTGTTATATTTGGGAAATTTTGAACAATTAAACATACAAGAATTACAATTAACACTAAAAATACACGAATATAATGTTTTTTAATTGTAAAAGAAGAAACACAATTGAGAATCTTATGTATATATTATATGCTCCAGGCATTTGGCAAGGAATCCCTTTGTCTGTGACTGCAGTCTTCGTTGGATATCCGACTACCTTCACAAGCATCCTATCGAGACATCCAACGCTAGATGTGATCTTCCCAAGAGGGTACATCGCAGGAGGCTGGAGGCACTTAGAGATGATATGATTAAATGTAAAGGTATTTTTTATTAAATCTTAAAGGTTTTTCAATTAAATGTAAAGGTATTTTGTATTAAATTGTAAAATATTTTCAATTAAATGTAAAGGTATTTTTTATTAAATCTTAAAGTGTTTTCAATTAAATATAAAGTATATTTGTGTGGCACATTAATTCCATCTGTCTTATTTAATACCTATTGATTTCTTTTGAATGACTTTTTCAATATTCATCATAGGTCCGGAAGATCTTTCTTTGGGAGATGGATGCCCTGTGGAGGCTCCCTGTCCAGCCCCATGTTCCTGCCGCGGGACCCAGCTCAACTGCGGGGGTCTGGGACTCCAAGAGATGCCCAGAGACGTGCCCATACACACCACTCAGCTGTAAGACACATTATGCAATCGGATAAGAATTTTTCTCACCCATCAGTTCATAAAAATCATATGTCCAAAGTCTTTGTAGGAACAGTCAAAAAAATATACTTGACTTTCTTTAACGATTCTCTTTACTTATCAACCTTTGTGGCCCAGTGAGACATTCTGAATTTTTAGCAACACACAGGTCGGTAAAAAGTTCCAGATTTGTAACCAAAATATGGTTAAAGATGGACTCAGTGCCAAACTCTTCAAACTAGAAATGGAACCTCGATTGTGCCAGCACTGTTACCATTGATATTGATAATGATAATGATACCATTGATAATGATAATGTTGCATCTTAACAGCAGTTTGGTCACTCGGATGAAACACAAAATCTTGTAATTGATATGCCTCCTGTATCACATCTGGCTTCCATCAAGGCTGGACTCTTACAGACGATGTGTGAGGTAGACTCCTTTTCTTAATGACATCCTCTGCAGTTACAGTTACAGTGTCCCCTCAAATCCCAAGCTTCTTAAGAAGCTCAAGATTTTTAGGAGAATTTTGTTCTTTTTAAATTACGACAAAACACCACCAAACTCCCATTCAAATCTTTTTCTTTGTTTGCAGCATCATGAGTGACAACCGACTCGGCAGCGTCAGGTCAGACGGCCTCCTCGGGCGTCTCCCGAGCTTGGCCCGCTTGGACCTGCGTCGCGCCGGAGTTCGCACCATCGAAGAGAACGCCTTCGAAGGGGCAGCCAAACTCCAGGAGCTGCTGTTGGACGGAAACCACCTCACATCCATCACAAACAAGATGTTTCTTGGACTGCACAGCCTCAGACTTCTGTTAGTTTAATTATCTTTTTAGTTTGTTGGATTCCCGACGAAGACATAATCTCCGAATCCAGAGTCCTACCCAAATACTAAATTCTAAATACTAACCATGTTTTCATTGCACAGTCACTCACTTAAGTTAGGAGATCACGTGGCTTCCTAACTGGAGGATGCTACCAAGTTTTTGTATGAGAATTGCATTGCAGAGACATATCTAAATACTTAGCGCATGCGCGTTGGCGTGAACTAACATTTGCAAACTGTCAAAAAGTAAGGTTGATAGCGAGGAACCTAAAATACTAAAATACGAGATTTTTTCAGTGGATGATGATTTTATCGGATTCGTTGAATATGTATTTGGTAATTTTGTCAAATCAAATCTCACACAGAGTATTCAGCGATCTATACAAGATGTCAAAAATTCGCTGGAATTTAAGAAACATCGTGACATCGAGCTGTCAGTGTTAGCTTGGTTTACATATGTTTGTGTTGTTATGACCAAGAAACGTTTTAAACGTCAGTCTAAGCCCATAGAAAGCTATCTATCTCTTTTCATCATACAATAATGTGAAATTCTACGCCATCGACCTTAAGTTTAGTGTAGTATTTAGTTAGTGATGTCTCTACAATGCAATTGCTAACTTAAGAATACTAAATACTCCAGTGAGGTTAGGAGTTAGTATTTGGTTACCTAGGACTGTGCATACGGGTCATGGTGTTTTCAGTTTGGATATGTGAGGCGATTAATATCATAATAATTATTAGCAAAATTTCTATCTCAATAGAGACAAAGTTTGATTATATATTTGTAGGAGAACTGGGAAATGAATATTTAAATTATAAGTAAATTATTTTTTATTCCAGGTCATTGAATGAAAATGAAATATCTTGTGTTATGCCCGGATCATTCGACTATCTTACAGCTCTGCACACTCTGTAAGTATTCTTTCAAATTGCTTATCATTTTCTCATCTTTTACAAATACACCACGGCTCAGTCCTACGAGCGAATTTGACAAAAAAATATTTTTCCCTTAAGCCAACGTACCTATTTTTCCATTTAATATACCACCATTGTTTCTAATCAAATCGTTTTAAAAAAAATAATTTAGATAGTTTGGGTATTAATAAAGTAAAATATACCTTAACTTTTTGATAATGTTCTGTATAAATTCTTGTAGAAAAATAATGGCATACCCCGATATCCAATGTTTATCATATATTTTTAATAAACTATAAAGCATAGAGAACTCAGTGGCAGAGCGGATTATGCGCTGGGTTAGTAATCCAGTGGTTGCGACTTTGAATCTTGCACTGACCGATTTCGTTCACCTATAGCACAAGCATTTGCTAAATTTAGGGAATGTAAGAGGATGTATATGTACTTGTTCCAAGGACATATTCATTATTTTAAAAAAATTGGATAATTATATCCATGATATGGGTAAACATGGATGGTTTTGATTCTGCCGGTTGACCAGACTTGCCCCCCTCTTTGAATGCTAGTTTGCGTATGAAAATAAAATATAATTGTAAAAAAATATTAAGAATATCAAATAACTGCTTTAATATTTGAAAAGAATTATAGAAATCAATAAAAATACACAAATAAACTAAGGGCCCACTGAGTCTTGGATTTCAATTATGTTTCTTGTTCAGATCCCTAGATGGCAACCCGTTCCGTTGCAACTGTCACCTGGCATGGTTGGGATCTTGGCTAAGGAGCAACGAATTGGCAGCTAGCGCCACCTGTCGAGAACCTGCGAGGCTGAGCGGATCTCTGCTCAGGGACGTGCCGCACCACGAATATAAATGCACCAGTAAGTGTTACTAGCTACCTACATAATTATGATTAAATATATATACAATTGTTGTCTACTAAATGTTATATGTAAGATGCAAAAAAATATATATTTTTATATTTTTATTGACAATCAATAGAGACGAAGTTGGGATATTATAGAAGAACCAGGAACTCAGGCACCTACAGGGCTTACGACCTGTCATCGGCTGGTTAACGTGATCACTTTATGCTCTTGCGCAACGTTCACCAATTATGCCTTCTTATTGAGTTCCCTTATCAATGTAATTTTTAATAATTCTATATATTTAAATAATGTCTAAACAATTCACCTGAATAATACGAAATTATACTATTGCCATCTATAAGGTAACGAAGAAACCTTTGTTTTAACGCCATCTATTAAGAAATTAGTTTATTTGTTAAAGGTGACGGTATCTCGCACAGATGTCACTCCTGAACTGTTATTGTCAGTAAAAATATCATTTGACTCCCGACAGGGAAAAAATTCAATGTTTTCATATATTCCATATATTTTTATAATTTGCAAAAAATATTTAAATTCTAATATCAGCAACTTTGTTGTGCATTGTGAGAAATCATAAAGAAAACAGTTGATAACAGTATATCAGAAAACAGTGTATTATCTAGTTTTATGCATTTTTAACCTCATTTCTTTTCTATACAATTTCTTATAATAATACGCAATTTGGCTGCAAATAACTACATGCCATCTATTGATGAACAAAGTAAATAATTGAGTCTCCTTTTTAATATCTCTGGCACTAGATGTCACCACAACATTGTGTCTTAATTATTGGGGTAGGCAGAGATAATTGAGTGCCACACACTGCTGTCTTAGTATACATTCATCGCCTAATACACCGCGCCTTATGCTATTGTTTTCTCAACTAGGTTCAAATATATTTTCCAGGTGAAAGTGAAGAAGGGTGTTTGGTGCGAGGATACTGTCCAACATCGTGCAAATGTGCCGGCACTGTGGTCCGCTGTGCCAGAGCCTCCCTCACACAGATCCCTGAAAACATCCCCGCTGAGACTACAGAATTGTAAGAAATCACCTTTATCAGAAATAATTACAGTCTAAAAAATATACAGAGCTGACATTAGCTACGACTTGAGGCCAGGGGATTGGCCAGGGGAAAGCCTTTATACTATCACAGCATGTCTGCCTTCGTGGTTCAGTTGATTAGGTATCTGACAGCTGATCCAAGGGTCCCGGTTTCGATTCCCAGTGGAGACACAGTTTTTAATTGTGTTTTCAGTCTGGATCTGTGAGACGATTAATATCGTAAGTCTCCAGAATGTGGCAACTTGTTATTGGGTGCGTGTTAAATAATTAATTGACATGGTACCTGTTAGTTGTCCGAAAAGCTACATTAAATTAAAAATAAAATAAAATATCTCAATATGTGGAGTAGCCAATGACAGTTGTATAGGTATGTATTACCTTATAAAAGGAAGCATGACACATACGTGTATTGCCACACACTAGTCTCGTCTCGTATTTAGTCAGTCAAAATTTAGTCCATGCATATTGTATGTACATGTATTTAAGGGGGGACTGCTGATAACGTACCTATTTTTAAATTTGATATACCATCATTATTTCTTATAAAATCGTTTTGAAAAAAATAATTTAGATATTTTGTTTTTTTATCTTAACTTTTTGATAATATTCTGTATAAATTCTTGTAGAAAAATAATGGCATACCCCGATTTTCAACGTTTATCTTATATTTTTAATAAAATATAAGGCGTAGTTCAACATGTTTTTTTTTTTAATTAAAGAAGACAAAAATATCTAGAAAAATATGATGTGACGTTGCATTAATGCTTCAGGTTTAGTAAATAAACCTAAAAAACATTTATTTTCCATTCAGCGCCATTGCGTAGTAAAAGTTTTTTTGGTTTATTAACTTAACCTGATGCATTAATGCAACGTTACATCGTATTTTTCCAGATATATTGATCTTCTTTGATTTATAAAAAAATATAATGCTCTATACCTTATAGTTTTTTAGAAATCTAAGATAAATGTCAAAAATCGGGGTACCTTTGCCTATTATTTTCCTACAATAATATATACAGAACATAATTAAAAAGTTAAGGTATATTTTTCTTTATTAATATCCAAACTAACTAGGTTATTTTTTTCAAACTGATTCATTTTGTAGTAATGATGCAATATCAAATTGAAAAAATTGGTACGTTGGCAGCAGTCACCCTCTTAAGTTATCATTATCTTTGAACTAATTCTGTGCCATCTGACTTCCAGGTATCTGGAGTCCAACAACATTAGCTCTATCGACTCTGATCGTATCCGCCACCTGTCTCAGCTGACGAGGCTCGACCTCAGCAACAACAACGTTGGCGTGCTGGCCAACGACACCTTCCAGGGTCTGAGTCGGCTGTCGACGCTCATCGTGAGCTACAACAAGCTGCGGTGCGTGCAAGTGCGCGCGCTGGCTGGACTGCCGGCGCTCAGGGTGCTGAGCTTGCACGGCAACCTGCTCAGCACAATGCCGGAGGGCCTGTTCCAGGGTGTGCATTCTTTGACACACATGTAAGTTCAACTAATTGATATTTGGACAGACATTTTAACTAAAATAAATTACCAAAGTATTCAATTTACTTCCATTAGAGTTGAAAATAGCTAAAAACATAAAGAGTAAATTAAAAAATATTGGCAATTTCAGCCAAATTGCACAAATTGCAAATGGCTATCGACAAACAAACTATCGACAGGAAGATGGTTTGCTCACCCACATGATTTTTCAAGATATTTGGCGTCGCCTGTGTGCAAGACCATTTTAATTTTGATTTTCTCAAATTTTATTTTGATAATGTTATACCTACTTTAAGTATGTAAAGTACAAAAATGTAAAAATAAATTGTTTGATTACTCAATCCATTCTGCAATTTGACACACCATATTTTGCAGCGCCCTGGGCTCCAACCCCCTGTACTGTGACTGCTCTCTCCGTTGGTTGGCTGAATGGGTCAAAGTTGATTATGTGGAGCCGGGCATCGCTCGCTGCGCAGAACCGTTCTACATGAAAGATAAACTGTTGCTCTCCACACCGGCTGCCGCATTCCAATGCAAAGGTACTATGTCAAATATAAATTTAACATGCACCAAATAACAAGTTATACATAAAATACAGTAAGAATCTGTCTCTATTACGAATTAATGAAATATACAGAGCTAACATAAGCTACGACTTTGGGCCAGGGTATTAGTACTCAAAGTGAGGTAGAACGGAGGTGTCCCAAACACATGCAGTGTTAAAAATAAATAGGATATTAATAACAAATTTACATAACAGTAAAAGTATTTGCTTTTCATAATTTAAATCCCTTTGTTGACAACTTGTACACATGAGTGTTGAGTACTATTTCAATTTTCATTTTGAACCATTCGGAAAATATTCAATTAGATTGTATTGATGGCTATCAAATTTTGGAGGTACAGTAACGCGGTATGTACCAAGAAATTTTGCTTATGTCATGTCTATAGATTATTGAGTCTGTGGTGTCCAGGGACTATTAACTCAGAAATCAGATACCTTTTGATTTGATAGTTGCATTTTTATTTACTTTATTCATCTTGCTTGTTATGTACTATAAGTTCTTCGAAAGGACTTCATGTTTTGGCTAACTATGTAGCTTGCAAATGAAAACAAAGGATAAACCACAGAATCCCTATCATGAGAAGACAAACTGTTAGCTACTAAGTGAGACATGAAGACCAACTTTTTTCAATTTTAAAATTGGCGCCCAACGTGGGGCTAATTCATTATTTTGCACCTTTTTTTTTACCTTTTTCCTTTGTTGATTTTCTAGGAATCATACCAGAGTCAGTCTCGACCAAGTGCGACGCGTGTCGCTCCTCTCCCTGCCTTCATGGCGGATCTTGCGCCGCTGGTCGCTCCGGGGGCTTCGTCTGTTCCTGCCCACCCGGATATCACGGGGAGACTTGCTCCAAACAGATAGACGCTTGCTACGGTCAACCCTGTGCCAACCAAGCCACCTGCATGCTATTGGAGGAGGGAAGATTCAGGTACGACTTTTTGAATTAAATAATTGATGTCTTCAAGACATAATGTTGCCAACACCATGAACAGGTACATGAATCAAAATATCCATATTAAATAAACTACAGATAAAGAATCGTCTGTCATCAATCTGATACCAGCGTATTCTTCAATATTTTGTATATAATGCCAGAAGGGCACCTGAGAAGCTCGTCATAATGGAAAGCGTGGAGGGTAAAAGATCCAGATATCACTCATCGATCCAATAGAGTGATCTTACTTAGTCCGCCAGAAGATAACGCTCTGCGCAGCCCAAATTATTTTGCGAAAGCTATACATTCTCAATTTCATATATAATGTATTCTTTGCAGTTGCCAGTGTGTGTCCGGCTTCACTGGTCTTCGCTGTGAAACGAACATAGATGACTGCTCCAACCACACGTGTCAGAACAACGCTACGTGTGTGGACCAACTCAACTCCTACACATGTCAGTGCCAGCCAGGATATACAGGTATATAATATTTGTCTTGAAATATATCTTTGTCGTTACTTAACCCACAGTTGGCCAAGGTGTTCGAAAAATAAATTAACCTTTTTGACCGACGGTACCTACTTACAAGTACCACATACATTAAATTAGTAGTATAAATACTCCAACATTTTTTCGTAACAAACACACGTCGGTACAGCAAAGGAACATATTTTCTACGGTTCATTACATTTTTTTGTAATAAAAACTGATGTAATGACAATCAATTTCATTCATATGTATATATTGTGGCCATAATATGCATAGTAACCAGGATGCCCTATGTTTGCACTACTTTCAAAAGATAATTTTTATAAAATGTAACAAGTTAGTCATTGTTTTTTTCATTTAATTTTTGATAATATAATAAAAACTTTAATTTTTTTTAAATGTTTGCTTGGATTAACGTAAATATTTTTAAAAAAGTTAAAATTTAATATTCAAGCCAATCTAGAGCTCCATTATTATCAAAGTAATAAGAAAAAAATTCAAAATTTGAAGCATATCAATGCGTTGGCAAATACACAATAAAATATCTCCGGTACTTATAAGTAGTGACGGTCAACTAGGGTTAAACTCTAATCCAAGGTCTAAATGTTCATACAAAATATAAATACCTAACTAGATACGAGTACTTATCTAAGATTTACAAGAATCCCTTATGCCATTACCACTACAACTTGCATAAACATTTTAATGTTGCCTATCTGTATTTATTCCCAAGTTGCTCACACTGCATTGCCTGGCATTTGATACCAGTAATATGACCGTAAATATTGACATTATTGTCATATTATAATAAAACCCATCAAACAATATATTTTGTATAAATGATTTACAAGTGTTGTATCATCTTGAAATAGAATATCTTTTTTTTGTCTTTGTGGTGTCATTACTGTGACTTGTGACTAACGTCTTGCCTTATAAAAACATTATGACACCACAATAACAATCCTCATTTGTACGCAAGTGTGTCAATAACTTATTTTAAAAACTGAAATTATAAATACGCTTAATGAGAGAGTGATGAGCTCCAAAACCGGTGGCGAATTTTACAAAAATCTTTTTTATTACTCACAGGTGAAAAGTGTGACCAGAAGATCGAGTTCTGTCCGTCTGGCAGAGACCCTTGCGGCTCCCGAGGGACGTGCCACGACCATCTCACCCACTATACGTGCGACTGTCTGCCAGGATTCAGCGGTGTCAATTGCACCATCAACATTGATGACTGTGCCACGCACATGTGTCAGGTAACAATCATTTGACAAATTTAACTATCCATTGTTAAATGTAACAATCACTTGTATGTCTTATTATTATACTGGTGTAATTGTCACTATACATTTCAATTTTCTAAGGTTTAAAGTGTTGACATTGTGGAAATTCATTTAAAGAAATTAAAATAATACAAAAAGGTAGAAAGGATAGATACTAAATTAAATATCTCCTTCAGGCTTCTCAGACATATTCCGGACAGAGGTTGGAGAAGTGTTTAGGCAGAAATGCACAATATAGATGGCAGATGATAGACCATGACTCTCAAAGTGCATGGTGGCTCTCAGGTCTCTATGGCAGATCAATGAGATTGTTTATTTCCACTTCATTGGTCTTTTTTGGTACACTACCAGTTTCAAGAACTACCATTCTCTTCTTAAGATGAATCAATACTCAAAGGAATACTAAAATACATAAACATCTCTATAGCAAATCTAAAGTTATGGGTGTTTCCATTATATTCGTTCCTCCAAGACTAATTTTATACTTTCCAGAAATTCTTTCCGAGTTTCAGTAGATTATAATTCCCATATCATTCAGTTCTGAACAGGGAACCCAATCCCTCATCAAAACTTCGATCCGGTATGCCTGTGTCATCCTGAGGATTTGCGGGACTACAAACTATGTATCAAAAATCAAAATGCTTTTTACAGTTGCTAAGAAAATTAAATACAATGCAATAAAATACTGAAATTAAAATAAATGTAGCATTTGTCAATGAGAGCATGACTGTAACATCATATTCTGCTTTCAGTCCCGCAAGTCATGCGGATCCGCATTATTAATCCCGCAAAATTCATGCGGGATTCCACGTTTGCGGAATTGGATTCCCTAATTTTTAATACTTTATGAATTTCATTTATATTTTCTAGAATGGCGGCACATGTGTCGATGGCATAAACGATTACACATGTATTTGTCCTGCGGAGCATGCTGGCCGCTACTGTGAGTTGGGACCTGCCCTGTATCCAGCTGCTTCACCGTGTGCGCATCACGAGTGCGTTCACGGAGTATGTTACACGGCTGATTCGGCGCCGTCAGATTATCTATGTAAATGCGCTCCGGGATATTCGGGTAATTAAAAAATGTATTCTGGTAATTAATTAATGCCTGAACATTTTGGGCCCCACTGCTCTTAAGGATCGAAGAAAGCAAGGGGATCTCATAGAAACCTATAAAATACTTAACTATAACTGTCCTGCACTGATGTTCTGCAGTCAAGCAGTTTGAAGCAATAAACAGTTTCAAGTAGAATCTCTGGAAGCATTTCTTGTTCAATAGAGTTGTGAATACGTGGAATGGTCTACCACAAGAATTCGTTGTTGCACAGAGCGTGAAAATTAAGCATGCTAACAAAATAAACATATTATATGTATATTCATACATACACATATGTACCTACCTATAATATACCTAGAAAGAGGAGGAAAAACTAGTTCGAGAAGAAAAATGGGGAAAAGTTCAAAGGACTACAATTCATTTTAGGATTACTGTTCGGTTCAGTATTTACATTTTGGCATGAATACCAATCACCCGTCTTTTTCCTTCTCCCCTCCCCTCCCCTCCATGTAACTTTTATGTTCCCTTCCTACCACCAACAAACTAGTACTTGCTCGCACACGGCCTTGAGCGGATGTCAATTAGGACTGCATTGCGGTTATCTTTGATAGAAGTGCTCGCCATTATCGATCTAGGTCAGACGCCTTCGAAGTCTGTTGGTTTGTACTCTAAAATTAACAAAAACTCCAGTTCTCTAAAAAATAATTATCTCAGTCGATAAAATAAATTTTTCACTGTTAAAACTGTTTACATTTTGTTACAGGCAAGCTGTGTGAATACTTGACCTCTCTGACGTTTGTCCACAACAACTCGTACGTGGAACTGGAGCCCCTTCGCACCAGACCCGAGGGAAACGTGACTGTTGTCTTCAGCAGCTCCCAGCAGGACGGTGTGCTCCTGTACTACGGCCAGCAGGACCACCTGGCAGTTGAGCTGTTCAACGGGAGGATCAGAGTCAGCTATGATGTGGGAAACCATCCAGTCTCCACCATGTACAGGTAAATATCTCTTTTTTATTCCTTTGCTATATCCAAAGTCCAAGCTTATAAAGCACGGAATTCCATTTTTTTGACAAATTTTTAACATCTCAATAGAGATGAAGTTGAAATATTATAGAAGAACCAGGAACTCAAGGCACCTACAGGACTTACGATCTGTCATCGGCTGGTTTACGTGATCATTTTATGCGCTTGTGCAACATTCACCAATTATGCCTTCTTATTGAGTTCCCTTATCGATGTAATTTTTGAAAGTTCTATATATTTGAATAATGTGTAACAATTCACCTGAAAATAAGGAATTATACTATTGCCATCTATGAAGTAACGAAGAAACCTTTTTTTTAAGAAATTAGTTTATTTGTGAACAATGAAAGCAACAGTCCTTATAAATGAGGTGACGGTGTCTCGCACAGATGTCACCCCTGAACTGCGCCAGAAATATTATTTAATTCTTTGCTTGTTTACCCACTTGTACCAATGTGTATGTAAATCAAATATTTTTTTAATTGCATATACACAAATATTGGATTTTTTTTCCTTTGGGAGTCAAATGATATTTTTATTGACAAACTTTTAACATCTCAATAGAGACGAAGTTGGGATATTATAGAAGAATCAGGAACCAGTCCCTTGCGCAACCTTCATCAATTAATCCTTCTTATTGAGTTTAATAGATGGCGTTACAAAAAGGTTTCTTCGTTACTTCATAGATGGCGATAGTGAAATAGCTTATTTTCAAACCATCTGTTTTTCAAAGATCTGTTTTTTGTTTCTCAGGGAACTCAATAAGACATAATTGGTGAACGATGCGTAAGTGCATAAAGTGATTGAAAAGAGTCGATTGAGTACTGTAGTCTATACACACACACACACACACACACACACACACACACACACACACACACACACACCCTCACACACACACACACACACACACACACACATGCATTGTTATGAAACTTTCAGAAACAAATAAAAAAATTATAATATCAAAAAAAAAAATTAGTTAAATAAATTACACAATATATAATGAGTTTCACTGCCTATCTTTATATATATAATTCTTCTGTACGTGTGTATGTCACTGAACTCTTCCTTAACGGCTGAACCGATTTTGATGAAATTTTTTGTGTGTGTTTGTGTGAGTCCCTGAATGGTTTAGATTCACAAAATGGAATTTAAAACATTAATATTATAACAGGAAAAAAAAAAACATGATTTTTTATAACTACAAATTATAATAGGTGGCACTAATGTCTGATTGGCAATGTTTAGTTTTTTCCATCTGACAACACTGTCCAGAGAAATCTGTCCAGACCATATATGCTGTATTGTAATTATATACGAAATAACAATCAATCTAACCTCAATGTGTTTAGCGGCTCATCGAACAAGAAAATGTAAGTTTGCTCAGCGAATAATAACTTCATATGTTATATATTTTTTTGTTTCACAAATAGTTCGGGCAGGACAACGACTGTCGGTTCTGCTAGTTGTAGTATAGAGTAGTGGATCGATAGAATTTTTCAAACAATGTTTAAGTGTATTGATAACTTCTATTCAATTGTATTTCAGTTTCGAGATGGTCTCGGACGGTTCATACCACAGAGCCGAGCTGCTGGCTGTCAAGAAGAACTTTACGCTGCGCGTCGACGGCGGACCCGCCCGTTCCATCGTCAACGAGGGTCCCAAGGAGTACCTGCGGCTGAGCGCTCCGCTGTATCTCGGGGGCCTGCCAGAGGGGCCGGGCAGGGAGGCCTACACCAAATGGCATCTGAGGAACCTCACCAGTTTCAAAGGCAACATTAAATTCTTTGTTTGATATTCTGGAATGTATTGATCAATTTTATTTATTTACTAGCTCAAGTGATTTATTAAATTTTGATTGATATTTAGCATTTTAAATAATTCAAAGTAATTCCCATTCATTTGTACATAGTGTAAACAATTTTTTTGCAAAATCAGACTATGAAAGGTGGTTTGTAATTTGATTGAGTGTAAGCGTTGTAAAATGTTCAAAAGTTGGCCACAACCCTTTCATTTTTACATATTGCCATCAAGTGTGTGAATAAAGTATATAAAATTTCTGCACAGTAATGTGTATTGAAAATTTAATAATATTAGATGATGGGAAGTGGATTAAAATTTGAATATCTAAACTTCAAATTTTATAAATTAATAATCAATGTATAATTCTCTGTCCCTAATTTATTCACTCTTTATAGAAGAGCCTCAATTTGTCAGATTTTCAAGGATTATTTAGTGTCCAAATTGTATCCTAACTCCAACATTAGCCGTCATCCAAGAAGGATGGGTGATATAAAACTATGTACCTTTATTAAGGACAACTACCGCCCAACTACACTACACTTACCAAGGTGTAAAATGGTATAATGAGCTGAATGGGAGTTATAAGTTCAATAATTCATCTGGTTTTTCAAATTTCAGACAGACAATAAAATCTCTCATTACCTAATATTGTTATTGCGATTTAGGTATATATAAATATTTATAGATTTGGTAGAATCCCCTCCAAAACCCGAGTGTAAAATCTTATTGGGGGGTAATGTTAATAAATATTAACTAACTGTATTATATTTAAACTGTATTTAACTGTATTATATAACTGTATTATCAAAAATACAACAGGCAACAATAACATCTGACATAGTTCAGCAATGAGTTTCACCACCCATTCTGAATGTAGTGCCTTTTTAGGTGAGACGAGACTGGTGTGTGGGTATACACATATGTGTTGTGCTCCCTTTTATAAGGCAATGCACACCCGCACACCTTTCGCTGATTACTCCACATTGTGGGATATGCCGTGATGGTATGAATGAATGTATTATATATTGTAACTAGTATTATGTATCACTTTTTTTCTTTATCAAATAAATAAATAAATAGTATTGAAAATAGTCTAGTGTTGGTCACATCGGAAATAGTCATCAAGTGTGCATATACTTAATAATATTCTGCACAATCAGACTTTCAGAAAGCCCAAAGGTAGATGAAACGTTCATAGACCCAAGCTTTGATAGCGTGCAGCGTGATGTGGCAGTGGAGGTGTTTCATCTAAAAAAAAAACAATGCACATCCTTAGGAGAGCTTACAGGAACATGGAGTCACCATCTGCTGGTTCCCATGACATCTATGTGTCATTTATCTTTGAATTTTTGTGTCTGTTTCAGGTTGCTTCAAAGAGGTGTGGATCAACCACAAGCCGGTGGACTTTACAAATGCCGCAAGACAGGTGCGCATCAACCCTGGCTGCGGTCTGCTGGAAGAGGCCGAAGGGGAGCCCACGGCGCATATGATGGGTGACCCAAGGGATACGCAGGTACATGTTTTATTTTTTTTCTTCGAGAACACACAGATGAAATATTTAAGATTCCTAATTCTCAAGTACCTGCCTATTTAGTTATTTTGTCCTGAAATTTCATTTGTATATTATCTGTTGATGTTTGAAGTGGCTTCCCAGGGCCGGATAAACGAGTTTTTGCGCCCGTAGCAATATATTTGAAACCGCCCCCCCCCCCCCCCACATTTTTTGGATTTTTTTTTACCAGACAAAAGAGAGAGAAAGCAACAATAATATACGGAAGATTGAAAGAGATAGGTAAGATATTAACACTAAGCGGGATTTTTTACATACACCATCATCTTTCCGAGCATCTTTCCGGCTACGCAAAGAGAACCAAGCGCCATACCTTTTTTTATTTATATATATTTAACATTTTAGGATTTTAAGCGCCCTTTTTAAGACTACCGCCCTGACTTCTTGTTCCTGATTGTTCTATGATTTATCCGGCCCTGTGGCTTCCAATATTGTAACATTGAGTTTACCTCGTCAGCGATCTATATCTGATCAATATCTAACTTATAAAACGTTTGTGTTTGTTTGTACATTATGTTGTGTCTGATAATCAGACATTGTACTATTGTAAGATCTATCGAAAATATTTGTCAAAATAATGAATACAATAATATTCATTATTGTGTTGATTTCATTTTATGAATTAAAAAGAATATTGTCCTAACCTAACCTATCCAAACTTTTTTAAAAATTTTCAAAGTATTTATTATATTAATTTACTAGCTTTTATGAATGTAAAATTGTGAAAGAAAAAGCAATCGTTTTTATAATATTGTCACCCAATTATTTTGCAATATCAGACTATGAAAAGTGGTTTGAAATTTGATTGAGTTTAAGTATTGTAAAATGTTCAAGTGATGGCCACAACCCATTCTTTTTTATATATTGCTATAAAGTGTGAATGAAGTATAATATTTATACAATTTCTGCTCGCATGGACTATGCGTAATGGTTTTAAATATGACTGTTTATCAACGTTGTAAAGAGATTGGTTTGGCCACAACCCCCATTTTTAAATATTATCATCGAAAACAAATTGTAATGTGTACCTATTGAAAATTTAGTAATTTTGGATGTTGGGATGTGGTTAAAATTTGATTAAACAAACGTAGGTACTAAAAAGATCTAGTATTGGTCACATCCCATTGGTTTTTATATTTTTTCATCAAGTGTGCATTATATTTTTGCTCAATTTGACTGAAAGTCTTCATTAACGAAGAAGAAGAAGACTTGAACTATAGTAAATAGTTTTTAATTTGAATATAAATGTTGTGAAGAGTTCAGTAATGGCCACAACCCCCATTCTTTAAATATTAGGTGTTGAAAATTATTCAAAATAGGATGATATAAATGGTTTAAATTTAATTAAACAAAAGTATTGAAAAGATTCTAGTGCGGGTTATATCGTCACATCCCATATCCCATTCATTTCATATGTATTTTCATCAAGTGTGCATATCGTTAATAATATTTCTGCACAATAGACTATTAGACTTAAAACTAACCCAAAAGACTAAATAAAAAAGAGAAAAATAAGTATAAGACTATAAGAAATAGTTTGTATAAAAAACTATTCCAATGGTCTACATAAAATAAGTAAAAATACATATACCTAATAGAAGAATTAGACTATTGGAAATAGATTGTATAAAAGCTCACCCAAAGGTCTACAAAAAAGAAGAAGATGAATATTTAGACTATTGGAAATAGTTTGTATAAATACTGACCAAAAGGTCTACATAAAAGAAAATGAATAAGACTATTGGAAATAGTTTGTATTAAAACTCTCCCAAAAGTCTACGTACTTAAATGAAGAAGAATAATAATTAGACTAAAGGAAATAATTTTTATAAAAAAATGACCCAAATGTATACATAAAAGAAGAAGAAGATGAATTAGACAATAGGAAATAGTTTGTATAAAAACTGCCCTAAAGGTCTACATAAAATTAAGAAGAAAAAGAATTAGACTCCAGGACCCGCCGCTTCAGGCCCTTCAGTACCTCCCGTCCCTTTAATCCCTCATTACGTCCCTTCCCATCAGGCCCTTCAGTACCTTCCGTCCCTTCAGGCAGTTTTATACCTCCCGTCCCTTCAGGCCCTTTAGTGCCTCCCTTCCCTTCATTACATCCCGTCCCATCAGTCGGTTAAGAAAAGTTTAAATCCAGAAACCATCCTGGAAGAACCGCGAAGAGATGAAAGAACCTTCTTTTCCCAGGATGCTCTACTTAATAGGTAAAATGACTAAATACACGAAGAAGAAGAAAAAAGTTTAAACCCAGATACCTGCGAAGAGATGGAAGGACAGTTGGACCTTCTTCTCCCAGGATTCTCCAACTTCATAGGTAAAATGACCAAAAATACACGATGAAGAAGAAGAAATAAGTTTAAATCCAGATACCTGCGAAGAGATGGAAGGAAAATTGGACATTCTTCTCCCAGGTTAGTCCACCTTCAAAGGTAAAATGACCAAATAGACGATGAAGAAGAAGAAGAAAAAAGTTTAAATCCAGAAACCTGCGAAGAGATGAAAGGAAAATTGGACCTTCATCTCCCAGGATAGTTCATCTTCATAGGTAAGATGACCAAGTACACGTTGAAGAAAAAGAAGAAAAAAGTTTATATGCAGAACCCGTCCTGGAAGACCTGTGAAGAAATGGAGGGACAGTCGGACCTTCTTTTCCCAGGATACTCCCCCTTCATAGGTAAAACGACCAAATACACGAAGAAGAAGAAGAGTAAGAAAAAAGTTTAAATCCAAAAACCATCCTGGACATACGCTCGACAATTCACCAAAGTTTCATTATAATCGGACAAACGGTTGATAAATAAATAAATAAAATAATTTTCCTATAGGAAATCAGTATAGGTATATTATTGTTGATTTGTAAGTAAATAGTATTAGGTAGGTACCTACCTACAACAACCTTCTAAATAAATTCGATTCCTAACAAATTTTATTTGAATATCACATTCTTTCTGTAGCCATGGAAACGATTCGAACACGTAAGTAATATCGAATGGTTCGGATACATTTTTTGAATATGTAGGTACCTACATTGGTTTGTTCGATGCCATAAAAATGAAAATTGTCAGAAAAATCAAATATTATTTACAAATTATGCAATTTTATTATGCCTATATCTTTACTAATAAATAACACATTTTTACAATATATGTCTTAAAACTTGCCGTAATGTCTTGTGTTTCATTTTATTATTTCATAATTACATTTATTTCAAAGGTTTATTATTTTCAAGAACATATTCATTCGGTGGGAAAATGAAATATTGTATGAAAAGATATTAAAATGGCGGCGTTTATGTACAAAAGGCTTACTTTAAAAATAAGTTAAACATTATAATTATACCAAATATTCACCATGTTTTTCACTTAAACGCTAAGTTATACTTCAAAATATATTTTTTTTGTGTAAATACCTACTTCTAACTTTTAAACTAACAGATATTTGCGTGCAAAATGTACACTTTTTTGACAGATATGACTTGGAAAATTTTGTATGAAAAAAATAATTATTTAAATATTTTTAAAATTCAGCATTTTTATCGCATTCTTTTTAGCGTGACACTGCATCAGGTATACTGGTACATGTTCGCACTTAAATTAGATTTTTAGATGCTCTTGGTTTTTCAGAAGGCGTGAGACAAACACACACACACAGACACTAACATTTTGATTGCTTTATTACTTTAGATTTCAAGAATCAATTGCTGTTTTTTGTTTTAAAAATACTGAATGTGTCCTTGTAAAAAGTATACATAAATGTTCCCTAAATTAAACACAAATGCTAGTGCTTTAAGCGAAGGAAATTGTTCGAGGCAGCTCTGATGGGGTCCTAAGTTAAAGTTCTTTGGAGCATTAAGGCAGTACGATGACCTCTCTGCAACGGACCCATCTAATACAATAATACAATGGTTGTTTTTTTATCAGGAGGCGTGCACCCCCAATCCGTGCAAGCGAGGAGGCAAATGCGTCCAGGAGGGAGACAGCAAGAGTGACTATTCATGTCGCTGCAAGCCCGGCACTCGAGGACTCCACTGTGAGATGCTGGCATCAGTCGGTAAAAACTCTTTTACAAAAATAATGTTTACATAGATTTCTATGATTGAGATATTGTGTAGTGTATATTGCCTTACAAATTGTATGAAACAATGTCGTTACTATATTCAATTTTTATATAAATTGTTCAATTTTCAATTTCTAAATTCAATTTTTATATAAATTATATTAATAAATGGTTTTGTTATGTCGAAGGTGGTTCCACAATTCTGGGAGGACAAAAAGCTATCGGTCCCAAACAGAGACCCCAGAGTAACTTGGACTCCATTACAGGACCACAACACGGTGAGTGTTATAAACAATACTATTGTGTTTAAATCAAATATTTTTTTTAATTACATATATGCAAACATTGGATTTTTTTCCTTTCGGTACAAGTAAGTAAACAAACCAAAAATTAAATAATATTTCTGGCGCAGTTCAGGGGTGACATCTGTTTGAGACACCGTCACCTCATTTATAAGGACTGTTGCTTTCATTGTTAACAAATAAACTCATTTATCAATAGATGGCGTTGATTCTCAATAATATTCAGTTCAGCAATTCTGTTTAGTTGAGAACAATGGGTGCTAAAGCCGGCCTTGGTCTTTCATTTACAATATTGGTATCGAATATTTTTAAATTGCATATACGCAAACATTGGATTTTTTCCCTTTCGGGAGTCAAATGATATTTTTATTGACAAACTATTTTTTTTAAATATTCGATTTACATACACATTGGTACAAGTAGGTAAACAACCAAAAATGAAATAATATTTCTGGCGTAGTTCAGGGGTGACATCTGTGAGAGACACCGTCATCTCATTTATTAGGACTGTTGCTTTCATTGTTTAAAAATAAATTCACGTTACAAAAAAGCTTTTCCGTTACTTCATAGACGGCAATAGTATAGTTTCTTATTTTCTGGTGAATTGTTACACACTATTCAAATATATAGAATTTTCAAAAATTACATTGATAAGGGAACTCAATAAGAAGGCATAATTGGCGAACGTTGCGCAAGCGCATAAAGTGATCACGTAAACCAGCCGATGACAGGTCGTAAGCCCTGTAGGTGCCTCGAGTTCCTGGTTCTTCTACAATATCCCAACTTCGTCTCTATTGAGATGTTAAAAAAGTTTGTCAATAAAAAAAAAACTATTGTGTTTATTTAATACAATATGATATGTGTCCATTTGTATTTGTATTTGTTTATCCTCCATTGGCTCCCAAACAGACTACACGGAGTCGTCACAGATTAAGATTGATAAACTAAGGAAATCATTTTCATTTAGCATTATATCAGTTTTATAAAAGAATTTTCAACGAGATACTTCTTTTAAAGACTGTTCATAAGGTGGCAGTTTATTATATAACTTAATACTCTGTCCCACAAAGCTATTTGCGACATTTGCCAGTCTGCACTTTACAGGTCTGATGTTGTTTGCACTTTATGTATTATAACAATGATTAGGTGAGTGTTCATTAAGCATAGGTAGGGCATTCCTGAATACATTAAATTGCAACTGAAATATAATAATTGCAATAGCCTACTAATTTTATAATATTAATCATCAAATTTGCGTAAATAAAAATTGTTGATTTCGTTCAACGCATTCTTAGCCTGAAATGAAGATGGTCTTACACCGGAGACAAATGGCCAAGTATAATGTTAGCTTGAAACCGCGAATCACAACCGGAGACCGCCAGAGGCATGATATCAGCCGTCGTGCTAGTGTCAATCGGTTGCTCAGAGCACAAGATAGAGTGGCATGGAGTGGAGATAGAGGAGGCCTTCATCCAGAAGTGGACCGGATTAGACTGAGAAAAAGAAGAAACATATGACATAAAGTAATCATTAAATGGAAGGGACAGTAATTATAAAATCTCTTAATTTTAGACAAACCTAAAAGATTACCATTTCAAAACAAATCCAACGATAATTTGATAAATATTAATACCTATGTCCTCTCCACTACCAAAATAATGTGCACCTTTTGTTCTATTTACCGCCTTTTCTTTACCGTTACTAACCAATTACACCCCCGCCCCGAGAAACCCCCCCCCCCCCAACTCAAACTATGCACTAAGTACTGGCCGTTTTGTGGTGTTATATTTAGTTTTGATTATTGCCTCCGAGGATGATGGTGTAGCCATTGAAAGCGGTCAGGCTAAAAAATATAACTCATTGTTTGTGGATTTAAACTGTGTTTATACTCGTAATAATTACAAATCTAATAATTAAAGCAATCATAAAAAGATAACCATTTCAAAACAAACCTAATAATTAAAACAATCCTAAAAAGATAACCATTTTTAAACAAATCTACCTAATAATCAAAACAAATTTAATAATTAAAACAAGCCTAAAAAGAACCATTTCAAAACAAATCTACCTAATAATCAAAACAAATTTAATAATTAAAACAAGCCTAAAAAGAACACCATTTCAAAACAAACCTAATAATCAAAACAAATCTAATAATTGTATTGTTTATTTAGATGTAAAAAAAAAATATTGTTTATTTATTTTATTTAGATGTAAAAAAAAAATACAATTTCTTACATCTAGTACAAACGAAAATAAAAACAAACAATAAAAATAAACAAATCAACATCGGATGACTAAATGAACACACAAAAAAGACACGTATCTATCAATAACAATAAAACACAAAGTAAAAAAAGGAAAACACACTACCATTAAAAACACACACTAAATTAAAACAATCCTAAAAAGATTACCATTTCAAAACAAATCCATAACTGATGTGTACCGTCTATGGTGTCTAGGTTCGTCCCAGTCGGGACTCTTGTCCACGTCTCAAGGCGGTGGCGGAGGGGGGACCGGTAGCAGCGGAGGCAACTGCCGCAAGGAGGGGCACCGCGAACACATCTCGGAGGGGCTCTGTCGCTCCAGGAGGCCCCTGCGCACGGCGCGGTGCAAGGGACACTGCGAGAGAGGATGCTGTTCACCGCGCAACACCAAGAGAAGAAAGGTAACCTGATCATTCAAATTAACCCACTGCTTATTAATCAATCATGTTATTAAAACACCATAAAAACAACACCATAGATGGTCAAGAGCGCACGGATATAGTTATTCCCAAACCTCTTCAAATTTTTGGTCATCGAGGGGCACATGATCAAACCATACATACATATGTGTCATCGAGACATATCCCACAATGTGGGGGTAACCAGCAACAGATGTGCGATTGTGCTAGTAAAGCACGACACCTGCGTGTATCCCCGCACATCAGTGTTTTCTCACCGAAAAAAGCATAGAAAATGCACTGGTTATTTGACAATGTCAGATTAGCTGTCTAAGTTGGCATGAAGCCCGATAATTTATACCTACATAAAAAATAATAAAGAGTGCTGAAAATCATAAAAGTAGATATAAATATGTTGACATATATAATTAATTAGAAAAATGTGATCAAATGGCTTGACAAATAGGAATACACAATGGCAAAGGTGTTGATGACATTTTTTCAAATAAATTATAATTCTCAACATATATTATTAACATAATTGTATGATACATAGGCCCGGTATTACAGTCTGAGTTTAATAGCTAAACTCAAGCTTTACAAAAATATAGCGTATTACAGTGTCCGTTTAGGCCTAATCTTCCCTCAAATACGTCACTAAAACGACAAATATTTAACTCAACGTTTCTGGCGGATTAAGTACTTAACGGTGAGTCAACTGTCATTT
Source organism: Molanna angustata (assembly GCA_963576475.1). Classification (NCBI taxonomy): domain Eukaryota; kingdom Metazoa; phylum Arthropoda; class Insecta; order Trichoptera; family Molannidae; genus Molanna; species Molanna angustata. Next base: position 18,247,605 of record OY754983.1, on the reverse strand, counting down.
GCTAGGCAACGCGTGTAGTTTCAGTTTCTATCACTAGAGGCGTTAGGCAACGAGTGTTGTTTCAGTTTTCTATCACTAGAGGCGTTAGTTGTATCGACGGTGGCGCCACACAACAAAACAAACTGACAGCCATATAGAAACAAACATGGGCATTTAAAAGCATTGTTTTGGTGAAAAAAATTAAATTTAACATGTTGGATAGTAAAACAATAGTATTTCAAGTCCTAGCGTCCCGTTTTGTAGTTCGTATTCGTACAATCGGCCCTCAACTCATTGAGTTTGTTAAACTCAAGATTAATGTTAAGGGGAGATTGAATCCATTTCCTTATTACAGTGCAATATGACATATCAGTTACTAAATCTTCAATTATGGACATATTTTACTTTTTCTGTGGTTATTATCTGTCAAATATTAAATAACCTCAAATAATACGAACTACAAAACGAGACGCTACAACTTGAAATACTATTGTTTTACTATCCAACATGGTAAATTAATTTTTTTTCAGCAAAATAATGTTTTTAAATGCCCATGTTCGTTTCAATATAGCTGTCAGTTTGTTTTGTTGTGTGGCGCCACCGTCGATACAACTAACGCCTCTAGTGATAGAACACTGAAGCAACACTCGTTGCCTAACACCTCTAGTGATAGAAACTGAAACTACACGCGTTGCCTAGCAAATGCCAGTTGACTCACCGTTAAGTACTTAATCCGCCAGAAACGTTGAGTTAAATATTTGTCGTTTTAGTGACGTATTTGAGGGAAGATTAGGCCTAAACGGACACTGTAATACGCTATATTTTTGTAAAACTTGAGTTTAGCTATTAAACTAAGACTGTAATACCGGTCCGTAATACGGAAATGGATTCAATCTCCCCTTAACATTAATCTTGAGTTTAACAAACTCAATGAGTTGAGGGCCGACTGTAATACCGGGCCATACTATTTTTAATACTACCTACTTATTATTATTTGTGTTGAAAATTGACATTGGTAATCAGACATTGGTAAAATGATCAGTGTGTTTTCTAAACTCTAGTGAACAAGTCACTACATGACATGTTATTGTTGCCTGTTGTATTTTCGATTGCCCGGCTCTTACGGTACACCCTAAAACAATAATAATAGAAGAGAGTGGAAGCACTATTCTAATCCGGAGCTACACAGGTGTATAATTGCTGATGAAACCAACCAACCACATTATCCAAGTTTATCTTCTGTGTACCCACATGATTTTTATACTATAATGTACCTATATACATTTTTAAATTTCTCTGATTGTCATTAACTGAACTATAGCATACAAATGTGTTGCGAGGCACCGGCTTAGAATATTAGATATACATATTTACAAAATTTGAAAATAATTAAATGAGTACTTTAGTTTATAATCGATAAAGTTAAATAAACACACAGCACATAGTACACAGATACATTGTGATGAAACTTACAGAATACAATCTCAGCATGATACTAGTTAATGATGTGCAATAAAAAAATAACCTTAAACATTGCGTATTCATAACTCCTCAAAAAGTAGACAAATTTATATTGATTTATATTTCATTTTCCAGGTTCGTTTGGTGTGCAGCGACGGACGACGTTACACCAAAGAAGTGGAGGTGGTGCGCAAGTGTGCGTGTGGAAGAAAATGCGCGCGCAACAACTGACTGAGCGGCGCGACCAACAATGCCGACCGTATTAGAGATATAGCTGTAAACCCGACACAAAATCAACCCCATTTGCCTAGCCGTAATCTTAGCCATAGGAATAGATCTAGAAATAAGAATAATAATTTAAGAACTAGATTAAGTAGTCATAAGAAGTCAGAGGATGTCAGCGGTGGGACCAGGAGGGGTCAACTGACTGACAAAATAAGACAAGTCAAAATCGCCTCCGAGGGTCACAGGAAACAATCTGCCTTCGGAAGCGCTCTCGACGACGTCACTCACAAAACAGTTGACGAGGATTCGTACACGAGTGACATCGTGCGGAGAGGTTCACAGTCTGAAAGAGACCGTTCGAGCCATGAATTCGGTAGCATTAAGTATATCCATGACAGATCTGATAAAGGTGATCTTCGACATTCCCATCATCACGAACAATTTAGCCATAGTTTAAATCCTAGGTTTAGAAGTGAACGTCCTCCCATTGAAGATGATGACGAAGATCCGCCTCTGAAAGGGGATCATTTCGGTCGCAACGAGGACACATTCAGCCGTCTCAGCTTGAGCAGTGATTACGATCACTATCACGGCGTAGACAACATCAAAACTGATTCTATTTTCGACAGTATAAAGAATGAATATAGAAATTACGAAGACAATATAGATAGTATGTACGATGTCAAACATCACGGTTCGGATATGGAAAGCGTCAGTTTGAAAAACGAAGACGAGTTCATCATCGGAGACCATATCAAAGATGAAGATTTCGAAAACGACGAAACCAACCCGAGCGATGGCAGCGTGAGCATCAGCGACTTTACTTTCAACAGCACAGGTCTGATGGATGAAGACTTTGAAGGTACGGACGACTCCGAAATGCTCGTGATCGTCCCCAGCGTTCTAGACATGGACGATTTAAAACCAAACCCTCAAGACAAGAACTTAGTGGAAGAGGATTTCTCACATTTCAACATCGACTTTGAAGTCAAACACTTTGTTGAAACGTCCACTTTTAAACACACCGAGGAGCTCACAACGTCCACAACAGAAAAAACCAAAGTTTTCATCGACGATGATTTCGATACCATCGAAGATATCGAACAACTCAAACGTTTGGAGGACAAAGAAGCCAAAATATTGTACGATGAAGAGAGCACTGAAAAAACCAAAGATCATGTTGAAGTCGGTGAAAATATGAAAAATACGTTACCTGAACATAATATAAATGAAATCAAAGATGTATTTCAACGAGTAAATGAAACAGACACAATTGTGTCGTATGACGATGATAAAAATACCAAAGAATTTAAAGAAATAGACGAAGAAGAAATTGAACAAACATTAGAAAGATTTGACAAAAAAAACAATGATGAAACACTGCTGTTTGAAGATGTTCTATCTACAACTACAAGAGCAGTTGAAGAACAAACAGAAGTGGAGTTTGTCACACCAGAAGCGCCTGTTGTTGAAGACATTCCATCATCGAGCACCAAAACTCCCATAGACAATTCTTCAACCGAAGATGCAATAGCAAACGAGCTATCACACACAGATGAAAACACTTCGACAGAAAATCTCGATGAAACAGCGCTACTTTTTGATGCGTTGGAGTATGGTGTAATTGAACAACTTTTTGTTCTTGTCAAGAAGGATGTCGAAACCAACCTCCCTTCTTTGCTCAGTGAACAACAAAAATCCAACATTATTTTTAACAAAAATGATTTCATAAAGCTTGTTACAGAAATACATAATGATACGTTATTGAAGGTCGAATTCAAAGAATACTTAAGAGCCTTGGTCAAAATAGAAAGTGAACACGTCAGTAGAGAAAACGATTCTAACGAAACCAATCTCAGACAAGCTAATGTCGAAGCTTTAAACAAATCAGATCTCACCGTGGATCATCAATTGAGACACGTTCATATCAAAAAGAAGGAATTGATTGTCAACGATGCCCGGCGAGAATTTGGTAGAATTTACAGAAAAATTATTTCCATTTCTGGTCTCAAATTCCAGGAACCTCCTTACGATGGCTCCGGAGACTATCAAAGCGACGAGTACAGTCTCAACGAATATTTGGATAGGGAAATGAGCGACGAGCCTGGCTCTGAGATCACATTGGCCCTTCCCAGCAAACAAAGTGTCGACGATGACTATTTCAACCTCGCCGAAAAACCTTATGAAGAAGAAATCAAAAGAAGAAACAGAGTCAATCAGGAAGAAGACAAAACTGCTTCTGAAAGAGCCATTAAAACCTTTGACACGCCGAGTGGGAGGGTCAAAATTCTATATCAAGTAAATGAAAAGGAACAAGCTAAAAAAGAAAGAGAAAAGAACATTGTGGAAGTCAAACACGATACAAACCCTAGTCCCGTACAGAACACTGGTAAGTTTTTACAAGAATCTGAAAAGCATAAGGTTTCAGCCGTTATGACATCAGATGGAAAAATTGGCATATTAGTCAAAGCCAAACCGAAGAATCCCGATCATGCCGGTGAGATTGGCGCTTTCGACGATCGTAGCTACCCAAACCCTAAACTCGTTCCCACAAAAATATCAGAAGGCAGTGATATCCTCGTAAAGACAACCGTTCTGAGACCTGTCTCTGGCACCGAAGGAAACTATGGCTCCGACAGGACTATTTTGAAACCAGTCAGTACGAATGTTTGGACGGCCCGTCGAAAAGAAAGTGTCGCCACTAAAACAAAAATAAAAACCGAACAAGACAGCATCGGAGATGTTCCATATGATGACGATTACTATGACGAAGACGATTTTAAGGAAGGAGATGCAGGGAAGATGAACTCTCCCAAAAATGATGTTATTGTTGCATCAACGACTGACCACAGTTCTGTGAACGGCTTTGAAGAAGAATTTTATAAGATTCGTGATGATTTCAACAAAACTGATAATTTAGATTCAAACTGGTCTAGTAAAAATAACAAAGAGACAAGTCCATCTGAAGTAGAAAATAAACAAACAGAAGTGGACACGAGACACAAGAACATCATAAGAACATTTGATGAAGATTTTCTCAAAGGCCTGCAAAGAAACACTTCTGAAGAACGAAAAGAAAGAATACCCGATTTCCCAGGAGGACCCCGCGGTCCTAACTCTTTAGACTACAGAAAAAATCATGAAAAATCTGTTTATTTGAACATCTTAGATATACTTGGCCCTGATTCCAGAGATGTCATACAGCTGTTGAAAGACGTAAAGCACATCAACAACGACAGATCCAGCAACAAAAAACCTCATGAAAATGACAGGAAGAGCAGCCACGCGGACGAAGGTATTCCAATCTTGAACAGAAAACCCTCGGACGAAACCAAGAAGACCGAAAAATTTGACCACTTTGAGGAATTGGATGCCAGGATATTGAAAGAGACTGATGACAACATGGAGGATCACACACGGGATAGAGAAAAGAACAGGGTGGACTATCATCTCAACAGGAACCTCAACGCCGGAACGGAGCCGTGGAGTGACGACTTGACCAATACGAGAAACATAGAAGACATTTGGTCTGACAACGAAGAGGAGCTGGCCGAAGATTCGATGGTGCGAATCATCCCAGTCCACACGGGCCACTCGATATTCCACAAGATCAACCTGCACAAGATACGTACGGATCAAACGGACAGCGTCCTCGGCACTGTGCCATCTTTCCACGATGCCAACTTCAGGACGACAGATTTCGACAGGGAGAGGATGTCCGAAACAAACAATGCTTCGCAGCGGACTGTTGGGACGGTCAAATACAGAGTTATGCTGTGTTTCTGTATCGTCTTTGGCTTTGGATTCTACACTGCCTTTTCGTGGATCCGCTTACAATCGAGGTTTGGAAATTTAGTGCAGATGCATTGGTGACCCCGGACGGTAAAAAATGTTGAATTATGTAAAAATTATAAATAGAAAAAATCAAATTACAAAAGGATGGTCTGAGCTACATCCATTATGGAATAAAAGCAAACCTAACCTAACATGGTCTTTAACGACAACCATACATAATTTCGAAACGATGCAAGATTGAAGCATTAGACCCTGATTGGTGTATATCAAATCATCCTTTATTGTGTGGAGAACTATTTATTTGATACCAGTACTTTAAAAGAAACGTTGCTATTTACAGGCAAAGCCTCTTTGTTTTAGATCTGAATTTGTTTAAAACTAAATAAGAAATTGTCCTAATTTGAAACAAGTCTCAATAGAAGTAATCAAAAACCTTCACAAACAAACCACGTGTAGAAGAATTCCAATGAATTTTAAAGTTAAGCGTAAGAATCCCTTTCTATTAACATGTCTCATCATAAATTGTAGGAATAAGTAAAAATTACACATAAAATAACACATTTTAAAGTAGCCTTATAACAAACAAAGAGGCATTGTATATGTGAAGGCATAAAGTTGCCATGACAAAACTTTTATCAACTTGTAAATTATTTGTTTTACGCTCTGCCATCGCCTACGAAATAGATTTTAACGAATTATATTAATATGGGTGTATAAGTAAATACTACGAAATGATATATTATTATTAATTTTATTTACACAATGAATTATTTATAAAAAAAAATGTATCTAGCAACACAGCTGTCTAATAAATCAGTGTAACTATAAGAATATTTTTACAGTATTAAAGCTATTTAAATGACGGCGGTTGATCATATTTTTACAATGGCAATTATGTCAGATAATATTTACAAAAAAGCTTTTGTGTGATATGTAAGATTCGAAATAAGAACATTGAATATAGATGCGGACAGAATCTTGTTTTTATGTCTATGGCATAGTTCTTATTTTAAAAATATGATCATCTCCCATGTATCATCGAAATATATGGACTGTATCATAAGATTGTATAAATTATTTATAAAATTAATGTTAGGGAAGATGTATTTAGGAATAAAATTCATTTTTAGGTTAGGGACTCAAGATATAAAAAAAATCATATTCAAAGCATTGCATAACACATACATATATACGGTCGGCAAATACAGTTGGTCGCGCTGTGCGAGTGTCGCCAGGACGCTCATTGAACATAAATTATTATTAAATTAATGAAAAAATATATATTTATGAATAAAAAATTTGTCTATTAATTATTAACGTTTTGTAAGAGTTCTCATGCGACAGCTGTAAACGACAATCGAAACAAAATGGATGACAAGAGTTTGAATTTAGAATGCATGACTTGAATAAGTACATTTCAGTTGCTGGTAAAATTTTATACTAGAAAATTGTGTTTATTTGTGTGTTTTCATTTTAAAAATAATCAATATATTATCTTAAACCTCGTTCAATCAAAAGATGGATGTGTCTAAAATTCATGATAAATTAGTTGGAATTGCCAGTTGTCCAAATAAAAAACTATGAAATGAAAATCTTTTCTTTACAATTTATATTTGTACCTATATTTGTTACATTTTTTTTATTGCATAAATTTATGATTTTGACACTGGCAAAAATCTTTCAATTCAAATTTCAAAGACAATACGGCGTCTATTCTGATTTTTTTATTGTCGTTTACGACTGTCGATTGAGAAAGGCCTAAAAAGATTTGTTGTTTCTAGATAGCCTGCAATTTTTTCCGAGTCTATTATGTTTGTCAATTTGAGATGTTAAAAAAAATATATTTGGGTACGAAATGAATAATAAAAACATTGTGAGTTGTCTAGGAACAACGGTGTCTTATGAATGTAATATAAATATTTTTGATGTGTCTAACATTATTATTGTATTTAGATTGCTTGTTAAAATTATTTGTGTTGAAAAAATGTTTGATATAATTGTTTTTAAATTATGATATTAACAATGAAAGGAATTTAAAAGAAATAAAATATATTGCTTTTTGTATTATTGAGTTTTTATAGTTCAAATTAATATATTTTTATTTGATGCAATCTCAAACTTCTTCTTATTTATAAACTAAAACAGTGGAATCTTCATTTGACTATTTTATTTAGATTAATTGTCTGGGGTAAGAACTATTCTTAATAAGGGTTTAGTTTGATTTAGTTGGCTTTTTTATATAAATGTTCCTGTTATTATCTTTATTGAGTAAATATCAATTATTCTATAAGAGAGAAAAATTACAATTTGAACAGTGGTCTCGAAAGTCAAAATGAAATTGGTTAAGATGCCAAAATCGGTTTATGAATAGAAATCAATGAAATAATCCTTGTAATAAGTCTTTTTTTCTGTATCCGTACTTGTATTTTTACTTTTGATAATATATATCCTAAAAGCCATTTTAAAAAACAAACTTATTACATCTACAAAAAAATGTTCTTGGTCATTTCCTGCCAATATCATCATCATCATCACTGGCGCTACAGCCCTGAGTGGGCCCTGGCCTCCTCCAGCCGTCCCTGTCCTCCACTGCTCTCCTCCAGTTTGCTATTCCCATCGCTCTTATGTCGTCTTCTGTATCGTCCAGCCATCTTAGCTTGGGCCTGCCTCTACTTCTTCTGCCCTCTGGATTTGTATTAAGAACCTTTTTGGGGATACGATCATCATTCATTCATCCAGCCACTCCAGTCTACGTACTTTTATGACTTGTACAATGTTGGGTTCGTCATATAATGCCTGTAGTTCATGATTATATCGCATCCTCCAAAGTCCATTATCATTTACTGGGACAAAAATCTATTTTCCTTTTAAATATTGAGAGGTTGTTTTCATCTCTTTTTGTTAAGACCCAGCATTCAGCTCCATACACTACGACGACAGGTCTGAGAAGAGTTTTATAAATCAGGATTTTTGTTATCCTTGTTAGTATTTTGGACCTAATGAGCTTTATTAGACCATAAAGCACCTATTGCCAGCAGCCAGTATTGCCTTAATTTCGGTGCTGCAATTATTTTCATGAGTCACGATAGCGTCTAGATAACAAAAAAAGTCAACTGATTCCACTGTATGTGTTTCCACATTAATAGGAATGCAGGTAATCATTATGTGGTTTTTGCAGTGTTAATTTTAAGGCCCATATTTTTCGCGGAGTTTTCAAGCCTGCGGAAGTCATCCTTCATCCTCAGAAGGGTTCTTGAGATTAGGTCTAAATCGTCTGCATATCCCAATATTTGACTAGACTTTCTGAATCTAAGATTCCCTGCCAATCTAAGATTCAATGATTCATTCATACCATCGTGGCATTTTCCTCAATGTGGGATAACCAGCGACGATAGTAACAGAAAAGTGTTTCACAGCAATACAGACAAGTAGAAAATGAAAAACGGGAGAATTTATGTGTACCTATTCATATAAATCGTGGAAAAATTGTTGCATTTAGGTATAAGAGCTTTCATATCGGTAGAAATACCAAAAAATCGATAGGTTTGAGACCACAATTTGAATCAAATTTCATATCAGAAATTTATCAAATTTCAATGTTGCCATTTTAAAAAAAAATTGTAAAACAAATTGATATTTTCACAATATCTTTTAACTGTTTAATACATCTGAATTTTTGATAAATAAATCATATTTCAAAACTTTTATCTCATCATCAAACAATAAGAAAATATATTTATTTTTCAATGAATGAGAAAATATATTTTTTTTCTGTGGTTCTTTACTTCTATGGAATGTTCCTCATCTCAAAAAAATATTTTGAAAATAGAACGAAGACATATTTTATTGATCCATAGTGAGACCCCTAACATTCATTAAATTTGATTTTAAAGTATTTAAAATGGGAGATTTGACTGTTTTCGTTTGTAAATTAATCAATTGTTAATTTACCTGCGTTTGTGTTCTTGTTTTATTTCAATACGTATTAAGTTATTTAATATATTTTTTTTATTTTAAGTTATCTGATTTTAATTTACTTACAGTATTATTACTTCACAATTAAGAATAAAAACAATTTTATTCATAAACAAATAGTAATGAATGAAATCATTATTAATTGTTTTCAATTATTTTAATATTGATTTACTTTGGTTTTTTAAACCAATATCTACTGTTTAACTAAAGAATAAAATTTATCTAAATTGTGAATTTTTTAAAAATGATTATGATTTACGATTATAAATATTAATTACATAAAAATGCCAATTTTCTTGTCAAAGCTGTTAATTTATTTTGTTAATTTAATCAAAATATTGATACCTGAGTTTCAAAAGCCAAGAAAAATAATACTGTACGATTAAGAAAAAGAAAAATCCTTAAAAAATAGTGAGAAGAAGGATTATTCCTTGTAAAATTACTTTTAATTATAAAGTTTCATTATTATCAAAAGGAAAGAAATTGCCATTTTCGACCTGTTGCCTTTTGAAACTCAGGTATCGATATAGTTTAGGAAACTTTGTACCTTTTTAAATTAAAAAAAAAACATTAGTTAGATTGATTTTGGAACATGACAAAATTTCCTTAATTTTTTACTATGTATTACTAAAAATTTCCATTTGACTGTCATAAAATAACGTAAAAAAATGATATTTTGGCTAAGAATGATTTCATATATCTCGAAACTCGAAAAAAAATATCTTTTTCAACAGATTATAAAATGAAAATATCATATTTTCTTTTTAAACAAACTTGCATTCAAATTTCTCAATTATGAACATTTATTTTTATGTGGATGTAGTGTCGCTGTCAATTTTTGCTTTAAGTGAACTAATTTTGTTGTATTTATTATGTAGTTTTTATTTTTAAGGACATTAACAGTAATTTGACATGACAATAATCTAATAACATTGCGCCATATTAAAAAAAATATACCGAGATATGATTTGTGCCATAAAAAAAATTGTAATCGAATCAACTGTGACAAATTCTCAAATTCATACTCAAATCAGTCGAGTAAAATTCTATGGTTCTAAGATATTTTTAAAATGGATAAATATGTCCTTATAACGAGTACATATTTATAGATCTTTCTCTTTGGTTTTTTCAATCTTGTGAATCGGTTGTCAACAAAGCGATGCATCTCTTCCTTCACTCTGCTTGATCTTCAGCGAGTCTCTTCGACTCTGTGTAGGAAGTACACTTCATGTCCTCGTACAGCTGTTATAGATACTTCCTCTGCCAATTCTCCGTTCAACCATCCCCTCCAAGGTGATGTGTAAGAAGAGATTCTCGTGTGGCAACACATTGGCCTGTCCAGTTTGCACGCCTTTTTGATATGGTCTTCAACAGATACCTGTTTTTTTCAATTTCGATGAGAACTTCATCATTCGAAGGCCTCCAATCTTTTACGGTCCCTTTCACCTATGCACCGTGTCTCATAACCATACAGTATGTCTTTACTGGATCTTTTACGGTCCCTTTCACCTATGCACCGTGTCTCACAACCATACAGTATGTCTTTACTAGATCTTTTCAGAGTTAAATCAAATTCCCTAAAATAAGTAAAATGGTTTTTTGACAGAACATTCTTAGAATATTCACATAGAATATTTAAAATAAAATCGAATAGTTGGCATTCAAATAATCTTTAATATTTTATTATAATAGACACAGATTTAATTGTGTTTTCAATCTGCATCTGTGAGACGATTAATATCGTAAGTCTCCAGAATGTGGCAACTTGTTATTGGGTGCGTGTTAAATTAATATTTGACATAGTACCTGTTCGTTGCCCGAGAACCAACTAAATAAATAAATAAATAATATTTTTATCAAACCACTTTCACAATACTTTATAAATTTGCATAGCCATAGACATATTATTTTAATTGGTTTATCTTTGGTTTTGTTTTATCATAATGTTGCAAGTTTATTGCCGTATGTCAAATTATTTAATTAAATTTTTTTAAATTAGAATTTTTACTGTTAATAATATTATTATTTATTATTTCAATATTCGGGTATTTTCATGTATTTGAAAAATGTATCAATTTTTTTATTAAATTATTTGATTTACGAATGAATGTATAAAATTTATATCAATAAAAAATCTTAAATAAAATCATTTTTGTTTTATTTGCATAGCAAATTTAACTATATTCTGTTTCTGGAAAGAATGACCAGATATCTGTGCTTGTCTCGCCCATTCCAAGGTCTTATCCCCACTTTACAACCATTCCAAATAGATGCAAAGTTCGACTGACCGATGCCTGTGATTAGTCAATCGTTTATTTAGGCAGTACCTGACCAAAAAAGAAAGTTTCGAAATAGGTCATTCTCTCTAGAAACAGACTATAGTGCATTGTTGGAATCTATAAATTTGAATTGATAACCATATGACAATTTCTTCCAACCATTGTTTAAGTCCAGAGAAAATAAATTTCACCTCTGCTGGGAAATGAACCCATGACACCGGCACCGGAGTCAAACAACTCACCGCTTACCACGGCGGTCGCATTCATTCATTGTTTCATATATACTTACTTGTCTGAAATAAAAAAAAAACAAATTAAACGTAAAAATATATTTATTTATAATATTACAATCTTCATGATTACAATAATGTGTTTACAATCAATTGATTTGGGGGACAAGTCTGGTCCAACCTGCGAAATCAAAACCCTCACGACTGTCAATATCATGGATATAATTATTATATGGAGTTCTATAATATCTTTAGATATCATAGAACTCCATATGACAATTGTATCAATGATATGGGCAGTCACGAGGGTTTTGATTTCGTCGGTTGGACCAGACTTGCTCCCTTGGTTTGATATATTATGCGTGGATTGCAAGTGATAAAAATTAAATATATAAAATGCTCCAGCAAAAATATTTTATTACATAAAATCAGCATTTTTTTGCATTCAATATTTTTATATTGTCTATAAATATTTTTTCTAGTGTACAACCTTGTTTCGACGTCAAAATAATGAAACAAAACTGTTGCAAATATTTAAAATATTTGTAACGTTATAAGATTATATTATACACTATAAAATGTTTTTTTTTCGTGGTATAAATCTGTATAATACTGCTGCGTATTTATCTGCATATAAATAAAGTAGACCTCGTAAGATTGTCGTTCTGGATTTGCGAATGTTTGTGCACGGCTATATTCATGTCAGTCTGCCTGCCCTTGAAATCTTCCTATGTAAAAATCGGCAAATTTACAGTAGAGCAAAAACTTATAATATCATATTTTTATAATATTACATTTGCAACAGTATAAAAACACAAAACCTCGCGAGCTGATATGTTTTTTTTTTAGTATTTTCAAAATAAAGTATGTTTAAATGTTATATAATAAGAATTAAAGAATGCATTTTTGCTTTACTCGCTGAGTCGCCAAAATTGATTTATGCGAATATACCCTTACGGTGATTATAATGCCAACGTAAAGATGTGTTGGTTCCCGCCAAAGCTAGAGCTGAAAAGGCACGAAATAATGAAATCCTACATAGGGAGAGGGAACAATTTACATAGAACAATCGTTTCCTTTTGCATTGTGGGTATGATTTGCTTTACTTGCATTGTTTCACCGATTTAGCTGTCAAAATAGGTGATTCTTTACAAGTGGCCTACAACGCCAATTATATTGATTTTTTGTTTAAAGATAGCCAATATTATACATATTACGGGAAAAATATTATTTTTTTGTGGAAACGCTTAAATTTTTTAAAAAAATATACGAAAAAATTAAATAAAGGAACATAAATGGTGGGTTTTCGACATCTACCGGCAAATTTTTAAACTTATGGAAACATAATATAAAATAATTTTTGCAAAAAACAACTTTTTTCCTGCGTAAGTTTGTAAAATAGGAATATAGTTTAAAAAATATAAGATTAAAAAATATTTAAATACCTTCTACTTTCGTGTCAGGTATTGAAATTTAATTATTACTTAATTATGGAGTATTATTCAAATGACATCACTAAAGCGCCGCAATGCGTTCAAAAATATAAGTTTTCCTCCGGTGAGAATAATATCGAATAGAAATAATAAAAAGGTCATCAAAATGAAATATTATTATCAACAACTATTGATTATAAAATAATGTATGCTGTGCACGTCACAACTTTAAAAACACATTCGTTCTATATGGGCAACCCAAAGTTTGAATCAATTGGACTAACATAAATAAACAAAATACTTATTTAAAAACAATTGAATAAATTGATATTATTTATCTTAACTAAATGTCGAAAAATAATAAAATAACATAACTTACTGATTTTCAAAACATAAGTAGGTACCGACCTACAAATCTATTTTTTAAAGTTTAAATTTAAACTAAAATATAATTAGGTATTATATGTCTATAACCAAAATGAGGTAAATAACTACATTTTGATCATGGAGAATAGAGTGTTGTTACTCATCATAATATGCCCATGAGACACAAAGCGAAGATGCAAGTCGATAAATTGCAGCATCCAGAGTAATAAATTTATCTTCCCACGGCACTCACAGTAAAGGGCAAGCGTTCGTTCTTCCTCGCGGATGCTCAGGTTGACGGGGCCAAGTATTCATGGACTTAGAGGCGGTACGTGTGGCTGAGGCCATTTGTCCATGCGGAGTAGCCGCAAAAACAATACTGGTAATGGACTGGAAGCCCGCACTTTGTGGAGTCCACTAGGTGTTGAGGAAAAGTGTTGACGATAAATACTGCACCGAATATATTTTTTAAGCTTCGCTTCATTTCGTCGTATGAACCGCCGAAGGCGGCCATTTACCGCGCAGCGGTAAAAAGTTGGCTGAAAGCCCTAGCTTAGAAGCTGAGCGAAGCGATGCTTCTCAGCTAGTGAATTTAATAAAATAATTCGACACGACAATAAATGTGGATTGTGGAATATAATATATACTGGCAACATTTTAAATCAACTGTCAATAATACCCATAGACAAAAATAATTACCATATATCATTGAATTTAGTGGATATCATAGATTTTTATTATAATACACTAGATGTAGTACTCTGTGCAAAAAGTGAGTCATGAAATATCGCGCGTTTGACATGATATTTCAGTTTTCCTTACATTTCAACACATCCTAGATAACTGTTCTCTAAATCTTAATAAACAAAGTGTTTTTTTCGACAAATCTGAAAACAATTCACATTAATCGTTATTTTCTATAGAAAAACGATGTGGTCTGGAACCAAAACATCAAAAATCTCCCGGAAAAATGCCTCACTTGGATTCATACAAAATTTGCTAACTACGACATCTAGTATATTATAATTAAAATCTATGATGGAAATGTAACTAGACAAAATTACATTTTTCCATACACTATAGATTGTTTCATAATTAATGTTTTGACATATTTTTCAATGAAATATCACGTACTTCACGGATTGCTGCGTATCTTATTAAATCATGCAAGTTCCTTCCAGCAATGGTATGTACTCCCGCTTTCACCAAGGTTCCTAAGCCCAAAAAAATATTTTTTTAATGCACTCGGCGTAAAATTTAATTTCACCAAACAATCGTTAAGTGACGTTGGCGCATCAACTCTTAAATGGCGGTCTAATATACAAAAGAGAAAGGCAATCGTTGTTTCACCGGATTCACAAATCCAGGTTCAAGAGCACAGGCGACCAGAGTAGCAGTCAGAAAAGGCGTGCCACACGGGCTTACATTGGTGGGTGAGTGGTGACCAATAGGACGTGGACAATAATGCTTTTGCCAGTATATACAGAGAGGGAAGTACGGTCATACGGTGAAATCAAAACTTTTTGTAATCAAAGTTTTTAATTGTATTTTGAGTCTGGATCTGTGAAATGATCAACATCATAAGTCTCCAGAATGTGGCAACTTATTATTGGATGCATTGTAAATTAATATTTGACACATAACCAAATCCAATAGGACGTGGACAATGATGCTTTTGCCCCTCTATACAGAGAGGCAACACGTACGGTCATACGGTGAAATCAAAACCATCGTGATTACCCATATCATGGATATAATTATCATATGGAGTTCCATAATATCTTAAAATATTGTAAAACTTCATAATATGATAATTATATCCATCGAATATTTTTATTATTGCATATGCGCAAACATTGGATTTTTTTCCCTGTCGGAAGTCAAAGGTATTTTTTAACAGATTTTTAATTATCTCAATAGAGACGAAGTTGGAATATTTACTGTAGGAGAACCGGGAAATCAAGGCACCTACAGAGCTTACGACAGGGAAAAAAAAAATGTTTACGCATATGCAATAATAAAAATATTCGATTACTTACACATTGGTACAAGTAGGTAAATAAGACAAAAATGACCTTATAAGTCTGGCGCAATTCAGGGGTGACTTTTATGCGAAAAATGCATTTGTCACCTCAGGTATAAGAATTGTTGCTCTCATTTACAAAAAACCAATTCTCTCAATAGATGGCGTTACAACAAAAATAAATAAAAAAATAATAAGAATGTTGTTCATAATTTCACACATAGATGACTAGTAAAAATTCCTTATTTTCAAGCGAAAAGAATTTCAGTATTACAATATATAGAACTTTCAAAATTGAATTGATAGGGATCTCATTAAAAAGGCATAATTGGTGAACGTTGCACAAGCACATAAAGTGATCATATAAACCAGCCGATGACAGGTCGTAAGCCCTTGATTTCCCGGTTCTCCTACAGTAAATATTCCAACTTCGTCTCTATTGAGATAATTAAAAATCTGTTAAAAAATAAATTATATCCATGATATGGGTTATCATGGGGGTTTTGATTTCACCCGACTTGCCCCCCAGAAGTTCTTTTATTTTTTTATTTTACCCTTAGGGAGACCTAGGTCCTTAAAGTAGGAATATATAGACTTAGCGGGCAGGCCTCTCACTCCCACCTCTACAGCACATATATTTGTGGTAAAGCCATTTTGAACTGTTTTATCTACCAGTTCCTTGTATATTATGGATCAAGCCGTATTTAAAACTAAAATAATGACATTTTAGCACAATATCGTCTTTTACATTATCCTTTTCTCGGATATATAGTTATATTTTTTCTCAATGACAGAGTTATGTTTGCGACTTTATAAATGTCAGAAACTAATTTCAGTTGGCTGAGTGAATAATGGGTTGAAATAAATGCCTTATATTTACATATTTCAAACAGAATATAACTAATCGCTTATAATATTTTTTACTAGTGTACATATGAGATAAATTTTTAAGTTAAAATATATACCTCAATACTATCATATTCGTCTTAAATCGGCTTAGTTGCAAAATTTGGTTCTATGACTTTACGCCCTAATAAAAATTAAAACGGCAACAATGAAGACAGAAAAAAAAATATGAATACGTATATACATACATACATACATACCATCACGCCATGTCCCTCGCGGGGTAGGCAGAGAGAACAGAACGCCACACTATTCTATCTTGACATACATTCACCGCCTCATCAACATTCATGCTACGTCTCATGCATGTTCTTCTATTGTTCAGACTTCTAACATTTCCTTCTTTCAGAATATCGTTCACATGGTCGTGCCATCCTTTTCTTGGGCGCCCCCGACCTCTTTTTCCATTCCTGTCAGCCTTATATATTTTTTTCGTCAAGCGTTCTTCATTCATTCTTTCCACGTGACCAAACCATCTAAGTGTGTTAACTTTCATTCTAGTTACTACATCTTTCTTCATCTTACATTCTTTCCTAGTAAATATGAATACGGAGCCTGACAAATAGTGAACAAAATAAACACAGGATCAATAGTTTTTGAAAACGATTTGTGTTATAAAAAATATTTTCGTAGTATACACCGTGCGGGAAGCGATCACTCTAAAACGAGGTGTATCAACGGTACAATGGTCCACGCGCGAAGGGTTATGTTTTCTAGATTTTTATATAATTTAACTTATGTTTGTATTCCTATACACAGGAAAATATAAGATAATGCAAATTCATTGAGTGATGCACTCAAAGATTTGAGCTCCGAGCAGGTAGTTGATGATCCATTTGATGTTCCTCGGTGAACGCGGCCGGTAGATTTCTCATGTCAAATATTGACACGCTATAATCTCGATGCTTCGTACATCCTAACAAGGCATGAATTCTCAGTGTTCGGATTATCGAAGATGTTCATTGATGCTATCAACTGTTCAACAAAAGTCAGGCATTCATTTAGTGAAAAACCTCGATATTTACCAAGATTATTAAATGTTGGTTAATATGTATTTTTTTTCATTACAAAATATGTCTAATCATTATTTATTCACAAAAACTGGGTTCAAATATATACAAATACAACATAACATAATTAGCTGCTTCTATGAATAAAATTTATAATAATATATTAAAGTATAATTGAAAAAAATTACATAATGTTTAAATTAAAAATTAATATTGATATAATAAAAAATGTGTGATAAATACATTTTAAAAATAATTTTATACATAAATCAGTAAATACACACTGGGTTCCATTATTTTTATATCTAGTTTTTTTTTTATCTGTATGTGAATACACTACATAATTTACCGCCATCTGCGGATGAATGTTGGAAGCTTTGCGTAAATAATGTTAGCAAAGTTTCCAACCAATTTTATTTTCGATTCAGTACAGCGCTAAATAAATATAAACATTTTGATTTTTCGAACATTCTTAAGATAACTTTACGCGTTTATGAAATATTTTGACCTACAAATACTCAAATTATCACATTTTTTTTTTACACATATTCAGAAATGCGTTATTTTATCAACAGATGTCAGCGATTCATACCGAGATAACCGAAAAGCAAGTCTCGTCGGATTAATGTAACCGTCAAATCATAGATACACCAAATGTTTGAACCCATTTCAAATGTTGCTACTTCTTAAAACTTTTTACCTCAAAGCGAAATTTAACAAAGAAAGACTTTATTAAGTTATTTGCCGGAAACTATAATTAACGAGTCTTGCCCTCCTAGATTATTTAATTTAATAATTTTAAATCCTAGATTATTTCATTTAATCATTTTAAATCCTAGATTATTATATTTAATCATTTTTATTCAGCTTCCATTTGAAAATCATTTAAAACTATTTCATGACAAAACATGACAGTACAGTTGAAAGATGCGAATATGAATTGGTTTAAACAAAATAACAATATATAAAAATTAATCCATACGATTTTGTCAAAAGCGCTGTCAATAATATATATATATATATATATTTTTATACATTATCTAAGTTAGATTTTTATACATTATTAAAATACACACACCGTGTTCCACTACAGATTTATGGACTTGAGGTAATATTCTAAAGTATAAGAATATATAATATCATTTCATTCTGTCATATAAAATTTCCAAAAGTTTTTCTTTTACGTTAATTCTAATAATTTGGTTTTAAAATGAGATAAGAAGAACTTTATTTTGTGATATGTATGGTAACATAATTCAGTTACTGAACTGACATACAGCCGTACCAACATTATCACAAATTGCACTTTAAAATTAAACATATTTTACATTTGATGCAAAATAAATTCTGCCAAAAACACATGTATAATCTTTTTATATATCATTTAAAAGTAAAATAAATTTTCTCTTGTAAATCATAGGTAGATATAATATACATATTTCAAATTAATTTTACATATTTCAAACGGTGACGATTTGATTCTTTTGCCATCACCATAACGGTGACCCCGTTGTGTCATTTTAAAATAAAGTATTAATGTGTATGTATTTTGTACAGTATCATTAGTCAAATGATATTGTGTGATAGACCCTACAGACTACTGGTTGACAAATCATTAGTAAATTAAAAAATATATACAAAAAACAAATGAATATCTTCGTTCTACATTTTAAAACATTGAGATAAAATTGACTTGAATGAATTCTAATATAACTGTTTAAAACATTGAGATAAAATTGACTTGAATGAATTCTAATATAACTGTTTAAAACATTGAGATAAAATTGACTTGAATGAATTCTAATATAACTGTTTAAAACATTGAGATAAAATTGACTTGAATGAATTCTAATATAACTGTTTAAAACATTGAGATAAAATTGACTTGAATGAATTCTAATATAACTGTTTAAAAATAATGAATTTGTGTCCATTATTTTGAATAAAATTTTATAATGATTATTATCCATCTTCGTAGATAGTTAGATATCGACTCCTAAGACAAAGTTCCCCAATTTGATTACCGATGGAGACACGTATTTTCAGTCTGGATCTGTGAAACGATCAACATAATAAGTCTCCAGAATGTGGCAACTTGTTATTGGATGCATTGTAAATTAATATTTGACACAGTACCTGTTAGTTACCCGATAAAGCAATACAGAATATAAAAAACAATCAGACCTATTTGTAAAAGATACTTACTATGTCAAAAACAGGGGATCCCATAGAAATCTTCAAAATACTAAATAAACATGAACTGAAGCTGATGTTCTGCCAAAACTAAAATTCAAATGCGTTCACAATTACAGCAATTTTATGACAATTTTACAGCAACCGCCATTATTCGGAATCACTCTATATCTTCTATAGCATGAGCAAGAAAGAGATAGAAAACGCTCGGAACGTACTGTAAGTATTACATAACTACGCTTGAAAAAACGGTTTTAAGATAACGGTTAACGGTTTTATTTTTTTTTATTTCTTGTATAACCCATAGTTATATTTTTAACTATAACTACTGATGTAACTATTCTGTGAAAAAGCCCGCCCTTAGTTCCGTAGTATAGAGATCAATGGTCTTTTTTTCTTACTCTCACAACATGACATCAACATGAGGTAGTAAAAATTTTAAAAATTGTAATTTCTAATGTGTTTTCGTAACTTTACTTTTCAAAAATTTGCGTGTCGAAAAATTAAACATTCAAGAATTGTTTTTCAAAAAATTTTCCTGTCACCGTTATTTGATACAAGGCAGTATTGAAGCAACCGCTTATTCCTCAGGACTGATGACAGTAATAGATGTTTAATTTTTTTTTTATATACAGATCTGTGAAGAGGTATATAATACTTTGAAATTTTTCAATATGACTACTAATAACCAATATATATGTACATGACAAAAATCTGAAATGGAACACTGTGCATACAAAAATTTGCTATAATAGTATACGTATCATTAATGGCAGTAATATAACGGATTCATTTCCGAATCCAAATATTCCTATAACAATTTTATAATTTTTTTATTATTCAAATACAATTCACTAATTAAAAAAAAAATCATGGTTGCCCCGCACATTTTTGAACCAAAACTTTGATAATTAATTTTTGATAGTTTTACCGTATGAAACCAAAGAGAACAAAAGATGAGACATGTTTTGTCTATGGAAAACTAATCAGCTCAAAATTTTACACATATGATATCAATATGATGTCGAACAAACAACATTGTGTCCTCTGTACAGTTTGGGTTGTACAAAGGACATAATACTTTATAGTACGGCATACACACAAAAATATTATGAAAAAACTCATAATATGTACTCTCTATATGACACCTCTTGGGAAATTGATGTAAAAAAATCATGACTCTCCACTATTCCATAGTACAGTTTCACCAAAGCATTCTTGTGCATTGCGGGTTATAATAGAATGCATACATTACAGTTGGAATTACAGTTTCACCAATACTTTCCAGTGGATTGCGAGTTATAGAATGTATACAATAAATTTGATTGTATGATTTCACTAACATTTTCCTTTGGATTGTGGGCTACAGAATAAATCCAATACAATTGATTTCACCGATACTTTTCTATGGATTGCGGGTCATGGAATGAATATGCTTCAGTTGCTTCATAATTTTACTAATACTTTCCTGTGGATTGCAGGTTATAGAATGAGTACGTAATAGTTGCTTTATTATTTCACCAATTACTTTCCTGTGGATTGCGAGTTATAGAATGGGTATGTAAAAGTTGCTTTATGATTTCACCAATACTTTCCTGTGGATTTTAGGTTATAGAATGAGTACGTAACAGTTGCTTTATGATTTCACCAATACTTTTCTGTGGATTGCGAGTTATAGAATGGGTATGTAAAAGTTGCTTTATGATTTCACCAATACTTTCCTGTGGATTGCGAGTTATAGAATGGGTATGTAAAAGTTGCTTTATGATTTCACCAATACTTTCCTGTGGATTTTAGGTTATAGAATGAGTACGTAACAGTTGCTTTATGATTTCACCAATACTTTCCTGTGGATTGCGAGTTATAGAATGGGTATGTAAAAGTTGCTTTATGATTTCACCAATACTTTCCTGTGGATTTTAGGTTATAGAATGAGTACGTAACAGTTGCTTTATGATTTCACCAATACTTTCCTGTGGATTGCGAGTTATAGAATGGGTATGTAAAAGTTGCTTTATGATTTCACCAATACTTTCCTGTGGATTGCGAGTTATAGAATGGGTATGTAAAAGTTGCTTTATGATTTCACCAATACTTTCCTGTGGATTGCAGGTTATAGAATAAGTAAATAATAGTTGCTTTATGAATTCACCAATATTTTCCTGTGGATTGCAGGTTATAATGAAATGCATGATTGATTGATTGATGAATGAAATACGATTGGGATGATTTCAATAAAACTTTCTCATGATTGCAGAATATGGAATACACAAAAATGACGCTGATAAAATACTGATGACCATATGATTTTATGTGGATCGTCAGTCAAAGAACATAGCCTTTGCAAACTGTAAGCAACTCGAAGAATACGCAAACTTTAACTACGTCACAGTACAGCTCGCACGACACCATCAACACATCACCAATGTTACCCGTTGATTATTCAACTCAAAACACGTAACTCTGTCACTTGTTAAACAACAGAAGACAGTTCAGAGATAGTTCTGCAAGAAACAGAGCAGAGTGGCCTCGTAGTGGGCGCTGGCCTCCAGATGGCGGAGGGAGTGTCTCTCGTTGGGATAGACCTGCAACTGGTAGGGCTTCCCCGCCTTCACGAGGGCGTCTATCAGCTGCTGGGTGTGGAGAAAGTGAACGTTCTCATCCTGGAGGCCGTGGACTATCAAAAGACGGTTTTCTCTGAAAAAGAAATCTTTGTTTCATTTTAAAATTAAATTACATACAAATGTTATTTAACCATTTCTTTGGCAGAAAGGCGGGGTGTCTGTGTCGTGCTCTCTCTAGAAATAGGACAAACTTCTTGAGAAGTTTCTTTTATTATGACCTAATGGCATCTGCTGACATTCTGACATTCAAATGTTTTCTCCTTAGTACTCCTTCCATTCTTTTCATATTTGTTTATCTAATACTCGCTTAGACCCATTAGATTTTGAAGGACATCTGATTAGTACTTCTCAATTTTTTAACTGTCAAATATTTCAAATTGACTCCAAGCTCAGGAACTTTAAATTTAATATTTTT
Organism: Molanna angustata; assembly: GCA_963576475.1. Taxonomy (NCBI): domain Eukaryota; kingdom Metazoa; phylum Arthropoda; class Insecta; order Trichoptera; family Molannidae; genus Molanna; species Molanna angustata. The sequence continues at coordinate 18,224,691 of OY754983.1, read as the reverse complement.
GTTTTCAAATGCTGAAAATATTCCATACAAAACTTGAATACTTTGTGGCGTGACTTGGTATTGAGGAGCGTTGCATTGGCCACAACCCGCTCGTTTTATTATATAACAGTAAATTATGAACATTTTCCAAATCGTTTGGCAGTTTATTAAATATTTTAGAAGCCAAGTATGAAAATCCATATCTTATATTTCTATTTGTTCTAGGTCCGTAATTCCTGAATCTGTAATGGATCCAAGAATATAGCCTATTCGATACTCACTCATCTGGAAATTTATCTGCTTGTTTGACGACGCTGCCCCTCGCATACGCCGTGGGATTCAACTGGGGCAGGTCCATGTACCTCTCCGTGTAGGCCGTGTCGTACATTTCCCACGAGGTGACGGGCGCGCACGCCACGCACACTTTGAACACGTCTGGCCGCTGCGCCAGCGCCATGAGGGATAGATATCCACCTAAAAAACGAAAAAATATTTAAATACAAAATATTTTTATTGATTTTTTAATTCGCACAACAGCTTTAAGCTAGTTACAGTACGACACCAGTTCGTTATCTTATTGAGTATATTTTTTGAATCGCTAAACACCAGGAAAAAGGATGTCAGCTTCAACAGGTAAACAATTCAATAACACAGACATTCGTATCAGAGTGTTACAAATGTTGACCTTCATGGCTCAGTTGATTAGATATTGGACTCCTAAGGGTCTGAGTTCAATTCCTGGTGGAGACACTGTTTTCAGTCTGGAACTGTGAGCCGATAATTATCATAAGTCTCCATAATGTTGCCGTAACTTGTTATTGGGTGCGTATTAAATTAACATTTGACATAGCACCTGTTAGTTGCCTAATAAGTAATAAGAAAAAAATTAGTGTAAATAGGCTATAACTGGGTTATGAGTTTGAATCCTGCCACGACCGATTTCATTCACTATAAACATTTACGCTCAATTTACGGAATGTATGATGGGGATGTATACGTAGATGGATGGTGCCAGAGCGGTGCCAGTGCGCTGGGTTTGTAATTGAGTGGTCGCGAGTTCGAATCCTGCCACGAACGATTTCCTTCACAAGCATTTATGCTTAATTAAGGGAATGTATGAGAATGTATATGTACTTGTTACTACAACCACATATTCATTCTTTTAAAAAAAGTATTGTTATTGGTATTTTGTAAGCGAACTTTCTTTGTGAAGTACCAGCTTAGAATAGTGCTTCCACACCTTTCTATTATAATTCTTTTTAGGGTGTCCCGTAAGAGCCGGGTAATTGAAAATGCAACAGGCAACAATAACATTTCACATAGTTGAACAATGAGGCTCATTCTAAAAGTGGCATTTTAAGGTGAGACGAGATACATTGAGGTAATGCACGCCTGTATACCTGTCGTTGGTTATGCCATTGTGGGATATGCCGCGATGGGAGGTATGTATGAATTTTCTTTCCTCTTTTTAACCCGATCAAAATACTAGTGGTTATTTTTTGAACTTAGTCCTGTCAAATGAAGCGACTGATGTCAGATTGAGGTGGCTGGACTATGCACTATGTGATGTCAGAATAACAGAGCTGATCAGTTGGAGAAGACTGACAGCGGTCGATAGGGAGGGAAAAAGACGGACTGTAGCTCTAATGATAGATGAATACAATTTGTTTTTAGTAATAAAAAACTTTCAGTCTTCCAAAGATTTGTTTCCCCTATAAATAATTTTCATACATGGGTGACTCCATCCTATTTGTTGACTCAAAATACGAATAGTAAATAAAAATATATATATGTACCATAGCTCCATCCATGCACTGCTACCCTAGTGAGATCAATGCAGCCAGTTTCCTCAGCCAACCATTTCAATACTTCAATCTGCAAAAGAAAGATAACTTATTATATAATGGAGGTTTTTGTCACTTTACTTATTTTTAAACATGGATCAAGAGTTGAACCGCGGTTCAATTCATATGTCAAATTGAACCGGCGACGGGGGTAGTTAAACACTGGTTCAACTTGACATTATGAGGAAAACATTAAAAAGCATCTGTTTACTTGAAATTATTGATTGACGTCGAACTGAAACAAAAATACGGAATATCAAAAAGTTCAACGGCTAGAGTTTGAGAGCGCATGACAACCAACTTAACAGAAACAAATTTGGTACTGCTATATTGTTCTGTTGAGTAGGTATTTACTTTTTGGCGTGAATACAAATCACCCATCTTGTTCCTCCTCTCCTCCTCTCCATGTAACTGCTATGTTCCCTTTCTACCACCAAAAAACTAGTACTTGCTCACACACGGCCTTGAACGGATGTCAATTCGGACTACGTTGTGATTGTTGCCAATAGAGGTGGTGCTCGTCATTTTCGATCTAGGGCGGATGCCATCGAAGTCTGCTGCGATCGATATATATGAGCTATCGCAACTGATATAGGGTGAATTCATTCGGACTTTGCTGTGGCCAATCAACATAATAATTTTATTTTATTTATTTCTTCATAAGAAAACCAACAGTTTTTTTTATTTTTACATAAAATAGATATAAACATAAGAAAATATTAAACAAAGAAACTAATGACAGGTTTTCACTTACACATTGTGGGAAACAAACATCATACGTGTAGTGCTGTGTTTGGACACATATAGACTACGTATCTTTCCTCGGAATGGGTGAGCGATCGAGACGAGGATTTCTTTCGTACTGGTAGGTGATTTTCTTTCACAATCCATTTCTTCTTATCCCGTTATTTACCTTATGAATAACGCTTCGTGACAAATTGCAATTAATAACATCAATATCTTAGCCCGATTTGCAATCGGCAATTTGGCGCCAATAATTTTTATTAATATGATTTCAGTTGAACGTGGAATAAGAAAAGTACATTAATGTTTATGAATTGCATATAAAGTACTATTTCACAAATAAAGATTGAATTTAAGTATACCTGATCTTCCAGTTCCACTGTGCCCATCTTGCCACGTATCCTCGCTTCGAATTCCACCCCTCGATGCTTGGAGCCCCTCGAGTCAATGCAGACCACACAGTAGCCCCTAGCGGCCACCAGGTGCATCCTCAACTGACGCATACTCTGAACAAACAAAACAGAAATTATATTTACCTACATACATACCATAACGCCATGTTCCTCACAGGATAGGCAGAGAGAACTGTACGTCACATTTTTCTATCTTGACACAAATTCATTGCCTCATCTCATACATGATCCTCTGTCGTTTCTTACATCAGCTTCTTACATTTCCTTGTTTCAAAATATCGTTCACATGGTCGTGCCTCTTGTTTTTTTTTTTTTTTAAAAGAATGAATAATGTCCTTGTATAACAAGTACATATACATCCTTATACATTCCCTAAACTAAGCATAAATGCTTGGTGAATGGAAATCGGTCGTGGCAGGATTCGAACTCGCGACCTCTGGGTTGCTAGCCCAGCGCGCTAACCGCTCTGCCACCACCCATCTCGAATTGTAACTTTCGTTACAGCCAGCTGTGTATACTTTGTTTGGCAAGCGTTTTTCATTCATATTTCCCATCTCAGCGTGCTCAAATTCATTATATTAAAACGTCTTTCGTAATCTTACATTCTTTCCCTATGTCCTCATTTCTTACTTTGCCACATATTACAATTTTTTTTAGCCATCACACTTCAACTGCATTTATTCTGCTTTCATACGACTTCTGCCATGTCCACACAGAAATGCATTGTGAATGGCAACTTTGGTTTCATTTGATAGGTTTCTATCACTTTTTTTTTAAAAGAATGTCCTTGTAACAAGCATATATACATTCTAATACATTGCCTAAACTAAGCAGTAATACTTGTGCTGTAGGTGAACAAAATCAGCGAGCTAATCGCTCTACCACCACCTATCTGCATCATTCGCAATATCAATTAGTTTCCAGCCATAATTCTTTTGATGTCCTTATCTGCTTATCCTTAAAATACAATTTTTTTTATGTAGCTTCTCAGGCAACTAACACATACTATGTCAAATAATTATTTAACACACACAATAACAAGTTGCCACATTTTGGAGACTTACGATATTAATCGTCTCACAGATCCAGACTGAAAACACAATTAAAAGCTGTGTCTCCACCAGGAATTGAACCCGGGACCCTTGGATCAGCAGTCAGATACCCAACCAACTGATCCACGAAGGCCGACATATCTGCTGATTATACTCAAAAAGCTTTCAAATTCAATTGAAGTATCCTTAAATTTAAAAATAGGGCACAGTTGTTTTTACCTTGAAGGTGTTGGTGACAGTCTGAACGACAGGTCCTCCGTAGACGTAGAGGAGAGTGGGACGAGGAGTGCGAGGCTCCCCGCTCGGCCTGAAGACCATGGCGTGTAGCTCCTCGCCAGTGCCGCCCTCCAGCCTGGTGCTGTGCAGCTCCACGGTGTACCGCGCTCGCTCCTTGCCGCCATTACCTACAACAGAACACAATTAAAAGAATTAAATTTTACTAAGCAGTAGGAGGTAGCAGCACCACATCTATCATGATCATATGTGTATAGTGAAAGCGTTATTGCTAGTTAAATTCATACTTGTGGAGTGGTGACTGAGTGGTTAGCCATCTGGGTTAGTAATCCAGTGGTCGTGAGTTTGAATCCTGCCACAACTGATTTCGTTCACCTATATTTTTTTCGCAGGTGGCAGTTCTTAAGAAGAACACACTTAGGCCAATTGGCACTTTGTGATACCACAAATGGAGCTATCCTCCCCCTTACTTATGCACCCTGAACCATCCTGAGTGCCTAATGAATGTCATAATGTCTCCGATATCGGCTGACGCTATTCATTCTAAAAAAAATAAAAGAGTACTGATAATGCTTACCGGGCTGCCTATAGAGCTGCGCTTCAGCCAATGGTGTGTTGGACGTCCAAGGGCAGATGCCGTCCATCTGATAGCCGCTTCCCCCCACTCCTGCGGCAGCCGCTGCGCCCCCAACAGCTCCGCTCCCAGCAGCAAGAGTGCCGGCGGGTGCCAGACGAGGAGCCGACCCCTGTATGTGCTGTACGAGGTATACTACGCACACGGGCAGCGTGCGTATGTTGGAGTGAGTGCCAACGACAACGGAACAACTCTGAAAACAATATTCAAAACACACTGACGGTTATAACTGCAAAAGGATATTACAGAAATTATTTTTATTTTTTCCAAGTTTCGGAAACATAGAGAACATCTGCATAAAATAGAAGAAGACGACACAAGCAGATTCTGTAGAAAAGGAGCGGAAACGCTACATGGACTCCTTGTGGAGTGTGATTCTATGACGCGAGAATGAGAATGAGTCCTTTGGGTATTATTATTAGCTAGGAGTGGGACCTTTGTACTAACATACGGCTCCGAGTGTTGGGTTCTTGCTAAAAAGGACATGGATGTGTTACTGGTTTTTGAAAGAAAAATTTTCAGTCCCCTCTGTGATCAAGGCACGTGGAGAATCAGGTATAACCACAAACTACAGAGCGTATTCAAGGAACCAAATATCGTCCAAACGATAAAAATAGGGAGGCTCCGCTGGTTAGGACACGTTCATCGTATGGAAGATGACCAGACACCTAAAAGAATCCTCACATCACGTCCAGAGGGAAGAATAGGTGTGGGAAGGCCGAAACTAAGACAGAGTCGAGAAGGAGCTTCAGATAGCCGGTGTGCAAAATTGGAGAGAAAAGGCCATGGATAGGGTGCAATGGAGACGATTCCTTGAGGAAGCCAAGGCCCATCTTGGGCTGTGGAGCCATTGATGATAATCAGGAGTGGGACCTTAATGCCCCTGCACTGCGACCATGTTTGAATTATTGCGCTCCTCCGTTTAGGGTTGTCATTTTAATAGCAGTTTGGTTTCTTGAATAAGGTCCCAGATTTTGTAAATTGAGAGTCAAGCCAAGTCCTTGGGTCTTAGTGTGATTGCGCTCCCAGGTGTCTGTGTCTGGTTTGCATTGATGCTGGACATTCACAGATCAGGCCGTTTCTTCCTCTTATTGACACCTATAGTTTAAGTTCTCAGGGATCCCCATTATGTAACGGTGTCTTTCTAGACAACACTGACCAGTAAATAAATCAGTAATTGTTCCCAAAAAGCTTTAAGATCCTATTTTGGAGAGTCCTTCGATGAATTCTTTCACCTGTCGCTGTCCACAACTGGGCTTCCAGAATTCTCTGTGCTGAACTGTTGTCTAGTCTTTTGTTGATTTTTTGATCGTCGTTGCAGAGGACTTTGGGTAAGTACCAAATAGATATGAACTCTATACCCTCATTGAGCTTCTTAAGAGTCTTGGGACTTGAGGGGACACTGTAACTGAAAACCAAGGTAGGAAGTAGGGGGAGCACAACAGATCTTAAGATCTTGATAATGATGGAATGGTCGTACCTGATCCATGTCGATTGTGTAGGAGGATCCAGGCTGTGTGAGGAGATGCGGAGTATCAGGGTGCGGCTCCCGGTACGATGAGCAGTACAGATGCCTCTCCAACGGAGTTTCCTTCAGACCCACAAAGTACACCAATCCTCGATTCTCGTCCACCTGGAACCGTTGAATAAACAAATAACATTCCGTTCATTTTGTACCGTGAAAATATAATAACAATATCATATTTTTGTACACAACCAAATAATACTTTGATTTGGAGACGTGTGAGTATAAAGATTTCACATTTCTGGGAAAAATTGGATTAGTAAAACTCTCACCGGACATAAAACTCTCCTCGACGCAGTCTAAGGCCCAAATTATAGAATAATTCTCAAGACTGTTCTCCAAATGTGTCATCTAAGACCATCTTGAGATCATGCTTGAAAATCGGTATTAAAAGTAAAATACGTACGACGTCTCATTCGAGAAAACGTACTCAAAAAAATGTGGATGCAGCTCTATAAATAAGTACTTTTTCTCGTGAATGGCAATAATTTCAGCATTGTTATGTTGGTAGCAATAAGTTGGAATAGCTATTTATAGATATTTTGACAATTTGTTGTCTTGGTAATCTTCGAAAGTGTAAAGAAATTTATGCATCATAATATTATGATACGTAATTAAATAGTGAAAATGTCGACCATTTTATTCGAAAGAGGAAAAGAAATACTTGTTCGTTTAGCGAGAACTCCTCAAGCTGGAGAACGAATCTATAATTCAGGCCTAAGACTTCAGAAGCAACCTCCACTTACTTTATGATAAGATGACTTGATAACTTCCATATCTTCAACTATTTATTTATTTAATATTGCTTCTCGGGCAACTAACAGGTACTATGTCAAATATTAATTTAACACGCACCCAATAACAAGTTGCCACATTATGGAGACTTATAATATTAATCGTCTCACAGATCCAGACTGTGATCCAGACAATTACAAACTTTGGATCAGCAGTCAGATACCTAACCAACCAACCGAGCCACGAAGGCCGACAAACTACATAGAATTAGCACGGTTTTACACTCACGGTGCAACAATAGAAAAGAGTGGACGCACAGTTTTAAGATGGTGTCTCACAGCAAAGAAATTGATACTAACCCATATCTTCTTTCCAATGACCTCCCATTTGCCCCTCGTGAGCGCCACTTTGGATATTATGTTCGGACCACTGGACAAACCACCGACAACACCTACAAAATAATAACAATAACATATCATTTATTTTATTATTATTATTATTATTGTTAATTAGCAGGCAGGCAGGCAGGCAGGCAGGCAGGTATTGGTGATGGTCCTGTATCATGTACTTGACTGTTCCAGCACTCACAACTTTATCTGTTACAGGCATCCACCACCCTGTTGGTCAGGAAGTGCTTCCTTGGATTCTGATCCTTTGAACTTTGTATCTCAATAGAGACAAAGATGGAATATAATGTATTATAGGAGAACCTAGGCGCTAGGCCCACTTTGAAATATTTGACAATGTTGTCTGGATGGCATGAACATGTTTTAGGGAAACCAGGTTCCAGGTTTCTGATCAATATATCAGTATGGGTCGTATCATTGATTTATAAAGTAGACCCTTAAATTGGTAAAATTTATATATTTGTTTTTATATAAACAGTTGGTTTTAAGTCGGTTTTATCTTCAGAGACATTCAGAAGATGGTACTCTTCCTCCTCCTTGCTCTTGTAGTGGTCCGCTTTCATATAGGACGGTCTTGGATAGATCAAAGGGAGTGATAGATGATCCTGTAATGGACTTGACTTGACAAGGTCGCTCCATTTGGGCCCTTCTGGCAATGTGATCTTAGTGAAACTTAAAACTAATTGTTTTAAAAAAAATCATATATTCAAGATTTCATTTTTAAGAATAATCTGTTGAGAAGTTAAAAACACCTAATCATTCTATTTTCATTTTAATTATTACACATCTAAATATTCAGAGATAAAAGATTTATACATCAAATATGTACACAGTGCACATACAGAATTAGTTCCACTTTAGTCAATTTGAAATATCAAGTGTTCTTCTTTATCTTTGATCCAACATTAATATAATCCAGAACATGCAAATTAAGTGAACAAAAGAGTCAAAAATAAATAACTTGGGGCTTTTGTCATTTGCAGGTATCAAGAACACTTTGTCAGCCTCAGTCGCAAAACTGCACGCTTCCGATATGGCCAATAAGATTGCATCTGACGCTGTCCAGATATTTGGCGGTAACGGCTTCAACACTGAATATCCCGTAGAGAAGCTGATGAGAGACGCCAAGATTTACCAAATTTACGAAGGAACATCACAGATCCAACGTCTCATTATCTCCAGAGATCTCATCGAGAGGGCAAAGGGTAAACATTAAATTGTCAAATTTTGATATGTATCCCGGAAATATGTAAATTCAGTCTCATTTATTAATTCAAGATCACGTAATTCTTCATACAAATTATGATATCCTCCATAAATATGCCTCTTTAAGTACACAATATTAGTTTCACTTCTCTGCCGTACATACTTCTTGAGTATTTTATATACGTACATCCATGACAGTAGCTGGCGGCAGAGGGAACGATTCGCGCACACGTAGGACAGAGCCGCCGCGTCTCACCGCATCGCATTGAATTCGCTTGTATCCGCACCTCATCGCTTCGCAATCGCATTCGCTTTGAATCGCCTACGTAGGACGTAGCGTAAGAGAGTATTAGATATACAAATTTGCGAATTTTGAAGGGAATCGAATGAGTACTTTAGTCAATAATCGATAAAGTAAAATAAACACGCCGTACATACCACACAGTACACACAGATACATTGTGATGAAACTTTCAGAATACAATCTCATTAAACATCAAAAGATACGTTGGATCCCAATGGATGGGAATCGCACAGGAACACGAGGAGTGGAGTAAGAGAGGAGACCCCTATATCTCGCAATGGGCTGAAGATGATGATGACGGGCGATCGAAAATTGAGAGAAAAGAGGTAAATAGTATGGTTGAAATAAAATAAAATACTTACCATCTTTCCCCTGCAACCCACTGGTAATCAGATAGAGATGCAGGTGTCCCGTCTCCTCGGAGGCCCAGATAAAGGAAACCCTGGAGGGGTCGGTCTGCAGCAGGAAGTGAAGGATGTCGTGGACGTTCACCCAAGCGTCTCGGGAGTGCTCCAGCACCAATACCTGATTTGACACAGCGCAAGTAGTAATATGTCAAAACACATTATAAACAGTATTATATCGTCGCATAAGGTCAAACACCGGAAAAATCAATATAGGCAACTTTCAATCAATCGTCCTTTTCCTCATGACTGAGGATAGCGGCTGTAGTCTGTCGCCACACGTATGGCTCGCCTCCATGCCAATCTGTTTTGGGCTGAACGCAGAGCACCAGTCACCGAAGACCCCATTGTGGACTTAACCAAATCGCTCCATCTGGTCGGTGAGCGACCACGAGATCTCCGTCCCTCCACGCTGCCCATCACAACAAGCTTCTCGAGGCAGTCTGGTTTTCTTCTGGCAATGTGTCCAAAGAATTGAAGGATACGTCTGTAACATATCGTCGACAGACGATCTTCAATCCTTAGCTCGTCTAAAATTGACACATTGGTTCTTCTGGCTGTCCATGGGATGCGCAGCATACGCCTCCAGCACCACATTTCGAAAGCATCGATCCTCTTTCGCTCTGACTCCCTAAGTGTCCATGTTTCCACGCCATAAAGGAACATCGGGAATATCAGAGCCCTGACGAGTCTAGCCTTCGTAGTTTTCGTAATGGTCCTGTCCTTCCATACTCTTGTGAGCTTTCCCAGTGCTCCCTTTGCCATGGCGATGCGTCTTTTTACTTCCGCTTCACAACCACCGGTGTCACATATGTATGTTGGAACCCAGATATGTGAAGTCATGTACTATCTCAAGATGGTTTAGAGAGTTTATTGGGGGAAGTTTACATGCTCTATCAATCACCATCAGTTTGGTTTTGCATTGGTTTATGCTCAGACCGAGTGATAAACTTTCCCTCTCGACACGATCCAAAAGTTGTTTCATATCGGTCTCGTTTGTGGCTACTAGAGTTGTGTCGTCTGCAAAGCGTAAGTTGGAGATTTTCTTGCCACCAATGCTGAATCCAGCCTCCCATCCATCCAGAGCTTTCCTCATTATATACTCTCCGTATATGTTAAAAAGAGCAGGGGACAGTATACATCCCTGGCGGACACCCTTCTGGACTGAGAAGGTAGCGGACAAGGCATTATTTAATCTTATTGAGGCAGAACTATTTAACTAGGCAACTTTACAGTAGAGCAAAAAGACTTTAAAATTCTTGTTATATGACATTTAAGTATCCTTTCTTTTACATAATAAAACGAGTGGGTTGTAACCAACACTAAACTCTCCACACCATATTAAGTGTTCTTCTTGAAAGGTCAAAGGACAATCTCTTAATGCACTTTTATGAGGAACATTTCTATTAGATTCTTAAACAAATATAAGATTCCCAGAGGACAAAAGGTTTCACAATACACCATACACACAAAAACATTGTCACCAAACTCATAGTATGTATTTTCTATATGATACCTGTTGAGAAATTTTAAGTAAAATTGCATTACTAGCAAGATGAGCATGTATGAGACAGTGTATTAATGTTGATGAGGTGATGTATGTGTCAAGATAGAAGAATGCGGTGTTCGGTTCTCACTGCCTACCCCTTGAGGAAGATAGAAGTGGAGAGTAAAAAATACACTTGTCTATAGAGACACATACAATATCAATATGATGTTGATCACTCAATTTTCCCTAGAAGCTATTTTACTTCTGTTAATATGAAATTTATTTCACATTGATATGGTAAACCATAGATTTTTTTCTTTAAATTTTGACAATCATTGAATGCATTTTTGATGAGTGTATTATTGTTGTATCGAAATTTCAAACAGTATACAAAAAACTCGATTTTCCAGACCGTGAGAGCATTTTGAAAATTTGGACAGATGAAATCATAGAGAATAAATTAACGGATATCTATAAAAAACTAATCAGCTCTAGGTCTATGCACTTTACACATATGATGTTAATATGAAGTCGATCAGACTTATAGTTTGGGCTGTAGAAGGACACAAAAAGGATAATCCGTACGCCTTACATATAAACACATCACGACGAAACTCACAGTGTGCACTCTCTACATGATACCCGTTGAGAAATTGATGTAAAAAATATGCTTAAAAATTGTGAAATCATGACTCCACTATTCCATAGTATTGACCATACCTGCACAGGTTGCCACGCCTGCCAGGGTTGTGGCTGATGCGCTGGAGACGGCAGGGTGGTCGGAGCCAGGGGGTACCTGATGGGTTCCCCCCAGGCCTCCAAAGGTATCAACACCAGCTCCAGTCGCTGCTGCCTTCTGTCCAAGATCTGACACCAAACACTGTAACAATACAGAGTTAGTTCGATTATAATATTCGTATTCTGTTGAAACGGATACAACAATGATGGTATTATTTATTTTTATTGTTAATTAGAGAGGTAACATGTGCTGTGATCTTTAACCCAATCAAGATGGATAGGTACAAGTACTTGCATTACCTACGGACGGACGGAATTTCGCATGGCGCACACAGATTTTTTCAATCTCGTTTTAATTGAATATAATAACGGTAAAAAAAAATCTAACAATGTAGATATGTTATAAAAATATCAAAGATAAACAAAAGATCACATAAACTCAATGAAATTGAACACTTCATAATATAAACATAAGATAAATGAAGAATAATGTTACTGTAATTATCTCCACATAAAAAAGTACATGGCGGCATCAATATGTCACGTGATCCTTCTGGCATTTGATGTAGATAAGGAATATGCGCCGATTGTGTATTGGTAGGGATCAAATTCAAAACAGAATGTTGAGCGCGAAACAACAAAATGAACCCTCTCTCCTACGCGCATGCGTATTGGATTTTTACAAAGCGCGGGAGAGAGTGAATTTCGCCGGTGATGATCGATGAATTTCAGTGTTTAGAGTTCTTATTTTTTTTAAATAATTTAACAATTGTTTTGTTAATTCACCGACAGATCTCTTGAAGTCAAATATATGGGAGTAATATTCATCCAATTTTCGTCTCAATCAAGTATGAATTTACTGAGATATGAAGGTTCACAATTGTGTATAGCCATGAGGGCATGTATAGATGACGTCTCAATCAAGTATGAATTTACTGAGATATGAAGGTTCACAATTGTGTATAGCCATGAGGGCATGTATAGATGATGCTCGGGGTTAAGGCACGCGGCCGGTGGGCATCTATACATGACGCTCGTTTTAAAAAGGTTGAGATCTGTCAAGTTTCTTGAAGGCCGTCAGTGTAGTGAGAAGCAATGACTATTAAATTGTACTCACTATTGAGGAGTGGGGCCCCAGCCGACCCTGGCTATGTACTCCATCCACGGGAAGACGTCCTCCAGAGATCGCTGAAGATCGAGCCACTGAAACGAACGAACGCACCACTGGGGCTCGAGAGGCTCACCGTGCATCTCGTTATCTGGAATTGCAATTTGATTCATTTGAATTATATGAGAAATATATTGTAGAAGCATATGTCCGTGTATCCCTTCCTTGCCATTGTCCCCTCACCGATGTGTTTAAGAATTGTCACTTAAAGATAATGGCAACAATTTTGGGTAACAATAAGTAGTGACAATTGAAAAAAATTAGTACAAGTTTGATGATTTGTTTGTTAGCGTGTGGATGTTTCGACCAGTGCACAGAAAAGAAATAATCATTGTGAACCAGCAAAATAGGAAACAACGGTGAGATCGTTTTTTATGCAGTCCACTTATAAATCCTCAACCGATTTTGTGCACAAGTATTTATGCATAATTTAGAGAATGTATGAGGATGATTTTTAAAGAGCCATTTTTGTGATAACCTCACCTCAAGGGATGATTTTTACAGTGTCGTTTTTGTGATAACCTCACCACAAGGGATGATTTTTACAGTGTCGTTTTTGTGATAACCTCACCTCAAGGGATGATTTTTAAAGTGTCGTTTTTGTGATAACCTCACCTCAAGGGATGATTTTTACAGCGTCGTTTTTGTGATAACCTTAACTCAAGGGATGATTTTTATAGCGCCGTTTTTGTGTTAACCTTAACTCAAGGGATGATTTTTACAGCGTCGTTTTTGTGATAACCTCACCGCAAGGGATGATTTTTACAGTGTCGTTTTTGTGATAACCTCACCTCAAGGGATGATTTTTACAGTGTCGTTTTTGTGATAACCTCACCGCAAGGGATGATTTTTACAGCGTCGTTTTTGTGATAACCTCACCTCAAGGGATGATTTTTACAGCGCCGTTTTTGTGTTAACCTTAACTCAAGGGATGATTTTTACAGCCTCGTTTTTGTGATAACCTCACCGCAAGGGATGATTTTTACAGCGTCGTTTTTGTGAAAACCTCACCTCAAGGGATGATTTTTACAGCGTCGTTTTTGTGATAACCTTAACTCAAGGGATGATTTATATAGCGATGATTTATATAGCGTCGTTTTTGTGATAACCTTAACTCAAGGGATGATTTTTATAGTATCGTTTTTGTGATAACCTTAACTCAAGGGATGATTTTTATAGCGCCTTTTTGTGTCAACCTTAACTCAAGGGATGATTTTTACAGCGTCGTTTTTGTGATAACCTCACCGCAAGGGATGATTTTTACAGCGTCGTTTTTGTGATAACCTCACCGCAAGGGATGATTTTTACAGCGTCGTTTTTGTGATAACCTCATCTCAAGGGATGATTTTTACAACGTTGTTTTTGTGATAACCTTAACTCAAGGGATGATTTTTATAGCACCGTTTTTGTGTTAACCTTAACTCAAGGGATGATTTTTATAGCGCCTTTTTTGTGTCAACCTTAACTCAAGGGATGATTTTTATACTTAGTGCCTTTTTTGTGTCAACCTTAACTCAAGGGATGATTTTTATAGCGCCGTTTTCGTGATAACCTACCTCAAGGGATAATTTTTACAGCACCGTATTTGATATGTACTTATCCCTCTTTTAAAAAAAAAAAACAAAAAAAAATACTGTCTCACAGATCTAGAATGAAGACACAATTAAAAATCTCCAAATCAGTAATGGAACCCGGGACCTTTCGCTAAGGAGTCAGATATCTTATAAACTGAGTCACAAAGGCCAACTTATTGATTAAATAATTTCAGAACAGAACAATAGCTATGGGTGTTTCTCTGTAAACTGGGCAACTCGTTGTCTCAGGCCTATATTATACAAAAAAATTTAGATTATTATATATTTCATAGTTAATTATAAAAGATAATTACCTAATCTACATGTGCTCATCATACTGCATCCATTTAATTTAACCTTATTACATAAAAAACGTGTTTATAATGCTCAGAAAACAGTCCCCTGGCGTGTCACCAAACCAATTTTGTTCCTTTAGATTCAATTTATTTTAAAAATAAATTTAAGAATCAATTGTTTTATTTAATTATTTGAACAATATTACATGATTTTCAATTAGACCTGGTTATTTTTTCTTAATATACATATGTTTATAAAGCTAAACAAGGAAATTAAAGTTTGTCTCAGCATTTTGTGGACAGTCCCCCTGTCTATATTTCAAATTGCACACCTCGTAGTCTACAACTTAAATTATTGCGTTTATACATGTAACCATGCGCAAACAACCTGAAGTTTGCATGCTTGCCACCAAAAGCGCGTATACGCCAATTTATTTAGAGCTGCACGAGCTTCGCTCCGAGAAATCCGTGTGACAACCGGCCAGTCAACAGTCCTCTGGTAAGAAATATTTTTATCTCTTTTATATCTATTATATTTATACAATTTAAAAAATATTTCTTGTAATGTATAAATATTCCCTATTTATAGCAAAATAACAAAACTTATTTGTATTTTGTGCTATCATCCAATGAAGTCAAATTAAACAGTCCGCTGGCAACAGTCCCCTGCACTATAAAAAGGCAGGGGACTGTTTCTGCCTCCAGGGGATGGTCTTTTAATATGTTTATCATTGTTTTATTTATTTTATTAATATATAGAACCAACTTTTTACATTATTTTAAATAATATTTTAGTTTATATATTAATTTATATACCTTTTTAGTTCTTTTTAGATATATACATATCTTTTGAGAATGGTGCCAAAAAGAAAAAAAAATTAAGGAAGAGATATTACAATGGAAAAGAGAAGTCGAGTGAAAGAGATATGAGCGTAACAAAAACGACCCACAGAAAAAGGAAGAAGAGAGAAAGAACATTTAAAATATCTCAAGAAAAAAGAAAATGGAAGTAAGAAGCTAGTTAAGGATATGACTCCACCAGAAGCAAAGAAGTAGTGGAGAGAGCATTGCAACAATTATCGCAATAAGAAAAAAGTGTCAAGAAATGCAACAAGCTCGATTCTGAGAGAAAATATGCCAGATTTGGAAGAAATTATCAGCTTTATACAATGGAAGGATTCTAAATTATAATAGTCATCAGAAATAATAAAATATTATAAAAAATACTGTTAATTTTTTGTAACTTTATTGTTCAATTATTTCATTCTTAAATTATAGAGTTTAAGAAAATATAAAAAGAATTATTTTGCTACTAAAACAACATTTTTCATTTAAATTATCAGTCCCCTGTCAAAATCAACAGTCCCCTGTATCGATTTTTCAGAAAATGCTCAATATTTCCTAACGTATTGGAAATATTTTTGGTTCATCTGTTATTTACTATTAACCTAGTAGATATCAATTCTTTTAATAAGATTTGTACAATATATATGCAAAAAAGTGGCCTAGACAACTTTCTAAGAACAACTTGCCCAGTTTACAGAGAAACACCCCTATATTTTTCAAAAAAACAACCTGTGTCCCACTGATCGGAGAGGTTGTCGGACCCGGGTGAAGAATTGTCAGCCTCCGTCGGGGGCTCTGCCTCGATGGTGAACTCCAACAGGCGCAGAGTCGACTTGGCGTTGGCCGAACCGGCTCGGGGAAATCTGAAACATGATCATGAAATCAGCTCGGATGAATATAATCCAATCGACGACATTTTTTAAATATTGTCAGACGTAAACAATACCTGAATTCTTCAGTTTCCCCGTTGTGACTGTTGTACGAAGGGAAACTGCAAATCTTCACGGCGCTCTCGTCCACCTCTTCGTACAGTATCCTGTATACGTTGTCTGAAACATTCATATATATTCATTAAATCATCTTACGCTTACAATAAAAAATATATTTGTTAATTTGATAATCGTGTTTAGTATGCTTTTAACGAAATCTAATAAGTAAGACCGTTAGTCATTATAAGTATGACTTATAACTATAAAACTAAGAGATACTTTGAAGATATATGATTACCGTTGGTTTGCGGTTGCCACCAGAAGCCGGTATATCGAGAGAACTCCTCCTGCATCACGTATGAAGGCACTCCCGCTTGTCTGGGGTCATCAGCTAACCTGAAAGGTACAATATTTTGTCAATCAATGCTTGATATATCACCTGCTTCATTGTCAATTGTTGAAACACTATTCCACCATCTCAAGAAAAGATGGAGCACACGCAAAAATAATCTTAAATACCTTCAGTCCGTGTCCGTTACAGAGTAGGCAGGGAGAACAGAACGCTACATTTTTCTATCTTGTCACACATCCATCAACATTCATGCATCGTCTCATACATGCTTGTCTGGTGTTCAAGGTTCTTACATTTCACTGTCCAGCACAAAATTCTTAAGGTTTTTGAATTATAATTCCCTACTAGCCTATCTACAACGTCATGACCTCTCCGATAGAAGGATTATGTCTGTTATCTAGATGCTAACGAAGAACTTCTTAACCCAATCAAGACAGGTAGGTACAAGTACTTGCATTACCTATGGACGGACAGTATTTCGCCGCGTAGCACACAGATTTTTTTTAATCTCATTTTAATAGAATATAATAAAGGTAAAACAAATCTAACGATGTACATATATCATAAAAAGATCAAAGATAAACAAAAGATCACATATACTCAATGAAATTGAACACTTCATAACATAAACATAAGATAAATGAAGGATAATGTTATTGTAGTTATCTCCATATAAAAAAGTACATGGCGGCATCAATATGTCACGTGATCCTTCTGGCATTTGATGTAGATAAGGAATATACGCCCATTGTATATTGGTAAGGATCGAATTCAAAGCAAAATGTTCAGCGCGAAAGAACAAAATTAACTGGCGCAGTATCCCTCTTTCCTACGCGCATGCGTATTAGATACTTACAAAGCGCAGGAGAGTGTTAATTTGGTCGGTAATGATCGATGAATTTCAGTGTTTAGAGTTCATAATCCAACTGTCGATTTGTTCAGGAGAACTTTGTTCTCTTAACATATCGACAATGTATCAAGCCAGAATACGCGAGAATTGTATGGAGAGGTCTACTTATTTCACGGCTTTTCCAACTTTGAAGTCAAAAAACACCAACTTAGAGGCTTCGCAGCATATATGTTCCATACACGGATTTACTCAGAATTCGGAGTAGAACATTTCGTGTGTCTGTGTGTGTGTGTGTGTCTGTGTGTCTGTGTGTGTGTCTGTGTGTGTGTGTCCGTCCCCCCCTTATAACTTTTGATCCGCTCAATTTACAGAGCCTAAAATTTCAGAATATATAAACAGTTACAGGCCTACAAAACTTTTATACTCGGAATTTTGAATTTTTGTTTCAGTCAGGGGTTATCAACTTTTGAATTTTTATTTTATTTTTCCCTATATCTCAGAAACCATAAAAGCTAGAACGCTGAAAATTGGTATAAACATAGACAAATACAAAATCTCAAATTAGTTTTTTCAAAAAAATTCCAGGGTTTCTCAAACATTTTTTATTAAGAAAAGTATTTTTTTATGATAAATTTATGAGTTTAACTGCCTATATTTCCATTTATTTTTAAAATATCGAAAAAAGCCTAAACACCCCAACTAGATAATTTAATTTTATATAAAAAATATTAACATTGTAGCAGTACATCTCAAATTTTTTTTAACAATTTTTATAAAAATTGAATTTAGTGACGACATCGCTTCATACAATTTGTATGGTAGTCACCTATACACAATATCAAAGAAGACTTAATAGTTTGATACTTCATCTCTAAACATACAATATACATATACCATCATGCTGTTTTCATATTCCGGGTAGGAAAAAAAGACTGACCTCCATACTATCCTATCTTGACTACCTAGGTACATGTGTTGTATAGAAAACTAAATATCATAAAATAATAAATAATTTGTATTTATGGGTTTGGTACTTATTCTTCAACTATACATACTATCGCTGTCGACAGTTGGATCTCATGTGTTACATGCAACTAGTATATAACGTAACTAATACCTCAATAGTTCAAGTACAATGGACATACCTATTAACATACCTACATATCCGCACGTAATTGTCGATCATATGTCATTCTCGTAGAGGTAATAACAATGAATTGGACATGTAAAACGATTGGTATAAATTATATAGGTACATTATAGGAAAACATTTCGTCATGTGTCATCATACTTGAACTTAAAAATATGGAAGGTTGGTACCTACCTACTTATTTATATTTGGCAGAAACGTACGAGACATAAGTATGACAAATTTTTAACATTAAATGCAGAGGAAATTGGAATAATCCAACTGTCGATTCGTTCATGAGAATTCAATTCTCTTAATGAATCGATATTATTAAGCCAAGATGCGTGTACGAAGGAAAATTTTGTATGGTGTAGTGGACTTTTTGCATGCTAATAACTAGAGGCCTCGCAGCATAAATGTTCCCATACATGGATTTACTCAGAATTTTTAGTAGAACATTTTATGTGAGTTTTGTGTGTGTGTGTGTGAGGGTGTGTGTGAGGGTGTGTGTGAGGGTGTGTTTGTGTGTGTGTGTGTGTGTCCGTCCCCCCCTTATAACTTTTGATCCGCTCAATTTACAGATCCCAAATTTTCAGAATATATAAACAGTTATAGACCTACAAAACTTTTATACTCAGAAGTGTAAATTTTTGTTTCAATCAGGGGTTATCAATTTTTGAAATTTTGGTTCATTTTTCCATATATCTCAGAAACCATAAAAGCTAGAACGCTGAAATTTGTTATAAACATAGACAAATACAAAATCTCAAATAATTTTTTTTTTTAAAAATCCAGGGTTTTTCAAACATTTTTTATTAAGAAAAATATTTTTTTTATGATAAATTTATGAGTTTAACTGTCTATATTTCCATTTTTTTTTTAAATATCGAAAAAAGCCGAGATACCCCAACTAGATAATTTAATTTTCTATAAAAAATATTAACATTGTAATAGCACATCTCAAATTTGTTTAAACAATTTTTATAAAAATGTTTTACAATTTGTGTGGCAATAGCTACACACAATAATCAAAGAAGACTTAATAGTTTGATACTAATCTCCAAACATACATACATACCATCATTCTGTTTTCATATTCTGGGTAGGATCAAAGGACTGACCTCCATACTATCCTATCTTGACATACATACCTAGGTACATGTGTTGTATAGAAAACCAAATATCTTAAAATATTAAATAATTTGTACTTATGGGTTTATAGTTTGGTACTTATTCTTCAACTATACATACTATAACTATCGACAGTTGGATCTCATGTGTTACATGCAACTAGTTTAACAATTGTTTTGTTGATTCACCGACAGATGTCTTGAAGTCAAATATATGGGAGTAATATTCCTCCAATTTTCGTCTCAATCAAGTATGAATTTACTGAGATATGAAGGTTCACATTTGTGTATAGCCATGAGGGCATGTATAGATGACGTCTCAATCAAGTATGAATTTACTGAGATATGAAGGTTCACAATTGTGTATAGCCATGAGGGCATGTATAGATGACGTCTCAATCAAGTATGAATTTACTGAGATATGAAGGTTCACAATTGTGTATAGCCATGAGGGCATGTATAGGTGACGCTCGGTGTTTAGGCACGCGGCCAGTGGGCATCTTTACATGACGCTCAAGTTAAATAAATTAAGGAAGGAAGCATATTTACAAACAATCTTAACAATAAAGAATAAAATAAAAATAAACTTTGGGCAAATTTATTGGCTTACCTTAAACTGCCCAAACAAGCATACGTCATCCTGATGGGCTTCCTACACGCACCAGTCAGCCATATGTCGCTGTCGGCCGCGTATGCTATCACATCCGCTCTTTTGGGACACATTGCGGGGGTCAGGGCGGCCGCTCCACCCGTGTTCAGGACTTGGGGCACCGACCAGCCCTGAAAATATGTACACAATGATTATTAAATCTATATTTGCAGCTAAAATATATTTGCAGCGCAGACGCCGGTGTTACCCAGTGTGACAAGAAAGAGGATACTGAAGCTTGTGAGCAGGATATGAAAGGATTTTGCAACATTTTTTTCAAGCCATACCTGACTAGTTTTGCTAGAAAAACATGACAAAGAAAACAAGCATACATTGGGGTGGTGTAGTACAATCAACTTAAGACAAATTTAAGACTACAAATTTAACTGACTCTTTTTTTTTATTAAGGCAATGGTCGCTCTGGCCCGCCACCCGCGACAGACAACAGACTATCACACACAGCGTCTACATGCTATGTTTCATATTAGTTACTCTTACCCGCCCCCTAAACGCCGGATCACAGCGAGATTCTGCCATACGCGGCGGCACTGACAGTTGTCAGTCGCGGATGGCGGGCCAGAGCGACCAGCCTTAGGCAACCCACTGTTCTTTGTGCAGTAACTGACTACAATAATTAAAAAAAATAAACATTACAAATATGAATTAATTATCATAAAATTCACTTTTGTATAACAATAATTCTGTAGGTATAAATTATTTAATTTTTTGTATAATTTACACATGGTGCTTGAATTCTGGTAAGGAGTAATATTACGTTCTTTTTTATTGTGATTTTGTATTTTAAATAAATAAAAAAAAAATCTTTCAAAATTATTATTATCATTAATTTATTAAACAATTCAACATCCAAATCCATTATCCATTAAACAATTAAAAGTGTAACAAAGTAAATAATATTTTATATAAAACAGCAGTGAAAAACAACCAAAACGACTGACCTCCATCTGCTTGAGAGTGTAAAGAGATCCGTGCACTGGTAGGGCTATGCAGGGCTGGGTGGGGTGCAGCTGGTACGAGGTGAGAGCGCCCCAGGACGGAGCACGCTGACGCTCGGACAGCAATCGCTGCTGACGAGACCTCCGAGCTCCGCCCTCGGGCAGACAGTCCATGCCGGGACGGCCGAGTAACCTCGGCACTGAACTGGAATTGACAATATCCGAATTAAACATTATCAGAATACAGTAGAGCCACAATAATCCACAATGCCTAAATTTATACC
Organism: Molanna angustata; assembly: GCA_963576475.1. Classification (NCBI taxonomy): domain Eukaryota; kingdom Metazoa; phylum Arthropoda; class Insecta; order Trichoptera; family Molannidae; genus Molanna; species Molanna angustata. The sequence continues at coordinate 18,202,820 of OY754983.1, read as the reverse complement.
TACGTAGACCTTCCTAGCTCAGTTGGATGGTATCTGACTCCTGAGCAAAAGGTCCCTGGTTCGATTCCGATGCATACACAGTTTTTATTTGTATATTCAGTCTGAATCTGTGAGACAGTAAATATCACAAGTCTCCATAATGTGTCAGTAACTTGTTATTGGGTGCGTGTTTAGTTAATATTTGACATAGTACCTGTTAGTTGCGCGAGAAGTTATACAATATAATACCTTGTTCGAATGTACAAAGCGTTCGTATTATTTATTTAGTTAATCATTATAGCATATATTGCCCTTTACAAACATACATAAAAAAAACACATATCGAAAACAAAATTACAAAAAAGAATACAATAATGAACGTACTCAAAAAAAGGAAAACATAATATCAACATAATAAAACAGTAAAAAAAAAGTGACTAACATAATTGAATTTGAATTTTCTTTCCTTTAAATTGTATACATAATAAATTTGTTATTTTTTTTTTAAAAAGAATGAATACATCCTTGTAACAATTATATATACATCCTCATACATTCCCTAAACTAAGCATAAATGCTTGTGCTATAGGTGAATGAAATCAGTCGTTGCAGGATTAGAACTTGTGACCACTGCATTACTAACCCAGCGCGCTAACCACTCTGTCACCGTATTTCCATCTTTCGGAATATTGTTTTCATCTTTCGGAATATTGTTGACATATTCGTGCCAATTTTTTCTTGGTCGGCCCCTAACTCTCTTCTTTGTTTCGTTCTTCTTTCATTCAAAATGATGACTGACCTGAATACGTAATAAATCCTCATTATAGAGCCGAGCATTTTAAAATGCAGTAATTGCATTGACAAAATTACGAAATCAAACATTAAAACCATGGACCCTAACAAAGATGACAAAACGCTGTATTCAAAATTCTAAAGTGCTGAATTTGTCATCTATTTTTTAATGACTAAAGTTTGTATAGAGCGCTGTTCTCCAACAAATGTCAAATTCCATCCAAAAATTTCCAGCGCTTTGCAATTTGGAACATTTTTATCATCTTAACCTATTTGTATTAGAAATATAAATACCTTATACATGTTGATGTCTTGGCGTTGTGCGGCACGTCTATATAAAGCAGTGGAACGCCCCAGTCCGGTGTTGTTACCAAGTAATAGACTCTAGTCGTATTTTCGTTAAGCCTTCTGAAAGAGATCTGCATCGGTAGGCTGCTGGATATGGTGGCAAGTTCTCGCCTCAAATCGTTGACAATCACCTTCAGTTCATTCCACGACAGCTTCTTGTTGTACAACTGCATATCGTCGCTGCTCCTGGAGGAGTTCACCGACTCCATTATTTTTATATCTAAAGGAGATCCCGACCGAATTGTCGGACGCGAAAATAGCGAGAGTCGCCCGCGAAAATTGCAAATAAAACGGACGGATTGCAGACGAGACCCCTGTTATATGCCCACCTGCGACCGCAACCAATGTCGCATGCTGGGCACAATCGAATTATCACGATAAATCTGTCCTCTTTTTGTGTTTTTTCATAATTTTTTATTTGACATATGAGAAACAATAATGGTTAGCAAATTTTCCTACTTTCTTTCACAATCCGTTTCTAACTTCACACGATATATTTGTACACGAATGTACCGCAATGTTTGATTTGACGTTTCATAAGTGTTCGTAATATTCTCCAACACGTCAAGTTAATCTAGGGATGGGAACAATAAAATAAATTGTTTTTAACGTATTATATATTTAATAAAATACAAAACATTGTTCCTTGTGCGAGCAGTTTGTTTATTGCCAAATGGCAATTTCTTACAAGTGATATTTTATGACATTTTATAACATCTCAATAGAGATGAAGTTCGAATATTATAGGAGAATCAGGAACCCAAGGCACATACAGGGCTTACGACCTGTCATCGGCTGATTTATGTGAACAATTTATGCGCTTGCGCAACGTTCACCAATTATGCTATTTTTTGAGTTCCCTATCAAACCAATTTTTGAAAATTCTCTCTTATAATTCCCGACAGGCAAAAAAATGTAATGTTTGTTTATATACAGCTATAAAAACATTCGATTTTCATACAAGTGTTTGTAACCCAGGGAAGCCAGAATCGTGTGTGAAATATTTCAATAGCAATTTATAAATTTCTGCATTGATGAGAATCGAGCTCAAAACTTTATTTATTATTCTTATTATATTTACTTATCGAGTGAAATTAAAATGATATCTAGTAGAATCTAAACAACATCAATCTGGGGGTCTCCAAAGGCAAACTTAAAATTCAGAATCATGGTGGTGGACAAACGAGGTACAAAAATATTAAGAAAAGAATATCACCTTTAAAAACTGGTCCAATTAAAAAAATGACAGGGAATATATTGAACTAAGAGTACTGTACAAAGGGGCCAAAATGGCATCAAAGAAAATTATCATTGCATCAGTACAATGCGAGGCATTGAAAAAACTTCATGATGACCTAAAAACGCCGATTGGGACACAGAGAGTATACAAAATCGCAGCGTACAGAAACGAAAGGGGCAAAGTCAATCAAAACACCTAAATACAGAAGATGACACACATGGTACCCTCGTCATAGAGAAAACCAAAATCTGCGAAAGATGGAAAGACTCAACATTACTAAATGAAAATTTCCCCCGAACAATGTATGCATCAGAACAGTCAGTTTAAATTAAGAAATATCGTATGTATACGATATAATATATTAATACGGCTTCGTATCAGGTAAGTCTACTATAGATGCAATACAGACAGTGAGAATATTAGTTGAAAAATACCGAGAAGCCAAAAAGACTTACAAATTATGGTATTTATAGACTTGGAAAAGGCATTTGACAGAGTACCTAGAAGCCTGATATGGGCAGAATTTAGAGCTCGTGACATATCGGAAAAATATGTACGTTACAAGATATATACACGGAATGATTGGTTGGGGTGGCGCTGCTAAAATTAATATGGATCCTCTTATTAAAGCACAAAAAGCTTTAATTAAGGTTATAATAAAAAACCATTTACATATCCAACAGTTCAATTATTTAATGATTTTCCAGTTTTCAACATTCCACAGTTATATATCAAAAATTTTTCTATACATTTTCATAAAGATAAAACAATTCACATTACACCGCAACACAATTACGAGACGGCACGCAGGAATTTTCTCATGACTCCAAAGATAAACACGACATTCGGACAAAGACATTACTATTATTTAGCTCCAAAAATTTTTAATAAGATAAAAAGTGAAATAACGGACATACAGTTGATGAATAATTTGAAACACAAGAAAACAATAGAAACATGGATTAGAAACAAGGGCATTATATACTGCGGAAACATGATCAAGCTACAATAGTTTATATTTTATTTTTATAATTGGTATATTTTATAACAAGTTTTAGTTAAATACAAGTTTAATATTTTTCTGTCAGATATAACGCAAAAAAAAAAATCTGCCACCTCGGTACAGGCTCAGCCTAGTAAGGTGGTATATACCAAATAATCCTAAAAAAATGTTTCATATAACTTATTTAAATTGTACTTTTTTGTAATATTTTTATTGTTTGTAACTATATTGTTATATTTTGTTTGGTTTCAATAATAAAAAAAAAATGTCAAAACACAACTAAGAAGCGAATACACCAAGGCTCTGTCTTATGTTCACTGCTGTTCATAGTGATCATGAATTACTCAACAAAACAAGGAATGAATGCTTAAGACCTTAAGACCATGCTTTTTGTAAATGATGTAGTACTGATGTCGGACCATGCTAATGACCTACAAAAATCAGCCTCGAAATATGGAGAAGGATAATGGCCTTCAAATTAACAGAAAAAAGACAGAATTATAATAATGATTAGAATTTATAAAGCGCCGTTCAGTGATACAAGATCACTCCAAGAGCGCTATAGTTTATTTGTTGGCTTTACAAAACAAAGCAGTCATAAAAGTTTACCGAAGGTGTCTATGTTCTAAGCTCCACGTATATCAAGGGGCAATTTATTCCACTTTAAAGGCCCGTTCACACTGAAACCGCTTTCGTAGTAAACTGCCTTATGCACTCTGTCCAATTCTTTTAAAGAGTTGGTACTCTGATATCTATATATTCTATTCGAAAACTCGAAAACTGCAACTCCATCGTTGCAGCTAGATGGAAAACTACTGACAATCTGTGATTCATTCAAATACCTGGGCACTGTAATATGCAAAGACAGGACATAAATTCAGATGAGTATCTGGAAGTGTGTGTGACCTTAAAATGTATAGAAAATTAAAAGGTAAAAACAATTAATTTTAGTTCAGCTAGCAAAGTTTTTGACATTTATCAGTATCGGTCACCAGGTGATCTTTAAAATGTGACAAGAAATTTGTAAACTGAAATTTCTTGTGTATAAATTTATAGAGGTTGACATTATTTACCAGATTAGTATTTCTAGAAAATCCTACGAAGAAAATTAACAAACAAATAATGTGTACAAAGAAGGAAAAATAATTATATAAAGATATGTTAAATGAATAATCATTGAATGAAAACCAATAAAACTGCGTATTACATCTGTATTAATTATATTGATACCAATGTTTTGAAACATTGCCTCATTTTATAGTAATTACAAGTTAATTTATTTAAAAAAATGTTTTTGTAATTTTATTGATCAAAATGACATGACGTTAAAAATACATTTTCGTTAAAAGGGTGTTCATATATTGCACAAATGCATTTTAGTATTGACACGTTTCTTTTCATTTTGTTTTTTTTTTAATTATATCTTGACAAATGTAGCCTTTTATACGTCACTAATTCACAACAATGTTTAATTTTTATAATTCAACACTCCAGAATAAAAAAATATCATTGGCTAGAAAAAATGTCACTGAGTATCCGTGTGAAAAAAACAAAGAATTAAGCCGGGAAATATACCTACTGTTTTGACAATCCGTCCACGAGCAATGGGCCGCCAGTAGCCCTTAAAATGGCCACAGTGAGTGTAGTGTTGCGGACTAATGTTTTACTTGTGTTTATATTTGTGTGTTTACAATTTTGCGCTGCGAGGCTTACGCCCCCGGCAGTCAATTCATTCACTGTGACAAACGAAAACATATTTCGATCCGGGCAAAATGGCGGTAGTGTTGTCGGAACGTACGCCGTGCAGTTACGAGGATTTGGTTTTTTCGCCAATATGCAATGGAAACTCACGCCAAAATCGGACGTGTTCGGTGCATTGTGCGACGGTGAAGTGGATGGCAGTTTTGTGCGTGAAATCGAAGCGAGTTTCAATAAATATGTGGCCGAAGTTGTCGCTCCGGTAGCGAATGAAAATGTGTATTTTTGTTTATTATTTGGTGATAAATGGATACACCAAGGGTATGAATTAACATTTGTGCCCAGTGTTATTGATGACAACCAATTTTCGCAACAGAACGCTGCGCCGGACTCGAATTACCCGTAAGGCCAATTACTTTTAATTAATCCAATAGCATTCCAGTTAGAATTTCAACTGTTTAGCGCACAACATACACACAGAATTTATTTATTGTGTTTACGATAGCTTCAGTAACACATTTTATGATATAGTATTATGTATTATTATCATTGTTTGCACAGTCCGATACTTGTAATTAAATTTTTCATTCGTTTGGTAAAAAAGTGCTTAAAAAATCGCAAATTTCCATGGCTTTATGCATGTATTTGTGTTATGAGAAAAACGTTTACATTGTTAACTAGATGTGTCTACACGTTTTAGTCGGATAATCTTATAAATTTAATTAGATGTGGTGTCAGGGCCCGATCTAGCTATTTAGCCGCCCCGGGCAAAAATAATATTTGCCGCCCTTTTACAATGACACCCTAAGTCATAATCATATTATTCCAATAGATGGTGCAGCTTTTGGAGGCAGGTTTCTCTGTAGTCTACTGGGGTATTTAAGCGAAGTCTACTGGGATATTTGAACGAAGTCTACTGGGGTATTTGAACGAAGTCTACTGGAGTATTTAAGCGATGTCTACTTAGGTATTTAAGCGATGTCTACTGGGGTATTTAGGTGATGTCTACTGGGGTATTTAAGTGATGTCTACTGGGGTACTAAAGCGATGTCTACTTGGGTATTTTAGCGATGTCTACTGGGGTATTTAAGCGATGTCTATTGAGATATTTAAGCGATGTCTACTGCGGGGTATTTAAGCGATGTCTACTGTGGTATTTAAGCGATGTCTACTGGGGGATTTAAGCGATGAATACTAGGGTATTTAAGCTGTTTACTGGGGCATTTAAGCGATGTCTACTGGAGTATTAAAGCTATGTCTACTGGGCTATTAAAGCGATTTTTACTGGGGTATTTAATCTGTCTACTGGGGTATTTAAGCTCTGCCTACTGGTGTATTTAGCAATGTCTACTTGGGTATAAACGATGTCTCCGATGATGACGATGATGACGATGAAACGATGGGGTATATGAATTTTATCTACTGGGGTTTTTAAACTATGTCTAGTGGGCTATTTACGCGATGTCTACTGTGGTATTTAAGCTATGTCTACTGGAGTATTTATGTTATGTCTAATGGGCTATTTAAGCGATGTCTACAGGGGTATAAGCGATGTCTATTGGGGTATGTAAGCGATGTGTACTGGAGTATTTAAGCTATGTCTACTGGGCTATTTAAGCGATGTTTACTGGGTATTTAAGCTATATCTACTGGGGCATTTAAGCAATGTCTACTGGGGTATTTAAGCGATGTCTACTGGGGTATTTAAGCGATGTATACTGGGGTATTTAAGCTGTCTACTGGGGTATATAAGCGATTTCTACTGGAGTATGTAAGCTATATCTACTGGGCTATTTTAGCGATGTTTACTGGGGTATTTAAGCTGTCTACTGGGGGATTTAAGCGATGTCTACTGGGGTATTTAAGCGATGTCTACTGGGGTATTTAGCGATGTCTACTGGAGTATGTAAGCTATGTCTACTGGGGGATTTAAGCGATGTCTACTGGGGCATTTAAGCAATGTCTACTTGAGTATAAGCGATGTCTCCTGGGATATATGAATTATGTCTACTGGGGTTTTTAAACTATGTCTACTGGACTATATAAGCGATGTCTACTGTGTTATTTAAGCTATGTCTAATGGGCTCTTTACGATGTCTACTGGGCTATTTAAGCGATGTTTATTGGGGTATTTAAGCGATGTCTACTGGGGTATTTAAGCTATGTCTACTTGGGTATTTAACTGAAGTACTGGGCTATTTAAGCGACGTCTACTGGGGTATTTTAGCGATGTTTACTGGGGTATTTTTTTTAAATAAAATGAATATGTCCTTGTTACACAAGTACATATACATCTTCCTACGTTCCCTAAAATTAGCAAATAAATGCTTGTGCTATAGGTGAACGAAATAGGTCGAGGCAGGATTCGAACTCGTGATCACTGGATTACTAGCCCTACTGGGTCTACTGGGGTATTTAAGCGATGTCAACTGTGGTATTTAAGCTATGCCTACTGGGCTATTTAAGCGATGTTTACTGGAGTATTTAAGCTGTCTACTGGGGTATATAAGCGATGTCTACTGGAGTATATAAGCTATATCTACTGGGCTATTTTAGCGATGTTTACTGGGGTATTTAAGCTGTCTACTGAGGGATTTAAGCGATGTCTACTGGGGTATTTAAGCGATGTCTACTGGGGTATTTAGCGATGTCTACTTGAGTATAAGCGATGTCTCCTGGGGTATATGAATTATGTCTACTGGGGTTTTAAACTATGTCTACTGGGCTATTTAAGCGATGTCTACTGTGTTATTTAAGCTATGTCTAATGGGCTCTTTACGATGTCTACTGGGCTATTTAATCGATGTTTACTGGGGTATTTAAGCGATGTCTACTGGGGGATTTAAGCGATGAATACTAAGGTATTTAAGCTGTCTATTGGGGCATTTGAGCGATGTCTACTGGGGTATTTTAGCTATGTCTACTGGGTATTTAAGCTATGTCTACTGTGGTATATAAGCGATCTCTACTGGAGTATTTATACTATGTCTACTGGGATATTTAAGCTGTCTACTGGGGTATTTACGCTCTGTCTACTGGGGTATTTAGCAATGTCTACTTGGGTATAAACGATGTCTCCTGGGGTATATGAATTGTATCTACTGGGGTTTTTAAACTATGTCTAGTGGGCTATTTATGCGATGTCTACTGTGGTATTTAAGCTATGTCTACTGGAGTATTTATGTTATGTCTTATGGGCTATTTAAGCGATGTCTACAGGGGTATAAGCGATGTCTTTTGGGGTATATAAGCGATGTCTACTGGAGTATTTAAGCTATGTCTACTGGGCTATTTAAGCGATGTTTAATGGGTATTTAAGCTATGTCTACTGGGGCATTTAAGCAATGTCTACTGGGGTATTTAAGCTTTGTCTATTGGGGTATTTAGCGATATCTACTTGGATATAAGCGATGTCCCCTGGGGTATATAAGTTATGTCTACTGGGGTATTTAAGCTATGCCTACTGGGCTATTTAAGCGATGTTTACTGGGGTATTTAAGCTGTCTACTGGGGTATATAAGCGATGTCTACTGGAGTATATAAGCTATGTCTACTGGGCTATTTTAGCGATGTTTACTGGGGTATTTAAGCTGTCTACTGAGGGATTTAAGCGATGTCTACTGGGGTATTTAAGTGATTTACTGTTGGGTATTTTTACTATGTCTACTGGGATATTTAAGCTGTCTACTGAGGTATTTAAGCGATGTATATGGGGTTATTTAAGCTATGTCCACTGGGGTATTTAAGCTATGTCTACCTGGGTATTTAACTGAAGTACTGGGCTATTTAAGCGACGTCTACTGGGGTATTTTAGCGATGTTTACTGGTGTATTTTTTTTTAAATAAAATGAATATGTCCTTGTTACACAAGTACATATATATCTTCCTACGTTCCCTAAAATTAGCAAATAAATGCTTGTGCTATAGGTGAAAGAAATAGGTCGAGGCAGGATTCGAACTCGTGATCACTGGATTACTAGCCCAGCGCGCTAACAGCTCTGCCGTCGACCCATCTAAGCTGTCTACTGAGGTATTTAAGCGATGTCTACTGGGGTATTTAACGACTCTTATCTTCATATTCAGTGAATTGCGTGACTATTGTTTCTTTATAATTAGCTCTCTTTGGCACTTTAAGTGTGTAGTGTCTACAATTTTAGAGTTCTGCAAACTCTTCTTCATGACTGTGTTCTTTCAGAGTTATGCAAGGGGCCGCCTTTAGTCCCCATATTTGTGTATTACAATGGTTTTCAACTGTTTAATGATTTGCCAGAATGTGTGAAGGGAGCATCTGGTCTTGTCGCTTTTCGTCGCCAAGTATTGAACACATAAAGGATAAGTTCTTTTAATATATGTATTGTGTGCTTCCTCTGTATTTTTGTGTAAATTTTAATATTTTCTTGTTTTTTGTTGTTTTTATATATTTCATACTGTGAAAACTTTTTATTTTTTACACTTGTTAATATGCTTATACATAGGTTATACTAAATGTAAGAAAGTGCATTTATTTTTATGTATGTACTTTAACATATATGACATCAATATGAGGTCGATTGAACTTATAGTTTGGGTTGTATAGAGAGGACACAGTATATTATCATAGTATGTCTTACCAAAAAAAAAACATCACGACGAAACTCATAGTATTCACTTTGGACACATGATACCTGTTTATTTTATTTTGTATAGCTTCTCGGGCAACTAACAAGTACTAAGTATGTCAAATATTAATTTGACACCCACCCAACACCAAATTACCGACCGCTGTGGCACAGTTGGTAAGCCGTTTGGCTTCTGCGCGGGGGTCCTGGGTTCGATTCCCAGCAGAAGATAAATTTATTTAAATTCATTTCTCTCGCAAATATTGCTTATCTGGGTTGGAAACACTGGTTAGTTGGTAGAAATTGCCATATGTGTTTAAGTGTTTATTATTATTAATAACAAATTACTTCCACATTTTAGAAACATTTGATAATTATCATCTCACAGATAATAATATAATAATAATAAAACTCTTTTAATATTCAAAACAAATCACATAATGTGGCGGACTTATTGCCCTTAGGCAATTTCTACCAGTCAATCACACTAGTACATACAATAGTACGATCAAGTACAAAAGATACACACAACAAAAAATAAAATCTAATAGGTATACATCATTCATTCATTCATTCATACCTTCACGGTATATCCCACAGTGTGGGGTAACCAGCGAAAGGTGTGCGGGTGTGCATTGCCTTATAAAAGGGAGCACAACATATCTGTGTATACCCACACACCAGTCTCACCTCAAAAGGCACTTCATTCAGAATGGGTGGTGAACCTCATTGCTGAACTATGTGATATGTTATTGTTGTCTGTTGTATTTTCGATTACCCGGCTCTTACGGGACACTGAGTGAAAGCACTATTCTATAAGCCGGTGCCGGTGCTAGGTATACATGACAAATAAAAACAAAATAATATATTAATGCAAATATTTTATATAAAATAACATAAATTAAAATAATAATGATAATGTCTAAAAATAGGAAAAGGATGGGTTGGGAAAGGATGAAGGATAAAGTAGTTATAGGTATGTGGATAAGAAGTGTGACTTGAGAAGCTTCTTGAAAACCATTAAATTAGGAGCTTCTTTTATACCATTAGGTAATTGGTCCCACAGTCGGGCTGTGTGTATTCTGAAGGAGGATGTGTGATGTATTAGTATTGATAGTGTACTTTGGTTTTGAGACCGTAAATTTAGGCCATGAGATGAAATATGACAGATCCAGACTATAACACAATAAAAAACTGTGTCCCCACCGGGAATTGCATAATCGATTGTGTAAAGTGTAATGGTTAAAAATTGTGACTCCACTATTTCATAGTAGTGAGGCGCAAAAAATAATAACATAAAATGCGCCAAAAAAAACAACAGTTTGCAGGAAAATATAGTTGTATGGTATATATTTTTTATCAAAAATATATTACATACAATGATACAATGTTAACTTAAAAACTTTGACTGTTATGTGCATGTACTTCCATATAAAATGTATGACATATTAATGATTACGTACACAGTGTATGTATTATTTAGAATTATCCTACATATATATAAAATATATATAACTACACGAAGGCCCGAAAGTCGCTAAACCATTTAAAAAATTATATAACTTTTTTATAAGTAAATACATAGACTTGTTGGAAGTGCAATTCGTCAAAAGTTAAAAACGTTTTTTCATTACTCACCACACATATAGATGCACCCTCACACACGCACCACACACACATAACACACTCATTCTCGCACACTACACACATAAATAGTATAATGACACACCGATGTATAATTAACATCAAATATCTTGAACCAGACTTCCGGTTGCGCAGAGCGCAAATTTGTGTCTTTTGCTTCGTTAGTTTACGTGCAAATGGCTCCCCTTCTCGGCGAAATGTACCCATGTACCAGTAGCGAAATTAATGTAAAACCCAAAAAGCCGGGCATTCCTCTACAAATATAGTAAATAAATTTAAAAAAATAAATAAATACAGCTAAAAATTACTATATAAATAACATAAACATTGCGCGTGTCTATTTACAAAAAAAAATATGACATCACATTTCCCAATTTTTGCTGTCCAGGGTTGCGTGGCCTGAAGATCCTAGGATCACCCCTGCCATGTACCTTCCACTTATCTTGTAAAATTGTCAAATGGACAATTCAATTTTACATCCTTCTATTAAGTACTGATTTTTTTCTCTTTCGTTTCTTCTTTTCTGAATTACTTATTTTGTATTTTTTCCTTTTTCCCTTTATTTTATTCACTCTCTCTTATATGTTTTGTCTGTACTCTGTTGCACCATGGTGTCCTGTAATTTTAATACATTATATGTAACATTACATCGATTATTTGTACCCATAATATTGTGAACTAAGTACATATGTACTTTTTCTGTAACGACGAACCCAAGTGTTCTGTAAATAATCTATGGGGAATGAAATACAATAAATAATAAACGATGATTCAAGATATTTGGCGACAGATATACATTGTACATGTACTTGTCTATAAATATACCACTTATCATGATATTATTGTAAGCTAATAATTATTGATGTATGGAGTGGATATCTTTATTTGTGTAAGTTAATTATTCTGTACCTAATTTTTATTTAGCCTTATTTCATACATTGTTAGCTTCGTATTGAACAAGTAAATAAGGCTGAACTAGGGGCCGTGCACAGGCCACCAGTAGGCCTATTCCGATTCTTTTATCGCGGCATACACAAGTTTATACGCTACATGCGTTTCTTATAGCAGATCGTTATTCTGTTTTCCGCGGACACTAGCCCGCGTAAACTTCCGCGCATTATGTCGAGAAAACTTCCGTACGCCGCCGTTCGTAACTCGGTATTATGATTGAAGCGAAATACGTATGACATTAGACAGGTTAATTTATTCGCAATGTTTTATGCGACATATCGAGGTGGTGTTAAGTTTTGTGTAAAGACAAAAAGCGACGCGTACACACATTCGTTCGTTTCACAGGTGATAGTATTGAATGACAGCTCGTGATACTTAATTTTCACTTTACACTCTGTGATTAGTGGAACTTATCGCAAAATATTGCACGTGAATGGGAATAGGGGTACTGGTGGTCAATTATTGTGAGGGAGTTGATGGAGGAGCAACTAATCAGAGATGTGGCGCAAGATCGAAAGGTCTGGTGATTGCGAACCAGCAGGGCCGATCGCATATGAACTTGGAAGAGAGAAGGAAGAAGAAGACGAATAAAATAAATAAATAAGGCTACCGTTAAAATATTTAAATGGTGTATAGCGACTTTCGGGTAACCCTGTACTTTATCTCTCTCGTCGTTTGTTTGATATGACTCATATAACTAATTACTCATAAATACATATAATCGTTCGTATTAAAGTATGGCTTTGTCAAATGTTGGCTTTTGGATTACACTGTATATTATTATTTACTGGAATCAGCGCGGCGCTTTGTAAATGTAAACCAACTGTCATATTGTTGTTTAAACACTATTATTATTATTATTATACTAGTTACTTACATGTATCACATGAGATCCAACTGTCGATGGCTATAATATGTACAGTTGAAGAATACGTACCAAACTATAAACACGTATACGCAAATTTATAAACATTTTAAGATATTTTGTTATCTATATAAAACATGTAGGTAGATGGGTCGATGGCAGAGCGTTTAGCGCGCTGGGCTAGTAGTACATGCTATCCAGAGTATCCAGTGGTCGCGAGTTCGAATTCTACCTCGAACGATTTCGTTCACCTATAGCACAAGCATTTATGCTTATTTTGGGAAACCTAGGAAGATGTATATGTTCTTGTTTAACAAGGACATATTCATTTTTTATTAAAATGTCAGTATAGGATAGTACAGTCTTTTTTTCCTACCCAGAATATGAAAACAGGATGATGGTATGTATGTATGTTTGGAGATAAAGTATCCAACTATTGGCCCCCGTAAATATTGTGTAGTGTATACTGCCTTACAAATTAATAATAATAATAGTCAAAAAATATAAATAAATTTAGTATGGTAAAATAAAACCAAAGTTTTCAGTTCTACTAATTTTAAAAGTAGTAGAACTGAAAACTTTGGTTTTATTTTACCATACCAAATTTATTTATAATTTGAAATGGAGTTCTACCAAGAATTGTCCGTAGAAAAGTTAAAAAAGTAATAATAGTAGATTTTATTTAGATGTAAAAATATGTATAAAAATGAATATATCTAGTATATAACATTCTCCGTCCCAAGTATACATTATCCTGTTCCATCCATCATGATCTGAGATCCTTCTGTGCCCATCACTTTTCATTATGTGTCCCAAGTATACGTTATTTTGAACATTCCCCGTCCCATCTATCATGATATACATTATTTTGAACATTCCCTGTCCCATCCGTCATGATCTGAGATCCTTATGTGCCCATCACTTTTCATTATGTGTCCCAAGTATACGTTATTTTGAACATTCCCCGTCCCATCTATCATGATATACATTATTTTGAACATTCCCTGTCCCATCCGTCATGATCTGAGATCCTTATGTGCCCATCACTTTTCATTATGTGTCCCAAGTATACGTTATTTTGAACATTCCCCGTCCCATCTATCATGATATACATTATTTTGAACATTCCCTGTCCCATCCGTCATGATCTGAGATCCTTATGTGCCCATCACTTTTCATTATGTGTCCCAAGTATACGTTATTTTGAACATTCCCCGTCCCATCTATCATGATATACATTATTTTGAACATTCCCTGTCCCATCCGTCATGATCTGAGATCCTTATGTGCCCATCACTTTTCATTATGTGTCCCAAGTATACGTTATTTTGAACATTCCCCGTCCCATCTATCATGATATACATTATTTTGAACATTCCCTGTCCCATCCGTCATGATCTGAGATCCTTATGTGCCCATCACTTTTCATTATGTGTCCCAAGTATACGTTATTTTGAACATTCCCCGTCCCATCTATCATGATATACATTATTTTGAACATTCCCTGTCCCATCCGTCATGATCTGAGATCCTTATGTGCCCATCACTTTTCATTATGTGTCCCAAGTATACGTTATTTTGAACATTCCCCGTCCCATCTATCATGATATACATTATTTTGAACATTCCCTGTCCCATCCGTCATGATCTGAGATCCTTCTGTGCCCATCACTTTTCATTATGTGTCCCAAGTATACATTATTTTGAACATTCTTCGTCCCATCCATCATGATCTGAGATCCTTCTGTGCCCATCACTTTTCATTATGTGTCCCAAGTATACATTATTTTGAACATTCTTCGTCCCATCCATCATGATCTGAGATCCTTCTGTGCCCATCACTTTTCATTATGTGTCCCAAGTATACATTATTTTGAACATTCTCCGTCCCATCCATCATGATCTGAGATCCTTCTGTGCCCAGCAATTTTACCATCGCCATGTTCATCTTCTGTCTAACAGCCGATGCCTCATCTCTACTATGGTCTTACTATTAGCTATCTGAGTTTATAATCCAATGAGTTTATAACATATTTTAACAACACTATGATGTTACGTGTTGGTCAGCAGTAATCTACTTCTTGTTGTCATTATAAATATGGTGTGATAAAAGGTAAATAAATAAAATAAATAAATATATGCTGCAAAGCCTCTAAGTTGGTGTTTTTTTACTTCAAAGTTGTAAAAACCATGAAAAATATACACCTGGCATACAAATCTCGCGTATCTTGGCTCGATACTCTGTCGATATGTTAAGAGAAATAAATTCTCTTGAACAAATCGACAGATGGAAGATAGAGGAAATACAGTTGAGATGGTACGGGCACGTTGAACGCAGACCGCCAGATCTTATGGTAATCAAAGCAATCTCCATAGATCTTCCTCGACTGCAAATGTGCAAAGACGAAATCAACTACAGAGTCATGGCCTAGGTGACACATAATACAGGACAGAAGTAGGTACCTATAATTTGAGGACGAGGAGAGCCGATCCCAACAGTCGGCGCAGACAAAGAGTTGGGATATAGCAAGAGAGAAAAAGAAGAGAATTTAACAATTTCAAATTTCAAATAACTCACGCAATAGAATACAAATGTAAAAATAAACTGTTATTTTTTATTTCAAAGACGTACCTACCTCACTACCAGGGGCGTACGTAGAACCTTCGGACTTGGCAAACCCCGATCGAAAATTGAGTAATGTAGAAAATTTAATGTTTTTCAGCGTCGTTGTTCATTTGAGTGGCCATGAAAATATTTTAAAATCACATTCCAAAATATGTGTGGCCCTGTAAAGCATCGTATCTACATACGGTTCAATTTTTAATCTTTTAGTACCTATGGTTTCAATAAAACAGTCAAAAAATTATTAGGTCTTGAATTTCTCAACATAATATTCATAGGCAAGCCAAGATTTTCGGCTTCTATAAGCAATCCCGCTACTGTAGTCACTACTATATAATTTATGGCTCTCAATATTATGATTTTTTCACAATAATAAAATACGTACGTACGTGTACCTACATGTTCGACATGATGTTATGTTTTATATTATTACCTCTGTTCACACTACACAAATATTTAGGTTAAGTATCTATACTAACGTACATCTAAAGTAATAAAGCAATCAAAATGTTAGTGTATGTGTGTGTGTATGTGTGTGTGTGTGTGTTTGTCTCACGCCTTCTGAAAAACCAAGAGCATCTAAAAATCTAATTTATGTGCGAACGTGTACCTGTATACCTGATGCAGTGTCACGCTAAAAATAATGCGATAAAAATGCTGAATTTTAAAAATATTTCAATAATTATTTTTTTCATACAAAATTTTCCAAGTCGTATCTGTCAAAAAAGTGTACATTTTGCACGCATATATCTGTTAGTTTAAAAGTTAGAAGTACGTATTTACACGAAAAAAATTTACTTTCAAGTATAACTTAGCGTTTAAGTGAAAAACATGGTGAATATTTTGTATAATTATAATGTTTAACTTATTTTTAAAGTAAGCGTTTTGTACATAAATGCCGCCATTTTAATATCTTTTCATACAATATTTCATTTTCCTACCGAATGAATATGTTCTTGAAAATAATAAACCTTTGAAATAAATATAAATATGAAATAATAAAATGAAACACAAGACATTACAGCAAGTTTTAAGACGTATATTGTAAAAGTCTGTTAATTATTAGTAAAGATATGGGCATAATAAAATTGCATAATTTGTATATAATATTTGATATTTCGAACAATTTTCATTTTTATGGCATCGAACAAACCAATGTAGGTACCTACATATTCAAAAAATGTATCCGAACCATTCGATATTACTTACGTGTTCGAATCGTTTCCATGGCTACAGAAAGAATGTGATATTCAAATAAAATTTGTTAGGAATCGGATTTATTTAGAAGGTTGTTGTAGGTAGGTACCTACCTAATACTATTTACTTACAAATCAACAATAATATACCTATACTGATTTCCTATAGGAAAATTATTTTATTTATTTATGTATCAACCGTTTGTCCGATTATAATGAAACTTTGGTGAATTGTCGAGCGTATGCCCAGGATGGTTTTTGGATTTAAACTTTTTTCTTATTCTTCTTCTTCTTCGTGTATTTGGTCGTTTTACCTATGAAGGGGGAGTATCCTGGGAAAAGAAGGTCCGACTGTCCCTCCATCTCTTCACAGGTCTTCCAGGACGGGTTCTGCATATAAACTTTTTTCTTCTTTTTCTTCAACGTGTACTTGGTCATCTTACCTATGAAGATGAACTATCCTGGGAGATGAAGGTCCAATTTTCCTTCCATCTCTTCGCAGGTTTCTGGATTTAAACTTTTTTCTTCTTCTTCTTCATCGTCTATTTGGTCATTTTACCTTTGAAGGTGGACTAACCTGGGAGAAGAATGTCCAATTTTCCTTCCATCTCTTCGCAGGTATCTGGATTTAAACTTATTTCTTCTTCTTCTTCTTCATCGTGTATTTTTGGTCATTTTACCTATGAAGTTGGAGAATCCTGGGAGAAGAAGGTCCAACTGTCCTTCCATCTCTTCGCAGGTATCTGGGTTTAAACTTTTTTCTTCTTCTTCGTGTATTTAGTCATTTTACCTATTAAGTAGAGCATCCTGGGAAAAGAATGTTCTTTCATCTCTTCGCGGTTCTTCCAGGATGGTTTCTGGATTTAAACTTTTCTTAACCGACTGATGGGACGGGATGTAATGAAGGGAAGGGATGCACTAAAGGGCCTGAAGGGACGGGAGGTATAAAACTGCCTGAAGGGACGGAAGGTAGTGAAGGGTCTGATGGGAAGGGACGTAATGAGGGATTAAAGGGACGGGAGGTACTGAAGGGCCTGAAGCGGCGGGTCCTGGAGTCTAATTCTGTTTCTTCTTAATTTTATGTAGACCTTTAGGGCAGTTTTTATACAAACTATTTCCTATTGTCTAATTCATCTTCTTCTTCTTTTATGTATACATTTGGGTCATTTTTTTATAAAAATTATTTCCTTTAGTCTAATTATTTTTCTTCTTCATTTAAGTACGTAGACTTTTGGGAGAGTTTTAATACAAACTATTTCCAATAGTCTTATTCATTTTCTTTTATGTAGACTTTTTGGTCAGTATTTATACAAACTATTTCCAATAGTCTAAATATTCTTCTTCTTCTTTTTTGTAGACCTTTGGGTGAGCTTTTATACAATCTATTTCCAATAGTCTAATTCTTCTATTAGGTATATGTATTTTTACTTATTTTATGTAGACCATTGGAATAGTTTTTTATACAAACTATTTCTTATAGTCTTATACTTATTTTTCTCTTTTTTATTTAGTCTTTTGGGTTAGTTTTAAGTCTAATAGTCTATTGTGCAGAAATATTATTAACGATATGCACACTTGATGAAAATACATATGAAATGAATGGGATATGGGATGTGACGATATAACCTGCACTAGAATCTTTTCAATACTTTTGTTTAATTAAATTTAAACCATTTATATCATCCTATTTTGAATAATTTTCAACACCTAATATTTAAAGAATGGGGGTTGTGGCCATTACTGAACTCTTCACAACATTTATATTCAAATTAAAAACTATTTACTATAGTTCAAGTCTTCTTCTTCTTCGTTAATGAAGACTTTCAGTCAAATTGAGCAAAAATATAATGCACACTTGATGAAAAAATATAAAAACGAATGGGATGTGACCAATACTAGATCTTTTCAGTACCTACGTTTGTTTAATCAAATTTTAACCACATCCCAACATCCAAAATTACTAAATTTTCAATAGGTACACATTACAATTTGTTTTCGATGATAATATTTAAAAATGGGGGTTGTGGCCAAACCAATCTCTTTACAACGTTGATAAACAGTCATATTTAAAACCATTACGCATAGTCCATGCGAGCAGAAATTGTATAAATATTATACTTCATTCACACTTTATAGCAATATATAAAAAAGAATGGGTTGTGGCCATCACTTGAACATTTTACAATACTTAAACTCAATCAAATTTCAAACCACTTTTCATAGTCTGATATTGCAAAATAATTGGGTGACAATATTATAAAACGATTGCTTTTTCTTTCACAATTTTACATTCTTGGCCAACGGCGGGACATAAAAGCTAGTCTAAAGTAATAAAGCAATCAAAATGTTAGTGTATGTGTGTGTGTGTGTGTTTGTCTCACGCCTTCTGAAAAACCAAGAGCATCTAAAAATCTAATTTATGTGCGAACGTGTACCTGTATACCTGATGCAGTGTCACGCTAAAAATAATGCGATAAAAATGCTGAATTTTAAAAATATTTCAATAATTATTTTTTTCATACAAAATTTTCCAAGTCGTATCTGTCAAAAAAGTGTACATTTTGCACGCAAATATCTGTTAGTTTAAAAGTTACAAGTACGTATTTACACGAAAAAAATATATTATCAAGTATAACTTAGCGTTTAAGTGAAAAACATGGTGAATAGTTTGTATAATTATAATGTATAACTTATTTTTAAAGTAAGCGTTTTGTACATAAATGCCGCCATTTTAATATCTTTTCATACAATATTTAATTTTCCTACCGAATGAATATGTTCTTGAAAATAATAAACCTTTGAAATAAATATAATTATGAAATAATAAAATGAAACACAAGACATTACAGCAAGTTTTAAGACATATATTGTAAAAGTCTGTTAATTATTAGTAAAGATATAGGCGTAATAAAATTGCATAATTTGTTAAAATATTTGATTTTACTGACAATTTTCATTTTTATGGCATCGAACAAACCAATGTAGGTACCTACATATTCAAAAAATGTCTCCATAACATTTGATATAATATGGTTACTATGGTAACGGACACATTCTGATATTCAAATAAAATTTGTTATAAATCGAATTCGAATTAATTTAGAACATCATTGTAGGTAGGTACCTACATACCTAATACTTACTACTTAAAAACCAAGAATATACTGATTTTGTATAAGAAAATTATTAAACTATTTTAGGTTAACTACAATACACATTCAATATACCTACAAACTATTTCCTATAGTGAAATTCTTCTTTTTTCTATGTAGACCTTTGGGTGATTTTTTCTACAAACTATTTCTTGGGGTTTAAATCTTCTTCCTCTTCTTTTGTGAAGTCATTTGGGACAGTTCATAAATAAACTATTTCCTATAGTCTAATTTTTATTTTTCTTAATTTATGTAGACCTTGGGTGAGTTTTTATACAAACTATTTCCTATAGTCTAATTCGTCTTCTTCTTCCTTTATGTAGACCTTTTGGTTAGTTTTTAAACAAACTATCCTTTAGTCTAATTCTTCGTTTTCTTATTTTATGTCGATGTTGGGTGAATTTTATATAAAATATTTCCTATAGTTCAATTCATCTTCTTCTTCTTTTATGAAGACATTTTGGTCAGTTTTTTATATAATACATTTCCTAATGTGTAATTCTTCTATTTCATCTTCTATGTAGACCATTGGGTCAGTTTTTATTACAAACTATTTGTTATAGTTTTATACTTCTACTTCTTTTTTTATTTAGTCTTTTGGATTAGTTTTATGTCTAATAGTCTATTGTAACGAAATATTATAAGCAACATGCATACTTGATGAAAATACATAAAAAGGAATGGGATGTGACCAACACTAGAATCTTCTCATTACTTTTGTTCAATCAAATTTACACCATTTATTATATCATCATATATTGCTTAATTTTCAATAACTACACATTTCATTTTGATGACAATATATAAAAAATCGGGGTTGTGGCCATTGCTGGATCTTCACAACGTTTATATTCATATTAAAAACTATTTAACATAGCTTAGTCTTCTTCTTCTGTAATGTAGACTTATGTGTCAGTTTTAAGTCTATCAGTTTTATTGTGCAAAACTATAATAAACTATATGCACACTTGACGAAAAATATAAAAACGAATGGGATGGGACCAACACTAGAATATTTTCAGTACTTTTGTTTAATCAATTTTTAAACCATTTCCCATCATCCAAAATTACTAAATATTTAAAACACATTATTTGCGTTCGATGACAATATATAAAAATAGGGGTTGTGGCCAAATCCAAACTCTTTAAGACGTTGTCTTTTTATAATAAGTCATATTTAAAATCATTTCCCATAGTCCATGCGTGCAGAAATTGTATGTGCTTATATATAAAAGCAAATGGATTGTGGCCATCACTTTAAGATTTTACACCGCTTAAACTCAATTAAATTTCAAACTACTTTTCATACTACGGTTAAATAAAATTATGTGTGACAATATTATGTAGGTATATAAACGATTGCTTATTCCTTCACTAATTTACATTCTTGGCCAACGGCGGGACATAAAAGCTAGTAATATATATTTATGTCAGTGATGAGCAAGTCTCGGTCTTGAGAGGCTTGCAAGACCATGACCGAATGTGTAAGCAATTAACTACGTACTATCGACATTGTACTACAAATTGGTGTTTTTGTCATGTTTTTTTTGTAATTGTAATAGTTGGATATAGAGAGAAGAGAATATTGCACCTACCTGCGGGCCTATTCCGGTTCTTTTATCGCGGCAATATACACAAGATTTTACCCTACATGACATGTAAAATCATTGTGTTTGTTATAGCAGGTCGTTATTCTGTTTTCTGCGGACACTAGCCCGCGTAATCTTCCGCGCGTTATGTCGATAAAACTTCCGTTCGCCGTTCGTAATGCGGTATTCTGGTTGGAAATACGTGTGACATTCGACAGGTGAATTTATTCGCAATGTTTTATGCGGCATATCGAGGTGGTATTATGTTTTGTGTAAAGAAATAAAGCGACGCGTACACACATTCGTTCGTTTCACAGATTATAGTTATGAATGACAGCTCCTGATACGTAACTTTCACTTTACATTCTGTGGTACGTAAAGATTAGCGGAACTTATCGCAAAATATTACACGTGAATGGGAATAAGGCCCCTGGTGGCAGCCTTCTTCCTTCGTATCGGCAGGTATTCTGGGAAGGCACCCACTCTCATCCCTATATTACAACACTATAATGTTGGTATAACAGAGTGCTTCCAAACACGGTTTGGGTATTATATGCGCACGGCGCGTAGTTTTTAGTTGATCGAGCTCTGTAGGTAGAGATGATCGTTTAAACGAAAGCTGATTAAAATAATCGTTTAAAAAAAATAATCAATCAAACGTTATAAATTTTAAACCATATTCGTTGAACGTTGCGAGTGTTACAACGATTCCCATCATGAATCATAACGTTCCGATGATGATTTCGTTAAAAGCTGTTTTTCGTTAAAAGCTGTTTTTTTGTTAAAAGCTTATTTTATAATCATAACAAAGATGTATTATTTTTAACGACAACGTTGCGAGATGATTGTGATTTATGATTAGCTGACCGGCGGCGAGCGTTGTCGGTCGCTAGACATCTGTTGACATCATCGTGACGAATGATCAGCTTCAAATCGTCTTGTTTCGTTCAACGTTATAAGTTATTATTATTACTGATTTTTGTAAACGTTTATTTTTGGTTTCTTTAGTATCGTTTAAAACGCCTATCGGGTTGGTTTATTGTGTGTTGTCGGCTTTGTTAGATGATTCGAGCGTACAATATTATTATCAACATAATTTTTAAACTTATGTATGTATTGTATAACATTTCTACTGTATTTTCGTCAAAGGTTTTAGACTACATTTTAAATACTTTCTAGAGGAAGCAAAAAAATTAAAAGTACATTATATTTATTTCAAAAACATACCCTTTTTTTCATTGCATGTTAATGTGTTAATTTTTTTTTAGATTTAGGTATATTGTACTTGTATATATACAGTACAAATATAAATAAGCCTTTAAGCTTTTTAAGCCTTTAAAAATAACGTTATTTAAAATTAACGAAACGTCTATAACGTTTAAAAAAATAAGCTGTTTTTCCCACCTCTATCTGTGGGTGCCTCGAGTTCCTGGTTCTTCTATAATAGTCCTGCTTCGTTTCTATTGAGATGTTAAAATGTTTATCAAAAACAATACAAAATAATTAATATATTTGATCAGAAAAATTACAAATATTTTTTTTGTAAAAGTTGCAAGACCACATACATACCATCACGCCATGTCCCTTGCGGGGTAGGCAGAGAGAACCGAACGCCACATTTTTCTATCCTGGCACGCATCCCTCGCTTCGTCCACATTCATGCATCGTCTCATACATGCTCGTCTATTCCTCACACTTCTAACATTTCCGTCTTTCAAAATTTCGTTCACATGGTCGTGCCATCCCTTTCTTGGGCGTCCCCGACCTCTCATTCCATTCCTTTCCGCTCTGTATATTTTCTTCGTCAGGCGCTCCTCATTCATTCTCCCCATGTGACCAAACCATCTCAATGTGTTCACTTTCATTCTAGTAATGACATCTTTCTTCATCTTACATTCTTTCCTTATGTCCTCATTTCTTACCCGGTCATACATCGTTCTATTACAAATCCTTCTTAACGATCTCATTTCAACAGCATTTATTCTACTTTCATGCGTCTTCTGCCATGTCCAGCTTTCACTTGCATACGTCAAGGTTGGCACTACGACGGCGTTATGAATGGCAACTTTGGCATCCTTTGATATGTTGCGATCATTCATAATTGGTCTTAGTGCTCCATTCACTCTCTTTCCTGCCATAACTTTTCTTTCGATCTCTTTATCGAGTCGTCCATTCCGTTGAAATATGCTACCCAAGTACACATATTCGTCGACTTGCTCGAGCCACTCGTTCTCTACTCTTATTTTACACGCTGTTCTGCTTTCACTCTTTTCGAAGACCATTGTCTTTGATTTGCTGGCATTCATCCATTCCATTCTCTATACATCCTACATATACCAGACTTACAAGATACTCTTCCATACTTTCTGCTAATAGAACTTTATCGTCTGCATACATCAAATCTCGCACCATTTCAGACCCTTGCTTTCATCCTTAAGGGCTCTAATGCAGAAATCAATGTACAAGTTAAAGAGCCATGGAGATAGCACGCACCCTTGTCTAACGCCATTATTTATAGAAAACCACGTTGTCACTGTGTCGTTGACACGAACACATGCTTCGCTGTTCTCATAATATAAAGACGCGATTGCGCGTATCAGTTTGCTCTTCATTCCATACACTGCTAGTATATCCCATAATTTTTCTCTAACAACTTTATCATACGCCTTTTCTAGGTCTATGAAGGCACAGAAAATTTTCTGAGTTTTATCCAGAACCTTTTCTGTGACCGTGCGCAGAAAAAAATTGAAGACCAAAAGTTGCAAGACCAAGACTGCGTAATACAAAACCAAGACCACCCCTGTCTTGGTCTAGCAATTGCTCATCACTAATTTACATATTATGTATAATCATAGTTTGAAACGGAACATATTTCAATTTACATTCCTTATTGTTTATCATAATATTATTATTTATCAGTAAGGACTTGGCCTCACCGCTGTCGCGGCCCTATTCCTTCGTAGGTTGGCGCAAAGTGCCACCCCTGGCTATACTCTTCTTCTTAAAGTGCCGTCTTCTCTGCGGAGGTTGACGACCATCGGGACCATCTCCACCTTGTTCGCTGCCGCCCTAAAGAGCGATGCAGTGATTTTTTTCTGCTGGACCGCTGCTTCGGGTTACGAAGCCAAGGAACTCTTCGATGTCCTGTGCAGGGCTACTGATGAAGTTTATTGAAATAATAAATGGGTAGTGGCAGAGCGGTTAACGAGCTGGGTTCGAATCCTGCCACGACCGATTTCGTTCACCTATAGCACAAGCATTTATGCTTAATTTAGGGAATGTATGAGGATGTATATGTGCTTGTTACTACATATATGTACATCCTCATGTAGTAACTAGCACACATACATCATCATCGATAAAATAATGAATACATAATAATGAATACATATTCATTATTTTAAATAAAAACGAGTGGGTTGTGGCCAACACTAAACTCTCCACACCATAGTAAGCGTTCATTTTTCTTCTTGAAATGTTGGCAATCTCAATATGGTAAAGAATGCTTATGTTGTAGGAAATATTTTAATAAAAGCAGATAAATTTTGTTTTAAAGAGCGTGAGAGCATTTTGAAAATTTTGTCACGTAATATCATATGAAGAAATTTTAAAAGCTAATCAGTGGGGCAAGTCTGGTACGACTGGCGAAATCAAAACCCTAGTGATTACCCATATCATGGATATAATTATCGTATGGAGTTCTATGACATCGAAAGATATTATAGAACTCCATATAATAATTATATCCATGATATGGGTAAACATGAGGGTTTTGATTTCGCCTATTGAACCAGACTTGCCCCCCAGTTCTAAGTTCAAGCTCTTAATACTCTTAGGTATATCAATATGAAATCAAAGACTGGACATTGCCAAACATAAAAAAATTCTCTTGTTACATATAAGTTTCATACAAAAATCCATTAAATAAAATATAATTTTTGAAACCGTTGAATATTTTTCTTTTAACATTGACCAACTTTGAATACAATTTTATGAAGATTCTTGGTGTTGTAAAAATAGTTGAAACCAAATTAAAATATCTCTAATTTCCAGGTCGTGAGAGCATTTTTTCAGTTTTAATAGATGAAATCATAAAGAAACGTCGAGAAAAAATGAACCGTTGTCTATGGAAAACTAATCTACATATCACTGATCAGCTCTAAGTTTATGGACTTAACACGTATGATATGAATATGAAGTCAATCGGACTTATAGTTTGGGCTGCAGAGAGGACACAAAAAAAACAACGTAAATGATGAATTCATAGAGAAGAAATCAAAAGTTGTCTATGGAAAACTAATCAGCTCTGGGTCTATGCACTTTACACATATGATGTTAATATGAAGTCGATCTGACTTATAGTTTGGGCTGTAGAGAGGACACAAAAAGGATTATCCGTACGCCATACATACAAACACATCATGACGAAACTCACAGTGTGCACTCTCTACATGATACCCGTTGAGAAATTGATGTAAAATAAATATGCTTAAAAATTGTGAAATCATGACTCTCCCCTATTCCATAGTGCGGAGAGTAAAATAGATTAAACTTAATTTAATTAATTAGTTGGCAGAGCGTGGCTTTCCACTGTGATAATATGTGTACTAACTGCTTATTTAATTCTCCAACATAATATAACGCTAAATCTAGTGACTGAAAACATGATATATTAAAACCGCACAATACACTATGAAGTTACGTGTTAGTAAGGGTAACTATCGCGTGCATTAAAAAAGGTTAAAATTATCGGATACCCAAAATTTGTTGATTTTTTTGCATTTTAAGAACAAACCTTATCTATCGGTCATTCGCTTAGGTTTTATGCGCTCTTTAAGCTCATAAAAGATTTGTTTCTCTACGACATTATAGTTATGGAGTAATTAAAAAAAAATGCTGTAAAAAATATATTTTTTAAGGGAATTAAGACTGAATTTAGAAATTGTGTGACGAACATCCACTAGAGAACCGTTTGCCAACCGCCGTGGCACAGTCGGCCGCGGTTATATGTGTATTTTCATAATGGCTTGAAGCCGTTTATGTTCAAATAAATCAATAATTATTATATTAATTTATAAAAAAAATAATTTCTATTTCATACTTAACATTTTTTATTTCGATTCGAAGAAGAGAAAGATAAATATTAGATTATAATCGAGTACTGGTTTAAAATACATTTTTAAGATTAAGGCAAGATAAGAACGTATTAAGAATGTGTCATGACTGTCATGAGTAACACATCGGACCTGGGGGGCATGTCTGGTTCGACCGGCGAAATCAAAACCCCAGTGATTACCCATATCATGGATATAATCATAGTATGGAGTTCTATGACATCTAAAGATATTGTAGAACTCCATATAATAATTATATCCATGATATGGGTTACCACGAGGGTTTTGATTTCGCCGGTCGGACCAGACTTGCCCCCCTGGTCCTCTCTTCCCTTGTATTATAAGATGTCGACCTTCGTGGCTCATTTGATTTGGTATCTGGCTGCTGATCCAAAGGTCCCGGGTTCGGTTCCCGGTGGAGACACATTTTTTAATTGTGTTTCAGTCTGGATCTGTGATACAATAAATATCGTATGTCTCCAGAATGTGGCAACTTGTTATTGGGTGCGTGTTAAATTAATATTTGACATAGTACCTGTTAGTTGCCCGAGAAGTTACAGAAAATAAAAAAATACAATAAAATATGTAGGAGAAAATGGTATTCCTAACATATTATGTTAACTATTATTTACATCTAACATTTTAACTATGTATTATTAATGAGGCACCTGTGAATCACCGGCTAAGAATAGTGCTTCCACTCCTTTATATTATTATCGTTTTCAGATCTCGTCCCGTAAGAGCTTGGTACCTTATCGAAAATAACATCTCACATGTTATACTAAATTGTCAATTTTTAAAATTTTTTTTTTTTTTTTTGTTCTATGTTTCACTGTCGTATTGTTGTAATTTTTTATGTATGGTTATTGTGGATTTAAATAAATAAATAAATAAATAAATAAATAAACATAATTCAACAATAATATTCACTATCCATTCTGAATGTAGACTGGTGTGAGGGGATACACACACGTGTTGTGCGTCGTTTAATATCGCAACTCACACCCGCACACCTGTCGCTGGTAACTCCGCATTGTGGTATGTTATGCCGTTGATGGTATGAATGTATTGTATGAAACGGATGGACGGACGTAAACAAGGAGGGAATATGTTTATCGCGAGAGAGAAGTGTGCGGCGTTAGATTCTCTCTACCTATCCCGAATAGGGACGCGGTTTTTTCAAATCTTCTTAGATAAAAAAAAATGTATTGGTTGATTGTTGAACAGAAATTCTCAATGTTGATAATATGTCAGTGATCTGTACAATCTTGATTTGTACGTGTTACTTGTGAACTAGCCAGTTGACCTGGCTTATCCCGGGTATTTTATTTTTATTTGATCCAATGTTTTTTTTTTACAATAGCGTGTTTATTGTTTATTACTTTTTTTTGTAATTTGTAATTCCACTAAGAATTTTGTTTTCCAAAAAAGGCAAATCTTTTTTTTATTTTCCTTTTCATTTTTTTTTTCTCTTGCTTTATTGTTTTCTATGTCGGTATATAAATTTTTGTGTATTTTTTTGCAACGAAATATGTATTCTGTCTATTTAAGACTTTGCTTTATAGATTATGTGTTTTATTTTGTTTTAATTTTACCGTTAAATAAATAAATATATAAGGCAATTTCTTCCAACCAACCAAAGCAATGTGAGGCCATAAATAGTGTAGTAGTGGTAGGTACATTAAATATACTTACTTCCGATGACCATACAACTCCGGTAGAGCTTTAGCCTCCTGAACAATAGCTTTCCAAGCCTTCCTATCAGCTGCAGTGGACTCCCAGTCATCACAAGCATTCAGCACGTTCATATCTCGGGTAACATTGTCCATCAATATCTGCCTTAGTCTTCCCAGAGGTCTCTTGCCCATAGGGTTATTTTCCAGAATACATGTTGTGGCTCTTTCTTCCCCAGATCTGACATTAAATATAACAAAAAATAAACAGAGAGATTATTAAATGAAACATCACAGAGACAAAGAAAGGAGGGAGATAGAGGTTGTGGGAGGAGAGAGACGATGGGGGAAAAATTGTGTTATATTTGTTCATTTTAAGATGAATTTCTTCTCAACAATACAAAAACTTTAGAATTATTAAGGAATCATTATTTTCCTTGTTACAAATATTCATAGTTACATTCATGTTTATTAATAATACGATATTATGAATCGAACAATTTTTAATGTCAATATTGACTGAACACTTATAAGTTATAAGGTATTAAGTATACCTAATGTAGTATACTCGCATCTATACGTCTACGTGGTATAGATTAGATTGCGCGCGCATTCATCACCACATGTACCTAGTACATTGTCGATACTAATTAGGTCATATTATAATATTTTAGTTGCATGCAACACATGAGATCCAACTGTCGATGGCGATAGTATGTATACTCAAATAATCTGTATCAAACTACAAACCCTTAAATCCAAATTATTGAATATTTAAGATTCTTTGTTTTCTATACAAAACATGTATTAAAGGATAGGATAGTGTGGAGGTCAGTCCTTTTTTCCTACCCCGAATATGTTAACAACTTGATGGTATGTATGTATGGAGATTAAGTATCAAACTATTGGGAGTCCCCATAGATATTTGTGTCTAAATTCAATTAAAAAAAATGTTAAGAAACGTTTAAGATGCACTGCTTTAACGTTCGTATTTTTTATTTAAAAATAAAATATCAAGATGGTGTGTCTCGGCGTTTTTAGCTATTTAAAACTAGTGGGTTGTGGCCAACGCTAAACTCCTCACTAACAAGTCATTCTATAAAGTAAGTATTCAAATTTTGTATGGAAAATATTCAGCATTTATTTATTTTTTTATTTGTATTCTTATATTCCTGTAACTTATTGTATTTACCATGGTGGTTGACCGGTAGAAATTGCCTGCAGGCAATACGTTCGCCACGTTGTTTAATTCAATAAAAGTTTTTAATTATTATTAATTACTAGCTTTTATGTCCCGCCGTTGGCCAAGAATGTAAAATTGTGAAAGAAAAAGCAATCGTTTTTATAATATTGTCACCCAATTATTTTGCAATATCAGACTATAAAAAGTGGTTTGAAATTTGATTGAGTTTAAGTATTGTAAAATGTTCAAGTGATGGCCACAACCCATTCTTTTTTATATATTGCTATAAAGTGTGAATGAAGTATAATATTTATACAATTTCTGCTCGCATGGACTATGCGTAATGGTTTTAAATATGACTGTTTATCAACGTTGTAAAGAGATTGGTTTGGCCACAACCCCCATTTTTAAATATTATCATCGAAAACAAATTGTAATGTGTACCTATTGAAAATTTAGTAATTTTCGATGTTGGGATGTGGTTAAAATTTGATTAAACAAACGTAGGTACTGAAAAGATCTAGTATTGGTCACATCCCATTCGTTTTTATATTTTTTCATCAAGTGTGCATTATATTTTTGCTCAATTTGACTGAAAGTCTTCATTAACGAAGAAGAAGAAGACTTGAACTATAGTAAATAGTTTTTAATTTGAATATAAATGTTGTGAAGAGTTCAGTAATGGCCACAACCCCCATTCTTTAAATATTAGGTGTTGAAAATTATTCAAAATAGGATGATATAAATGGTTTAAATTTAATTAAACAAAAGTATTGAAAAGATTCTAGTGCAGGTTATATCGTCACATCCCATATCCCATTCATTTCATATGTATTTTCATCAAGTGTGCATATCGTTAATAATATTTCTGCACAATAGACTATTAGACTTAAAACTAACCCAAAAGACTAAATAAAAAAGAGAAAAATAAGTATAAGACTATAAGAAATAGTTTGTATAAAAAACTATTCCAATGGTCTACATAAAATAAGTAAAAATACATATACCTAATAGAAGAATTAGACTATTGGAAATAGATTGTATAAAAGCTCACCCAAAGGTCTACAAAAAAGAAGAAGAAGAATATTTAGACTATTGGAAATAGTTTGTATAAATACTGACCAAAAGGTCTACATAAAAGAAAATGAATAAGACTATTGGAAATAGTTTGTATTAAAACTCTCCCAAAAGTCTACGTACTTAAATGAAGAAGAATAATAATTAGACTAAAGGAAATAATTTTTATAAAAAAATGACCCAAATGTATACATAAAAGAAGAAGAAGATGATTTAGACAATAGGAAATAGTTTGTATAAAAACTGCCCTAAAGGTCTACATAAAATTAAGAAGAAAAAGAATTAGACTCCAGGACCCGCCGCTTCAGGCCCTTCAGTACCTCCCGTCCCTTTAATCCCTCATTACGTCCCTTCCCATCAGGCCCTTCAGTACCTTCCGTCCCTTCAGGCAGTTTTATACCTCCCGTCCCTTCAGGCCCTTTAGTGCCTCCCTTCCCTTCATTACATCCCGTCCCATCAGTCGGTTAAGAAAAGTTTAAATCCAGAAACCATCCTGGAAGAACCGCGAAGAGATGAAAGAACCTTCTTTTCCCAGGATGCTCTACTTAATAGGTAAAATGACTAAATACACGAAGAAGAAGAAAAAAGTTTAAACCCAGATACCTGCGAAGAGATGGAAGGACAGTTGAACCTTCTTCTCCCAGGATTCTTCAACTTCATAGGTAAAATGAGCAAAAATACACGATGAAGAAGAAGAAGAAGAAATAAGTTTAAATCCAGATACCTGCGAAGAGATGGAAGGAAAATTGGACATTCTTCTCCCAGGTTAGTCCACCTTCAAAGGTAAAATGACCAAATAGACGATGAAGAAGAAGAAGAAAAAAGTTTAAATCCAGAAACCTGCGAAGAGATGGAAGGAAAATTGGACCTTCATCTCCCAGGATAGTTCATCTTCATAGGTAAGATGACCAAGTACACGTTGAAGAAAAAGAAGAAAAAAGTTTATATGCAGAACCCGTCCTGGAAGACCTGTGAAGAGATGGAGGGACAGTCGGACCTTCTTTTCCCAGGATACTCCCCCTTCATAGGTAAAACGACCAAATACACGAAGAAGAAGAAGAATAAGAAAAAAGTTTAAATCCAAAAACCATCCTGGGCATACGCTCGACAATTCACCAAAGTTTCATTATAATCGGACAAACGGTTGATAAATAAATAAATAAAATAATTTTCCTATAGGAAATCAGTATAGGTATATTATTGTTGATTTGTAAGTAAATAGTATTAGGTAGGTACCTACCTACAACAAACTTCTAAATGAATTCGATTCCTAACAAATTTTATTTGAATATCACATTCTTTCTGTAGCCATGGAAACGATTCGAACACATAAGTAATATCGAATGGTTCGGATACATTTTTTGAATATGTAGGTACCTACATTGGTTTGTTCGATGCCATAAAAATGAAAATTGTCAGAAAAATCAAATATTATTTACAAATTATGCAATTTTATTATGCCTATATCTTTACTAATAAATAACACATTTTTACAATATATGTCTTAAAACTTGCCGTAATGTTTTGTGTTTCATTTTATTATTTCATAATTACATTTATTTCAAAGGTTTATTATTTTCAAGAACATATTCATTCGGTGGGAAAATGAAATATTGTATGAAAAGATATTAAAATGGCGGCGTTTATGTACAAAAGGCTTACTTTAAAAATAAGTTAAACATTATAATTATACCAAATATTCACCATGTTTTTCACTTAAACGCTAAGTTATACTTCAAAATATATTTTTTTTGTGTAAATACCTACTTCTAACTTTTAAACTAACAGATATTTGCGTGCAAAATGTACACTTTTTTGACAGATATGACTTGGAAAATTTTGTATGAAAAAAATAATTATTTAAATATTTTTAAAATTCAGCATTTTTATCGCATTCTTTTTAGCGTGACACTGCATCAGGTATACTGGTACATGTTCGCACTTAAATTAGATTTTTAGATGCTCTTGGTTTTTCAGAAGGCGTGAGACAAACACACACACACACACATACACACACACACACACACACACACACATACACTAACATTTTGATTGCTTTATTACTTTAGATTAGCATTTTCATGAAATTAGTGTTGTTAAATTATTTTTTTGTTTAAATATTTTATTATGAAAACTTGATAGAGCTGTGATAGCCCAGCGGTAAGGTTGTCGCCTCAAATGCGTGAGGTCGACGGTTAGAATCCGGGCGGGGCACGCACCTCTGCATTTTTAAAAAATCTATGTGCGGATTTATATCACTAGCTATGTGTAGCCATGGTCCAATTTGTCTGGTTCCCCTTTCTAAGGGTTACGAATGTCAGATGGCAGTCGCTTCAATGTAATAACCAGACTCGCCAATTCCAGGATCATGGTCAAAGCGTGCCCCGATAGAAACGGGACAAAAGCGCTAAGGGGGAAAGAAAAAAGAAAAAAAAAATATGAAAACCTGATAATTCTTCAATGCCATTGTGATAAAAGTGATGTGCCTTTCTTACCAATTTGAACATAAAAATTTCAAATTTTAAGTTTCCTGAGCTCGGGATCTCTTTGAAATATTTGGTTACGTGCAGTTGTCGTCTTTACTTTTATAAGGCAGTGCATCACGCTCGCGCAGAACCTGTCGCTGGTTTGAATAAACGAACAAAATGGCGAAATAAAATCCCACATAGTTCAGCAATGTGACTCACCAACCATTCAGCCTTTTTTACAGATTTGACGAACAATTATTATTTACCACGAAACCGATTTTTTGTTGTTGGTTAAGATGGTTTTATGAATGTATGTAGTGTATGTAGGTATTTAAAATTTTTACGTCATGTTCTGATGACGAAACGATGATATTGGGTACATCTAAAGTAATAAAGCAATCAATATGTTAGTGTGTGTGTGTGTGTGTGTGTGTGTGTTTGTCTCACGCCATTTGAAAAACCAAGAGCATCTAAAAATCTAATTTATGTGCGAACGTGTACCAGTATACCTGATGAAGTGTCACGCTAAAAATAATGCGATTAAAATGCTGAATTTTAAAGATATTTCAATAATTATTTTTTTCATACAAAATTTTCCAAGTCATATCTGTCAAAAAAGTGTACATTTTGCACGCAAATATCTGTTAGTTTAAAAGTTAGTGACGTATTTACACGAAAAAAATATATTTTCAAGTATAACTTAGCTTTTAAGTGAAAAACATGGTGAATATTTTGTCTAATTATAATGTTTAACTTATTTTTAAAGTAAGCGTTTTGTACAAATGTACATATAACCCCGCCATTTTAATATCTTTTCATACGATATTTAATTTTCCTACCGAATGAATATGTTCTTTAAAATAATATACCTTTGAAATAAATGTGATTATGAAATAATAAAATGAAACACAAGACATTACAGCAAGTTTTAAGACATATATTGTAAAAGTCTGTTTATTATTAGTAAAGATATAGGCGTAATAAAATTGCATAATTTGTTTAAAATATTTGATTTTTCTGACAATTTTCATTTTTATGGCATCGAACAAACCAATGTAGGTACCTACATATTCAAAAAATGTCTCCATAACATTTGATATAATATGGTTACTATGGTAACGGACACATTCTGATATTCAAATAAAATTTGTTATAAATCGAATTCGAATTAATTTAGAACATCATTGTAGGTAGGTACCTACATACCTAATACTTACTACTTAAAAACCAAGAATATACTGATTTTGTATAGGAAAATTATTAAACTATTTTAGGTTAACTACAATACACATTCAATATACCTACAAACTATTTCCTATAGTGAAATTCTTCTTTTTTCTATAAACTATTTCTTGGGGTTTAAATCTTCTTCCTCTTCTTTTGTGAAGTCATTTGGGACAGTTCATAAATAAACTATTTCCTATAGTCTAATTTTTCTTTTTCTTAATTTATGTAGACCTTGGGTGAGTTTTTATACAAACTATTTCCTATAGTCTAATTCGTCTTCTTCTTCCTTTATGTAGACCTTTTGGTTAGTTTTTAAACAAACTATCCTTCAGTCTAATTCTTCGTTTTCTTATTTTATGTCGATGTTGGGTGAATTTTATATAAAATATTTCCTATAGTTCAATTCATCTTCTTCTTCTTTTATGAAGACATTTTGGTCAGTTTTTTATATAATACATTTCCTAATGTGTAATTCTTCTATTTCATCTTCCATGTAGACCATTGGGTCAGTTTTTATAACAAACTATTTGTTATAGTTTTATACTTCTACTTCTTTTTTTATTTAGTCTTTTGGATTAGTTTTATGTCTAATAGTCTATTGTAACGAAATATTATAAACAACATGCATACTTGATGAAAATACATAAAAACGAATGGGATGTGACCAACACTAGAATCTTCTCATTACTTTTGTTCAATCAAATTTACACCATTTATTATATCATCATATATTGCTTAATTTTCAATAACTACACATTTCATTTTGATGACAATATATAAAAAATCGGGGTTGTGGCCATTGCTGGATCTTCACAACGTTTATATTCATATTAAAAACTATTTAACATAGCTTAAGTCTTCTTCTTCTGTAATGTAGACTTATGTGTCAGTTTTAAGTCTATCAGTTTTATTGTGCAAAACTATAATAAACTATATGCACACTTGACGAAAAATATAAAAACGAATGGGATGGGACCAACACTAGAATATTTTCAGTACTTTTGTTTAATCAATTTTTAAACCATTTCCCGTCATCCAAAATTACTAAATATTTAAAACACATTATTTGCGTTCGATGACAATATATAAAAATAGGGGTTGTGGCCAAATCCAAACTCTTTACGACTTTGTCTTTTTATAATAAGTCATATTTAAGATCATTTCCCATAGTCCATGCGTGCAGAAATTGTATGTGCTTATATATAAAAGCAAATGGATTGTGGCCATCACTTTAAGATTTTACACCGTTTAAACTCAATTAAATTTCAAACTACTTTTCATACTACGGTTAAAAAAAATTATGTGTGACAATATTATGTAGGTATATAAACGATTGCTTATTCCTTCACTAATTTACATTCTTGGCCAACGGCGGGACATAAAAGCTAGTATGTAATATGTATGTATATATATTTGGAGACATGTCTGAGAAATCTGTCGATGACGTCTTTTAGTGCCCTTTCACACGATCCGGTCGCCGGGTAACCGGCAGCGAAGTGTATGGGCATTCGTGGTAGCTTTCACGCGCACCGGCATAATTTACCCGGCAGGCAGTGGACGGGTAAACGGCGGATCCATTACAGACCGGATTGCCGGTTAGCCGGCGTGCAGTCGTCAGTTGCCCAGGTACATCTACATAGCAGCTGGCTGTTTAATGCGATTTCTCATCTTAGAATTCTCACGTTGCAAATGGTTTATCAAACCTTTATGTATTCGATCAAAAGATTATATTGACATTCTAAACTACGTGCAAAACTTATCTTCATATTTTAATAGGTCTGGTAATAAGGTATAGAATACTCCACACTGTTCTCTTTTCATGTTAATTGGATGAACCCAAAAATTTCTTTACTTCCTTTTCTGTCGGCGATATCTTCAATATTGAAATTATTTGTTTACGTTACATTTTTAATGAACTCGAGACGCAACCGTACTCACGTCGACGTTCTAGGGGCTACTGTCGGCTTCAAGCCGGGTCGTGTGCAAGCTTACCATGAAACCGGCTACCCGGCGCCGGGTACGTGTGAAAAGGCACTTTACGGTGAATCACTAAGGAGT
The DNA here is from genome assembly GCA_963576475.1 of Molanna angustata. NCBI lineage: Eukaryota > Metazoa > Arthropoda > Insecta > Trichoptera > Molannidae > Molanna > Molanna angustata. Next base: position 18,166,342 of record OY754983.1, on the reverse strand, counting down.
GTAATAATTATTCCGTAATATTTTCGTAATTATTATTGCAGCCATCTTGCTGTGAGGCACCGGCTTAGAATGTTACTTCCACTCACTTTTCCACTCTCGTTGTTTTCAGGTGTAAAAGTAAAAGCATTCAAAATTAGGATAGGTTGATGGCAGAGCGGTTAGCGCATTGGGTTAGTAATCCAGTGGTCGCGAGTTCGAATCCCGCCTCTAACGATTTCGTCTACCTATAGGACAAGCATTTATGCTTAATTTAGGGAATGTAGGAAAATGTATATGTACTTGTTTAAAACTTTGTAAATAATATATAAATTAAAAAACACCAGAGGCTAAATTAATAACATTTCACATGCATAGTAATAAATAAAAACGAACGCATTTCACTAGGCAAGCAATTGATCTAAACTTATCTGTGTCTATAATTACTTGGTTATCGTGTCCGGATATACATCAGGCTATCAGGTCCAGACATCAGGCTTAACTCCTAATACCTAGACTCGAGAGAACTTTCGGACAAAGAAATTTCCTATATTTAGGAGTCAAATTATACAACGAACTACATACCTACAACATTTAGACAAAACAGTTACTTGAAAACATTTAAACGAGACATTAAAGAAAGGGAAGACCATATTAAAAATAAATTAATCACCTGAACTCGGAAAATACTCCCATAGCTATCGATCAAAATTAAAAACTAATAAAACATCTATATAATAATAATTAAATTAAATCAAAAATTTTCTCACTACAATCTAAAAACATCACCATAATTCTGGCCTGGATCCCAGGACATCTGGGAATCGTAGGGAACGAAATAGCAGATTCATTAGCCAAATCAGCTTCTTCTGGTACCAATTTTAATACAAATCTGAACATTCCAACTACTGATTACTTACCAACCCTCAAAACCAGCATGATACATAGATGGGAAAAAACTTGACAGTTTCCAGAAATAAGACAGGATTATTTTACGCCGGAATCCAACCCTCTATTCCCAAAAAACCTTGGTTTCAGGGAAACAGACTCTAGGGTGGACATATCTTGTATTACGCGTATGAGAATTGGCCACTGTCTTGTTGCTTCCCACCTTTACAAAATTAATGTTATTAACAGTCCACTTTGTGAATGTGGTCAGGAGGAGGAGACTCTTGACCATTTATTTTTTAATTGCTTCAACCGTATATCTTCCAACAATTTATTTTATTTTAATCTTGTTAAAATAACTTGCACATCCCCAATCAATATTTCACATATAATATCGATTCAAAATTTTAAATTAACAAATATAATACTTAACTGCTTAAAGTCAAATAACATCTTAATTTAATTTTAACAAATTCAACCAAATCATGATATTTTCACCAAGGCAAAAAGCACTCTCTGTCAATTGCCATTAAACATAAAAAAATATATAATAATAATAATAATGAACAAGTATGGCAATTTCTTCCAACTAACCAGTGTTTCCAGCTCAGAGAAGCAATATTTGCGTGAGAAATGAATTTAAATAAATTTCTCCTCTGCTGGGAATCGAACCCAAGACATCTGCACAGAAACCGAACGGTTTACCAACTGTGCCACGGTGGTCGGCACAGTTGGTAAGCCGTTCGGCATATACTGTAAGTTCTTTTTTTTAATTTTGGGCTCTGTAAATTGAGCGGATCAAAAGTTATAAAGGGGGGACGGACACACACATACACAGTCAAGACACATAGACAAAAAAACACACAAAGTGTTCTACTTCAAATTCTGAATTCATCCATATATATATATAGAACATATATGCTATGAAGTCTCTAAGTAGGTGATTTTGGCATACAAAAATTCCACTAAATCATACAAAATATTCCTTCATACACACGTCTTGGCTTTAAACAGCCGATTCGTTCAAGAGAATTACATTTTCTTGAACGAATCGACAGTTGGATTATACACTTCCTCAAATGAATTAGCTGATCAATGCGTTAATTGTAAATTATTTAATAGAACAAAATAAAATGCAACAAACGCATCATCAAGCTTTCAATTGGGAATAGTTCACCCATCCAGATACTTAACATATCAAAGGATTACGCTCTGAGGAGGTCTCTATACTACCTAACAAACCTACTGATTCCCGAATATTAACGTTTAAAAATCTTTAACGATTCTACATGTATTCATTATTATAATTTCTAAATTACGGCTTAACTATTTTGGAGTATATTTCTTTATTGTTATTTGTAATATATATTTTTATTTATGTAGATACACTATGTACGATTAATGTTGACATCTACCTACTATTACAAAAAAAACAGCCCCGGCACAGGTTTTTTTCCCTAGTGGTGGCATGGCAGATACAATAATTATTGTGACGCCTATCAACGCATGTATAAATTTATAAATAAACATAGTTCAGCAATGAGACTTACCACCAGTTATGAATGTAGTACCTTTTTAGGTGTAATTAGAGGCCGTTGCGTGAAGATACACACGCACGTGTCGTGCATCCTTTGATAAGGTATTCCGCACATTTGTCGTCGCTTACCTCACATTTTGGGATACACCAGGCTGGTATGAATGTAACCTTATCAGTAAATCTAAGCGGACAGAACTAACACAAATACTTAGTATTCAACAATAACTACTTAAATAATTCAAAATTAAAATTGTTAACAACATTTGTAGCTATGCCGTATTGTATTTGCGATGCTCTTTGAGTAACACATAAAAATATTTGATTTGATTTGGGTACCATATTAATTGCACCAACATAGTTAACTAGTCTCTTTCTATGGCTCTGAAATAAAAATCGCGTCAGAGATTGGATTTATGACAGGTATTATGGCGGATATTGGGACCTGGTTGATCTGTTTTGTGTGAGCCCATATGTTTGTTGAGGTAATGATTGTGAGTGCAGAATGTTGAGATTGTGTACCTACATATTTAGTGTGGAACGGGAACAATCACCTGGTGCATAATTGCATATAATTGTCAATAAAAATTGTAAACTGCTAGCCCTATAACAGGATTTCCTAGTTGGGCAGCAGTAATCTACTTATTGTTGTCATTATAAATATAGTGTGATAAAAGGTTAATAAATAAATAAAATATTTGGCAATTGACTCGCCGCTTGCGCAGGGTGCAAGGAAGTGTTTATTGTTAATATTAAATATCCTGAAAAATATTTGAAATATGCATATATACATATGTAACCGATCTCTGTTAATAGCTGTGTTTGTTACCGATATATATACATTTCAACATTATCTTTAACTACCTATATGCGAATATTGCTGATTCGTCTTGTGTTTTATTTGTCAACATCAAAGAGTACCTAAGGAATAAACAGAGCTGACATAAGCAACGACATTGTAGGCCAAGGGAATGGTACACAAAGTGGAATGGAACGGGGGAATCCTAAACACATTGAATGTTTAAATATAAATCGGATATTAATGACACATTTATATAGCAGTAGAATTATTTGTCGAAATTTAAATAGATTTGCTAACAAAATGCATTTTTTGAGTACAATTTCAATTTTCATTCCGAACCATTCGGAAAATATCCAAATACGTTATATTGATTGCCACCAAATGCTGATGGCACTGAAACGCAACGAGAAATTGGGTGTGTACCGAGAAATTTCTTTTTATAGATTGCCATCTTTACCTGTTTAATTGTACCCCATTTATTTAATTTCAATTTATTCAATATAATTTTACTACATATTATTCATACATAGAGACAAGTGGGGTATAAATCATAATATGTGTTTCTAGGCGTCGATGCTTCCCCCCACCCCCCACCCCTACCCCACCTCTCTCCTTTCCCATCCTGTTTTCAAAATTGTTAACATCTTGTAATATATTTTTGAATACTGTAATTGGCAATATAAAAATTATCATTGTATTTTTGTATATTTTTTTCTTATTTGCTGTTGTATTCCATCAAATAAATAGTAAAATGTTTCTTGTCTATAAATTATTGGTCTGTGGTCAACATACTTTGTTCATTTCATTCAAATCTTTATAACAACAACTTCGTTTATCTAAACGAATGTTCAGATCACTTTTTTTTCTATACTAATTAAGTTTTATCGTTCAAGAGATGCTGGTCAACTGCCGTTAGCTGCCGGAACAGAGGTCGACCGGGATGAAGGTGACTCGCAGATTCCACAAAGGGCGTCAGACCGCGACTTGGAGGGTCAAGTTCAAATAGACCGACAAGCATATGGATTGAGAGATCCGAAAGAGCGAGTGTACAATGAAGACGTGGAGGACGTCTCCTTCGGCGGGGAAAACTCTTCGCTCGACAGTGATATTAATAGTGTACTTAATACAGACGAGATGGTGGCCTCTCGATTATTTATTAGTGATAAGAAAGATAGTATAGAAGGTAATATGCTCTCTCCCGTTCATGTTTCCAGTGATAAGGTCTTGAACGAGATTAGTGAACCGACATTAGGTGTACTTATTGATTCGCCGAACGATGGCACATTTGTACCTGGATATAGATCGAACTCTTCGTCGGCTTCCGACGGATCTAACAATAATGAAACTGACGTACTTAATTTACTAGGCGACGCTCAGAATCTGAGGCGCGAACCTGTGGTCATAGATATAAGTAATGATTTAAGTGATAAGATGTACAAAGAAGAAAAAGACAGGGAGTATTTAAGTAATGAAGCCGACTTTTTCGGTAATCTGGACGAAATCGACACCACGGTCGAAGAGCCAGCCGTGCATAAGAAAGTTATGATTGATCTCTCACACGACATCGACGTTAATTACGACGAAAATGGGCTGTTCATCCAGCAGACTGAAGCCCAACCAGTTCCTAACGACAAACTCAAATATTTAACAAATAAGCACAGCCACGGACCAAACGACATTGAAATAATCAGTATTATTGACAAACGTGACAAGAAAGACGACCCGCAAGTTCAAAGAGCCGAGGTCAACACGTGGAAACACTTCAAAGACACGTCCTCCGAAAAGATTCCCAGCCACTGGATCGACTTGAGTCACGACATAGACGTCAACTATCCGAAACCCGGCAGCGGGATCGTATTGGACGTAGAAGGTGACGACGTGGAAAAGAACATCTACGATGACAAGAGCGGAAGAGACGTTGAGGATATCGAGATGCAAACTACCGGAGAAATCGCCGGTGAATTCGACGACTACGCCAAAATGCATGATAGCATAATAAAGAGCGTCCAGTCTGGAGACGTTCTAACGCCAAAAGACGATACACCAAAAATGAAAGAAAATGATTCTGAAATTGAATCTAAACGAGAGGAACTGATCCATGACGTAGAAGAGTATAATCTAGCACAAGTAAATGACGAATTTGAAGCGCTTTCGGACGATCATATCAAGCAAGTCACAACGTCTAATGCACCAGAAAAATCTGATGAAAAAACAGATTCTACCAATGATAGAAAAAATGCAGAAAAATTTAATGAACTAGAATATAAACTAAGTATGGAGTCAAGTACTGTTCCAAGGCGCAAGAGGCAGGCCGTAACTGAAACTCTACCGTACGACTACGAGACAACGGTGGCCGAACACATGACCGCCAAGATGACGGTGCCCTCTTCGTCGTTAAACTTCAACCCTCGCAACGTCCCGCTGAAGATCGACGGCCTAAGGGTGGAGGGGACAGACCGGCCCTACGAGACGACAGAGGGCGGTATACCGGAGCTGTTGGCCTACACAGAGGCGACGGTGAGGATCTTCGGGATAGGCATCACCGAGGACACGCTCATCACGTTCACCCACCAGCCGAACAAGTACGGGGGAGCGTGCCAGTTTCCGGCCACGGATATGTTCAAGGTTGGTTTAATTTCAATTATGATATAAAACTTTTTTTGGACCATTTTTATGAACTTCGAAATAAATGGATGTCAAACGGGACACTTAATCGAAGGATTTAGGTAAAGTGGATCAATTTTCGTGTACAATTTGTTTTATCTTAAAACGAATGCACTGAACTTCCATCAGAATCGAATTTCCGACCTCCGTGGCACGGATGATAAGCCATTTTTGGCTTCAGTGCGGGCGTCCTGGGTTCGATACCCAGCAGAGGAAAAATTTATTTAAATTCATTTCTTACGTAATTCTTGTTTATTATTATCTTAATTAGACGCGAATCAAGAACCCTTGATATAAATTGGAATAAATTGGAGCGATTACAAAATCCATGCGTTTGATATTGTAAAAAAATTACCACATAACGGAATACCGAACACATTTAAGGTGGCTGACAATCAGGCAGCGTAGTATCCTACATACCCTCACACTTTTATTCAAGGTCTTTAACAACCCCAACGCTCCAGTTTATCTACGAAATCAATTTCACTTCCTCCCAAAACACGGGTTGCCTCTTCGTTCAAATACTGAAAGAATGCTCAGTAATCCAGTATACAACACTTCCTTTTTCACCACGTCTTTCTCCGTACAAGCAGCCCGATTTTGGAATAACATCGCTACTTTGAGTTTCATTAACCATTCCCGCTTTCAAAAGAAATTCGTGCATTATAACATGGTGTGCGTTATAATGCAGCTGTCGATGGAAGAAGTATAGGTACTTTCGAAACTAGTCGTGTAAATTTTCGAAAGTATACCTCTACCATTGACAGGTACAGTATTACGCACTTCGTGTTAAAATGCGCCTGTCGCTGAAAGGGGAATACGTTCAAAACCAGTCGTATAAAGTTTAGAAAGTATACCTCATCCATCGATAAGTGCATTATAACGCAGGTCATGTTATAATGCACCTGTCGATGGAAGAGATATACGTCCGAAACTAGAAGTGGTTTGTAGCATATTATTTGCACCATTTTTAATACTGTAATCACAGACTACCACAATGGTGCATTGAGTGCAGGTTACTTTACTATGGATTTAAATACCTATTGCTTCTCTAAATTTTGGTTTTATTTCTTCTGAACTTTAGACAATCATTTGGCAGATCTTGAAATGATTGCTTTTCGTCTTCTGCAGCTCGAGAAGGAAGGAGTAACCGACCGTACAGCGCGGGTCCGCTTCCGTCTTCCGATCGGACAGTCTGACTCGCCGACCTTCTACATATGCGCCAAGAGGCCGGAGTCGTCGTACGCCGAGAACCCGACCGACCAGCCGTTCGTGCACCAGGGCAGCGAACCGTGGCTCTGCCTGAAGACGTACGCCAAGCTGCTGCCGCTGTGGGCGTCCCTGATGATAATCGCCACCTGCCTGCTGTTCTCGGCGCTGTTCTCCGGCCTGAACCTCGGACTGATGTCGCTGGACAGGACCGAACTGAAGATCCTATGCAACACGGGAACGGAGAAAGAAAAGGTATGAATAAGAGGGCATATAAACTCAAACGTCGCATTTTGAAATTAAATTTCTCAAATATGTTATTATTATTATTGGATAGGAGTGGGACCTTTCGCCCCTGCTCTGCGATCATGTTTGATCTATTGTGCACCTCCCTTTAAGGTTATCATTTCAATAGCAGTTCGGTTTCTTGAATGAAGTCCCATATTTTACAAATTTAAATGCCCCCTACATCCTTGGGTCTTAGTATAAAAGCTCCCAGGTGTCTGTGTTTGGATTCCATTAGATCTGGGCACTCATGGATCACACGTGAGGCTGTTTCTTCATCTTGTTGACACTTCCTATAGTTTGATTCATCAGCAATCCCCATTATGTAATGGTGTCTTTTCAGATGTCAACGAACTCTCTGCTGAAATTTAGCAGCTTTCTTGTCGTTTTTTTAGAGGGCCGTTCAATGAATTCTTTCGCCTGTCGCTGTCCACAACTGGCCTTCTCAAATATGTCAAAGAGTCTCCTAAATTCCCCCAAAAGAATTAAAAGACGACAGGAATAATTAATTGTTTTGTTACCAGCAGTGAGTACAGTGCAACATGAAATCAAAGGTGGGCTTATTAAGTCATAATTACTTATGTTGTTATTCTTAGAGAAAATAACCCTTTTTATTCTTAAAGAGTACATAATTAATGTATGAGGTAGTTTTTTTTTTCATTTCAAGTCAGGTTTGTTCTGAAAATGCAAAAAAATCAACAAAGTTAGGGTTTTTTGATCATTTGAATCAGATATAAAAGCCCTTACTTTCTTACCTTCCGTGTCCAAGATCATCAACCTATATTTTGTCTCTCCGGTAATTTACAGCCATAATTGCATCTTCAGTTGCTCGCCGCAGATCCTCCTCAGGGCACTCTCCATAGGCGGACAATTCGGCGTCTCCCCACACATGTTCTGGTCAGCTTCTAACATTACTCATCTGTCCATGTTTACCTCGCACCTTCCTACACCCGTCCTTAGTGGTTGTTCAGGGATTTCCAGGATGTATATGGTAGTCAGTGATCCTCACTAACACAGAACTTCATGGTGTTTTCAGTCACTTTAGATTTAACAAATTCTATATTACATTTGTATATTATTAAAAATTAATATTATCTTTTGATTTTCCGCTTCAGGAGTACGCCCGCGTGATCCAGCCGGTGCGCGACCACGGCAACTACCTCCTGTGCAGCATCCTCCTCGGCAACGTCGCCGTCAACTCGACCTTCACCATCCTCCTCGACGACCTCACGTCGGGCGTCTTCGCCGTCATCTTCTCCACGATCACGATCGTCCTCCTCGGCGAGATCACCCCCCAGGCTATATGCTCCAGGTACGGTCTGGCAGTCGGCGCCAAGACTATCCACGTCACAAAGGCGGTCATGATTGTGACGTTCCCGCTGTCGTATCCCGTCAGCAAGATATTAGATTGCATTTTAGGGGAGGAAATCGGCAACGTGTACAACAGGGAGCGGCTCAAGGAGCTCGTCAGGGTGAGTTTATTTTATTTTTTTATTTATTAAACATCCTTTTTTACAAGTATAATAATATCAGAATAAGTACAACTTTTTACAGTAGTAAATAAAATGTATAGGTTATACTATAATTAAGTTCAAAGTCATAAGTGTATACATAGGCCCGGTATTACAGTCGGCCCTCAACTTATTGAGTTTGTTAAACTCAAGATTAATGTTAAAGGGAGATTGAATCCATTTCCGTATTACAGTGCAATATGACATGTCAGTTACTAAATCTTCAATTATAGACATATTTTACTTTTTCTGTGGTTATTATCCGTCAAATTTTAAATAACCTCAAATAATACCAACTTCAAAACCGGACGCTACGACTTGAAATACTATTGTTTTATTATCCAACATGGTAAATTAAATTTTTTTCCCCCAAAATAATGCTTTTAAATGCCCATGTTCGTTTCAATATAGCTGTCAGTTTGTTTTGTTGTGTGGCGCCACCGTCGATACAACTAACGCCTCTAGTGATAGAACACTGAAACTACACTCGTTGCCTAGCAACGAGTCGAGATATGACAGTTGACTCACCGTTAAGTACTTAATCCGCCAGAAACGCTGAGTTAAATATTTGTCGTTTTAAGGTAGGCGCGCATGGAAGCTAATTTCATCGGCCGATTAATTATCGGTGAGTTACAACATACGAATTACATGTAAGAGCGCGCATGAAAGCTAACAGAATCGGCCGATTTTAAAATCTGTGACGTGACACTTAGTGACGTATTTGAGGGAAGATTAGGACTAAACGGACACTGTAATACGCTATATTTTTGTAAAACTTGAGTTTAGCTCTTAAACTGAGACTGTAATACCGACCCATATTTATTTTTCAATTTGTGGATTAGGCTACTCTACTAGGCTATGCCTGTCCCGGAGTAGCGTTATATAAATCAGTTCAATTATTTTTATTCGTCATAGTGTTAATTATTTTTTATAACGTTTAGTGGTAGATTGAAATAATATAGAGGTGCAAGTATATGTCTTAGTGTAGTATGAAAATATTGCTTGATGTAAAAAGGGCTAATGCTAATATAATTTTGATTTTTTTATAAGTCAATTAAGTAGTAATCTAAAGTAATAAAGCAATCAATATGTTAGTGTGTGTGTGTGTGTGTTTGTCTCACGCCTTTTGAAAAACCAAGAGCATCTAAAAATCTAATTTATGTGCGAACGTGTACCAGTATACCTGATGCAGTGTCACGCTAAAAATAATGCGATTAAAATGCTGAATTTTAAAGATATTTCAATAATTATTTTTTTCATACAAAATTTTCCAAGTCATATCTGTCAAAAAAGTGTACATTTTGCACGCAAATATCTGTTAGTTTAAAAGTTAGAAGTACGTATTTACACGAAAAAAATATATTTTCAAGTATAACTTAGCTTTTAAGTGAAAAACATGGTGAATATTTTGTCTAATTATAATGTTTAACTTATTTTTAAAGTAAGCGTTTTGTACAAATGTACATATAACCCCGCCATTTTAATATCTTTTCATACGATATTTAATTTTCCTACCGAATGAATATGTTCTTTAAAATAATATACCTTTGAAATAAATGTGATTATGAAATAATAAAATGAAACACAAGACATTACAGCAAGTTTTAAGACATATATTGTAAAAGTCTGTTTATTATTAGTAAAGATATAGGCGTAATAAAATTGCATAATTTGTTTAAAATATTTGATTTTTCTGACAATTTTCATTTTTATGGCATCGAACAAACCAATGTAGGTACCTACATATTCAAAAAATGTCTCCATAACATTTGATATTTTTCACATGTTGGAACATGGTTACTATGGTAACGGACACATTCTGATATTCAAATAAAATTTGTTATAAATCGAATTCGAATTAATTTAGAACATCATTGTAGGTAGGTACCTACATACCTAATACTTACTACTTAAAAACCAAGAATACCTATACTGATTTTGTATAGGAAAATTATTAAACTATTTTAGGTTAACTACAATACACATTCAATATACCTACAAACTATTTCCTATAGTGAAATTCTTCTTTTTTCTATGTAGACCTTTGGGTGATTTTTTCTACAAACTATTTCTTGGGGTTTAAATCTTCTTCCTCTTCTTTTGTGAAGTCATTTGGGACAGTTCATAAATAAACTATTTCCTATAGTCTAATTTTTCTTTTTCTTAATTTATGTAGACCTTGGGTGAGTTTTTATACAAACTATTTCCTATAGTCTAATTCGTCTTCTTCTTCCTTTATGTAGACCTTTTGGTTAGTTTTTAAACAAACTATTTTTAAACAAACTATCCTTTAGTCTAATTCTTCGTTTTCTTATTTTATGTAGATGTTGGGTGAATTTTATATAAAATATTTCCTATAGTTCAATTCATCTTCTTCTTCTTTTATGAAGACATTTTGGTCAGTTTTTTATATAATACATTTCCTAATGTGTAATTCTTCTATTTCATCTTCTATGTAGACCATTGGGTCAGTTTTTATTACAAACTATTTGTTATAGTTTTATACTTCTACTTCTTTTTTTATTTAGTCTTTTGGATTAGTTTTATGTCTAATAGTCTATTGTAACGAAATATTATAAACAACATGCATACTTGATGAAAATACATAAAAACGAATGGGATGTGACCAACACTAGAATCTTCTCATTACTTTTGTTCAATCAAATTTACACCATTTATTATATCATCATATATTGCTTAATTTTCAATAACTACACATTTCATTTTGATGACAATATATAAAAAATCGGGGTTGTGGCCATTGCTGGATCTTCACAACGTTTATATTCATATTAAAAACTATTTAACATAGCTTAGTCTTCTTCTTCTGTAATGTAGACTTATGTGTCAGTTTTAAGTCTATCAGTTTTATTGTGCAAAACTATAATAAACTATATGCACACTTGACGAAAAATATAAAAACGAATGGGATGGGACCAACACTAGAATATTTTCAGTACTTTTGTTTAATCAATTTTTAAACCATTTCCCATCATCCAAAATTACTAAATATTTAAAACACATTATTTGCGTTCGATGACAATATATAAAAATAGGGGTTGTGGCCAAATCCATACTCTTTACGACGTTGTCTTTTTATAATAAGTCATATTTAAAATCATTTCCCATAGTCCATGCGTGCAGAAATTGTATGTGCTTATATATAAAAGCAAATGGATTGTGGCCATCACTTTAAGATTTTACACCGTTTAAACTCAATTAAATTTCAAACTACTTTTCATACTACGGTTAAAAAAAATTATGTGTGACAATATTATGTAGGTATATAAACGATTGCTTATTCCTTCACTAATTTACATTCTTGGCCAACGGCGGGACATAAAAGCTAGTATGTAATATGTATGTATATATATTTGGAGACATGTCTGAGAAATCTGTCGATGACGTCTTTTAGTGCCCTTTCACACGATCCGGTCGCCGGGTAACCGGCAGCGAAGTGTATGGGCATTCGTGGTAGCTTTCACGCGCACCGGCATAATTTACCCGGCAGGCAGTGGACGGGTAAACGGCGGATCCATTACAGACCGGATTGCCGGTTAGCCGGCGTGCAGTCGTCAGTTGCCCAGGTACATCTACATAGCAGCTGGCTGTTTAATGCGATTTCTCATCTTAGAATTCTCACGTTGCAAATGGTTTATCAAACCTTTATGTATTCGATCAAAAGATTATATTGACATTCTAAACTACGTGCAAAACTTATCTTCATATTTTAATAGGTCTGGTAATAAGGTATAGAATACTCCACACTGTTCTCTTTTCATGTTAATTGGATGAACCCAAAAATTTCTTTACTTCCTTTTCTGTCGGCGATATCTTCAATATTGAAATTATTTGTTTACGTTACATTTTTAATGAACTCGAGACGCAACCGTACTCACGTCGACGTTCTAGGGGCTACTGTCGGCTTCAAGCCGGGTCGTGTGCAAGCTTACCATGAAACCGGCTACCCGGCGCCGGGTACGTGTGAAAAGGCACTTTACGGTGAATCACTAAGGAGTGTAATAATTATTCCGTAATATTTTCGTAATTATTATTGCAGCCATCTTGCTGTGAGGCACCGGCTTAGAATGTTACTTCCACTCACTTTTCCACTCTCGTTGTTTTCAGGTGTAAAAGTAAAAGCATTCAAAATTAGGATAGGTTGATGGCAAATATAAAAACGAATGGGATGGGACCAACACTAGAATATTTTCAGTACTTTTGTTTAATCAATTTTTAAACCATTTCCCATCATCCAAAATTACTAAATATTTAAAACACATTATTTGCGTTCGATGACAATATATAAAAATAGGGGTTGTGGCCAAATCCATACTCTTTACGACGTTGTCTTTTTATAATAAGTCATATTTAAAATCATTTCCCATAGTCCATGCGTGCAGAAATTGTATGTGCTTATATATAAAAGCAAATGGATTGTGGCCATCACTTTAAGATTTTACACCGCTTAAACTCAATTAAATTTCAAACTACTTTTCATACTACGAATTAGCAAATATTTTTTGTGACAATATTATATAAACGATTGCTTATTCCTTCACTAATTTACATTCTTGGCCAACGGCGGGACATAAAAGCTAGTATTAAATAATTCTTCCGTTTCTTTTCGTCCTTTGGTAATTTACCAATTGTTTGCTATAGCTTTCAATTTGATATGTGAGTAGGTTCTTACTAGTGGAAAGTCAGTTTTAAAAAGGTTAAATATTTTAGGACCTATGTACGCGTAATTTTTCTGACCATGTGTTGTCTTAGTTTTTGGTATTTCGTCAAGGTTTAATAGTGCTTGCTGAGAAGACCATTATTTTTATTCAATCAAACTATTTTTTTTTTCATTTGGGAAATGTCGGCATTCGTGGCTCAGTTGGTTGGGTTGGTTAGGGATTCCCGATTTAGACACAGTTTTCAATTGTGTTTTCAGTCTGGATCTGTTTGACGATTAATATCGTAAGTCTCCAGAATGTGGCAACTTGTTATTGGGTGAGTGTTGAATTAATATTTGACATAATACCTGTTAGTTGACCGAGATGGGCCGATGGCAGAGCGGTTAGCGCGCTGGGCTAGTAATCCAGTGGTCGCGAGTTCGAATCCTGCCTCGACCGATTTCGTTCACCTGTAGCACAAGCATTTATTTGCTTATTTTAGGGAACGTAGGAAGATGTATATGTGCTTGTTTTACAAGGACATATTCACTTTTTATTAAAAAAAAAAAAAGAAAAAATGAATAAATAAAAAAAAATATATATATTTTTATTTCTCTCTCTCTAATAATAATATTCAGTTTGTGGTTCATTTTCATTTTTTTATCCGATAATTTAAATTACGTATTTTTTTTTTTATATTACCTACTTCTCGGGCAACTTACAGGTACTATGTCAAATATAAATTAGTATAATTAGCTTGTAATCGTTTTTGTCAGATGTCAAATTAAATGTGAGTGAGTGATGAAACTATTCAAAGACGGGAGAGTATGGCGATCGGTTTTTTCCGCCCGCCCCAACAACAGGGACATAGCGTGATGGTATTTTTTGTATGTAACAAATATTGCAAACTGTCCGAGACGGTATTCAAGACGAAACGCACATAATATAATATGTATTGCGTATATTTTGTCGTATGCCGTTATCTTTCTCGATCAGGTGGAAGTGGAGATATATCTAATAATAATTACGTCCATTGAATGTTTGGCGGTATGATTTATTTTCGTCTTTGGCAAGGCGCGCGTACCTTTGCAAATGGGCCCTCGTCAGGGAGGAGGGCGGGCGCGCTATCCCACCGGCATAACGAATCATAAGGAACACCATAACTGTGAATAGCGAAAGAGCTAATGCCTAGTTATTCATTCATTCATTCATACCATCACGGCATATCCCACAATGTGGGGTAACCAGCGAAAGGTATGCGGGTGTGCCTTGCCTTATAAAAGGGAGCACAACATATATGTGTTTACCCACACACCAGTCTCGTCTCACCTAAAAAGGCACTATATTCAGAATGGGTGGTGAACCTCATTGCTGAACTATGTGAGATGTTATTGTTGCCTGTTGTATTTTCGATTACCCGGCTCTTACGGGACACTCGAAAACAATAATAGAAACGTGTGGAAGCACTATTCTAAGCCGGTGCCACACAGCTAAAGTTAGTTATAATAAAATTTATTATAACTAGGCTAAAGTGCCTAGTTATAATAAAATAAAATAAATAAAAATAATAATAATGGGGCCAGGTTGCGTATTTACCTTTCCGTGTTGATTAGGAGGCAAGTACTGCCTCGAATTAGGCACTAGTTTGATGGGCTAATGCAATTAAAAACTCGTGTTGAATTCAAGGCACGTGTCCTCCAAATGCACACGGTTTAGCAACGTAAACTGTTCCTGCTAATACATGTTCAATTCAAGGCACGCGTCTTTCAATCGTACACAGGTTTATAAATTTTACCATGCGTATTGATCGAGCGTTACAAGGCTATGTTAGAGACATTTAATTAATCTACACAAATCTACATTATATCATAAAAAAATTCTTAAAACAATTTTTTTTTGTATGAGATTGGTACTCATGAAACAAGATTGCAAACGTCAAATCTTATAGCGATCCAAAAGAACTGTAAAATAATACTAAGAAGACTCCTAGGAACATACATTTTACTGATCTTAATTTCTTTTTGTAATATTTAAACATTATTTGTATCAATTTACAACGTAAGTTTGTTTTTTTTAATTAATATTTCGTTAGTGTATTTCTAATACCTCTTCAAACCTGTACTGAACGCCTGGTTTGAAGAGGTTAAGGAACCTTAGGGTTTTTACAAAAAAAAGTTGTGACAGAGAGGTTAATGCGCTTAATATACTTTTTTGCAGAGAGTAAAGAATATAGGGCGCGTTCGTACCAATCGCGACCCTGCGGCGCGTATATTCCGGTCGCACGCAATCGGAAAAACGCGCAGGGCGAACGCCTAATTGGGGCCAATCTTTTCCGCATTTCACCGGTTCGATTCCGGTATGGACCGGTCTATGATAATGCTGATATTTATTCACGTTCATCAAAAAAAATCTAAAGTAGTGTTATGAAATTAAGTACCTACTGCACTGTTGAGTTCTTGTTTTCGAAAATATTTCTGTTGAAAATTTCAATAGAAATGTTTTTGAAAATAAGAACACAAGAAAACAAAAGAGTTGGTAGGGAGCATAGATTTTTTTTTATTTTATTTTTATTTTATTTATATTTGGAAAACAAACAGCTTAATACAATATAAGGGAATAACAATAAAATATTAACAACTATGCCAATAACATGTTTCCACAAGTACACAGGAAAAATATATATTATGTAAGAAGTAAGTAATATTGAGGAAGAAGAGAGTTAAGAGGGAATATGGAGGGAAGAGAGGGAGTACAGAAGGAGAGGTATTAGTATATATGAATAATTATTGTAAGAGAAGTTTTGATTTGATATTAGTTATTGAGGAGTTGAATAAGTCAAATTCGTTTAAGTGCTCATTGAAGAAGTGTGATGCTCGAAATATGAATGCATGTTGTTTAGCGTTTGTGTTACAGTGAGGCAAGTGTAATGAGTGGTGGGATCGGGTAGCTCGGGTGGGAACTCGAAGAGCTAATCGTTCAAGCAGTTCCGGGTAATCCACGATGGAGTTGGCGATTTTATATAAGTAGACGGCGTCGGAAATATTTCTGCGGTCTTCCAATGTGCTAAGTTTAAAGAACTCAATAGAATCAGAGTAGCTAAGATGAGTTCGGAAGGAACGAAAATCGAGGTACTTTAGGAATCCATTCTGATTTTTTTTCAATTCTATGTATGTAGGTAGAGTACCTAGGATTCCAGACTTGTGAAGAATATTCCAGAATGCTGCGCACATATGTAAAGTATAATGTTTTCAATGTAGATATATTGTTAAAATGCTTGCATGTACGGAGGATAAAGCCGAGGATCCTAGACGCTTTGGAAACAATGTAATCAATGTGCTTGTCAAATAATAGTTTTGAGTCAAGGATGATACCAAGGTCTTTAGTTTATTTTACGTTGCGTAGTGATTGATTATTTAAACTATAGTTGAAGTTTATTATGTTCTTGTTCCGGGTGAATTTTAGGCAGTGGCATTTGGTAGGGTTAATCTGTAGGTTGTGTTGTTTGCAATATAGGTCGAGACGATTAAGGTCAGTTTGAATTTTTTCACAGTCCTTAATACATTTGACTGGGCAATAAATCTTCATGTCGTCTGCGAAAAGTGAGACTTTAGCAAAAGTAAAACAATTAGAGATATCGTTGATATAGATATTAAACAGAAGTGGTCCCATGCAAGGAACCTTGAGGAACCCCCGAAGTGACCCGGATCCAATTAGATTTAAAACCGCTAGCAACAACAGCTTGGCTGCGGTTTGATATATATGAAGAAATCCATCTCAATAAATCGCCGTGGATACCAATTTGCTGAAGTTTGAGAATGAGCGTGGAGTGTATTACTTTGTCGAATGCCTTACTATAGTCCGTGTAGATTGCGTCAACCTGAATTCTTTGGTCCATGTTGTCATGAAGATATTCCACAAAAGAAATGAGGTTAGAGGTTGTCGATCGGTTTTTTATAAATCCATGTTGGTTCGAGTTTAGAGTTGGTCTTAGAGCAGTGATTATTTGGTCGTATATAATTTTTTCAAGAATTTTACTAAAAATACATAGTTTAGAAATAGGTCGATAGTTTTCAACATCTGATTTATTGACCTTTTTGAATATAGGACTTACGTGGGCTAGTTTCCAAATACTAGGCATATTACCCTCAGTTAAGGAGCGATGAAATAAGATAGTTAATGGAAAAGACAAGTGATATGCACATTTATGTATAAGGAAAGAAGAAATACGATCTGGACCAGCTCCTTTCGTTATATCAAGTTTTTCAATATATTTGAGGATAAGATTTTGATGTATTTCAATATTATTAACACTGGGGGTACTATCATGAAATTTTATGGGAATATTCGGATGTACTGATGAATTAGTATCAAATATCGATCTAAAATATTTAGAGAAGAGATTGGATATATCGGGACCATTACCAGCTTTTTCTTCATGGAAGAACATTGTATTCGGGAATTCATGTGAATCATTATTAGCTTTGACGTATTTCCATAAGGTTTTGGGATTGGAGAACCGTTTTCAATAGATATTAGATTTTTATTATCCAACTGTCGATTCGTTCATGAGAATTCAATTCTCTGAATGAATCGACATTATTAAGCCAAGATGCGTGTACGAAGGAACATTTTGTATGACGTAGTGGACTTTTTGCATGCTATTAACACCAACTAGAGGCCTCACAGCATATATGTTCCCATACATGGATTTACTCAGAATTCGGAGTAGAACATTTTATGTGTCTGTGTGTCCGTCCCCCCATTATAACTTTTGATCAGCTCAATTTACAGATACCAAAATTTCAAAATATATAAACAGTTATAGGCCTACAAAACTTAAATACTCAGAATGGTGAATTTTTGTTTCAGTCAGGGGTTATCAACTTTTGAATTTTTGGTTTATTTTTCCATATATCTCAGAAACCATAAAAGATAGAACGCTGAAAATTGGTATAAACATAGAAAAATACAAAATCTCAAATTAGTTTTTTTTTAATTCCAGGGTTTCTCAAACATTTTTTATTAAGATAAAAAAAAAATTTTATTATCTATAAATTTATGAGTTTAACTGCCTATATTTCCAAATATTTTAAAAATATTGAAAAAAGCCGAAACACCTTAACTAGATAATTTAATTTTCTATAAAAAATATTTATATTGTAGAAGTAAATCTCAAATTTTTTTTAACAATTTTTTCTAAAAATTGAATTTAGTGACGACATCGCTTCATACAATTTGTATGGCAGTCGCCTATACACAATATGTAAGAAGACTTAATAGTTTGATACTTAAATCTCCATACATACATACATATCATCATGCTGTTTTCATATTCTAGGTAGAAAAAAGGACTGACCTCCATACTGTCCTATCTTGACATACATACCTACATGTGTTGTACCTATAGAAAATAAAATATCCTAAAATATTCAATAATTTGGATTTATGGGTTTATAGTTTGGTACTTATTCTTCAACTATACATACTATCGCTATCGACAGTTGGATCTCATGTGTTACATGCAACTAGTAATATACTAGTAGGTACTCCGTGCAAAAAGTGAGTCATGGAATATCGCGCGTTTGACGTTTTGGTTGGTTTGGTAACATATTTACATTTCAACACATCCTAGATAACTATTCTCTAAGGTCGCGAGTTCGAATCCTGCCACGGCCGATTTCGTTCACCTGTAGCACAAGCATTTATGATTAATTTAGGGAATATTTGAGGATGTATATGTACTTGTTTCAAGGACATATTTTAGTATTTTTTTTCTAAAAATGAACAAAAAACTTTGCCACTACACATTTATTTTTCGTTAAAACGTTTTCGGATCTTTTAATCCATCTTCAGTAACAACTTAAATGTGAGTCACATTTAAGTACCTATTTTATTGTAGTCACATTTAAGTTGTTACTGAAAATGGTTACAGTTACTGATGGATTGAAAAATCCGAAAAGAATACTAAGATATGTTGCTATTAATATGGAATTCCACAAAATTTGCAAAAAGAATTTTAATAAAATAATTAATGCCTGTTTCAAGGACATTAATTATTTGATTGTAAAATAATGTAATTTGGTCAGATATGGGTGAGATTCAGCGCTGTGTTGCCAGTATGGAATATAATAATAAAGATATAAGTTACTACAGCAGAATTCGCTGGATTAAAGCCAATTCTTTAGAGACGTCGCATTGCGATCAAACGCCTAAACATTTAAATATAATAACACATACATAATATATGTAATTTACTTATGTTATATACATACATACTTGGCCATGTTATAAAACTATTGCGTGTCGTATTTAGTTAGGTATATATAAGTCTGTCAAACATACGCCATGTCCCATACGGTGTAGGCAGAGAGAACTCTATTTTTTACACAGATTTCTCTCTTCGTTTACATCCATGCATCGTCTCATACATACTCATCAATTGTTCTTACTTACTTCCGATGGCCATACAACTCCGGTAGAGCTGTAGCCTTCTGAACAATAGCTTTCCAAGCCTTCCTATCAGCTGCAGTCATCACAAGTTTATAGGTGACATAAATATTGATATCAGCTCAAATAATGATAGTTTAAATAAAACTGAATATATAAATGCTTTAAATGAAATGAATTTTGTATCTTATGTTAAAAATTTCACTAGAGAAATAAATGGACAATCTCCCTCATGTCTTGATCATATATGGAGTAATATAAAAAACACGGAAAATATTAAATCAATTATTTGGAAAAATGATATAACAGATCACCACACAAACATTTTTGTTTATGAATCAAGCAAAAATACTCAAAGAAACACTGCCTTCAAAAATAACACGATGATAATAAATAAATTAAACCTTTTAGAGCTGCATAATAAATTACGTAATGAATCATGGTCCACAGTACTAGACTGCTATAATCCTGATACATGTGCAACAATCTTTGAAGAAACATTAAACACACATATGATAACTTGTATAAGAAAAAAAACTATAAATCAATCATCCAACTTGAGACAAATTAAACCATGGATAACACAAGGATTAGTTATATCCATACGCAATAAAGAAAAACTCTATCGACTTACAAAAATAAATCCACTAAGTGCTATACACAAAATGCAATACAAAGTATTTCGAAATAAATTAACAAGAATCATCAAAATAACCAAGGAAAATTACTATAAGGAAAGGATCAATCAGGCTCAAAATAACAATAAAAAGACATGGAATGTTATTAATGAAATAATAGATAAGGATAAAACAAAAAAATCGCCAATAAATTTCATCAAAATGAATGGTATTACAGTAAACGCCAATGATGATCCTAAAAAATGTGCAAACATTTTCAATGCATTTTTTGTTAATGTTGGTAAAAATCTTGCAAGAAATATAAATGAAAATTACACTCAAGATATAGATGATGACATTATTTCCGATGGCGGTCTAACAGTATTTGAACTTACCTCTGAACAGGCCGTAGAAAGTATTATTAACTCTCTAAAAAAAAGCGCAGCACCTGGGTATGATTGTGTAACAACCGAGATTTTAACACAAAATTGCAAATTTTTACTAAAACCAATTACACACATAATAAATAGAAGTATTGAAACAGGAATATTTCCAAATAATTACAAAAAGTCCATTGTTGTGCCCATATTTAAGACAGGAGATACTAAAGAAACTACAAACTATCGGCCGATAACCTTGATATCAAGTATAGCTAAAATTTATGAAAAAGTAATAAAAAAACAAATTGTAAGTTATATTGAATCTAATAAATTATTAAATCCCGGGCAATATGGTTTTCGGGAGAAACTAAGCACGCAAGATGCAATAGCAGAATTAACTAGTAATGTATATGCAGCCTTAGACAAAGGAAAAAAATGCTTAAGTATATTTATAGATCTACGCAAAGCGTTTGATAGTGTTTCGCATTCAATTTTAATAAATAAGTTAAACAATATAGCAATCAGTGGAAAAGCTAAAGCATGGATAAAAAGCTATTTATCCCAAAGAACACAACAAGTTAAAATAAAAGATGAACTAAGTGAACCAGAAATAATAGAATTTGGAATTCCACAAGGAACAATATTAGGTCCAATATTGTTTATTTTATATGTAAATGAAATGCTTAAAATACCAATTGGTGGAAAGATCATATCATATGCTGATGATACAGTTATAACTTTTGAAGAAAACACATGGAAAGAGATAGAATTAATAGCAAATAGCTCAATAAATATGTTGAAAACCTGGTTCGATAAAAATCTACTATCATTAAATGCCGAAAAAACCTATTATATACCCTATAGCCTAACAGAAAGTATTGCAAATATAAATATTACAATCAAAGTTCATCATCGAAAGTGCTTGCTAGGATATATAAACTGCGATTCAAAATGTATTGACATATCTGGTAAATCGAGCATAAAATATCTTGGAATTATAATAGATAACAATATTAAATGGAAATCTCAAATAAATTCAACCGTAGTTAGAATGAGAAAGTTGATTTACATTTTCTATAGACTACGGAACACTGTATCACTGAACTCGCTAAAAAACATTTACTTTGCACTAGCTCACACGGTATTACAATACGGTATTATTGGATGGGGAGGTTCGTATAAGTCATCATTATTGCCACTTGAAACAATACAGAGAATTTGAATAAAAATTATACAAAAAAAACCGTATGACTTCCCAACTAATAATGTGTTCAAACTTTTTCCAGTCCCGCCACTCTCAAAAATATACAACAAAATCGCATTGCTACAAATACATAAAGAAATCAGCAACAATATACACACAGACACAAATATTAGTACTAGAAATAGCACCATAGGAGGTCTCACGACACCTTTATTTCGAACTACTACAGCACAGCATCATTATATATATAAAGGCATTAAATTATTTAACAACCTACCAATAAATGTTAGAACAGAAACAAATTACAAATTATTTAAGGATAAACTCAAGACACTTTGAAACACTCTCCCTCATATTCCATTCTATAAAATTGCTATTTTTGTGGTTAATTTTTATTTTTCTATGTACCTGTTGTAATTTTAATGTTGGTGTTTTTTTTGATTTTGGATGTATTTTCTTTTTTTTTTTTGTTCTTTATATATTTTGTTCTGAAATTGTGTCCTTTTTTATATATAATTGTTAATTGATTTGTTTTATATATTTTATAAGATTTAATAATGAAGTATTCATATAATGTAAGCAAAGAGCTGCTGCTTTCCTAAACACAAGCTTCTAGCTTAAATTAGGAAAGGAAATATAAATATAATGATATATGTAACCAAATATTTGTAAACGTATGTTTTGTCTAATAAAAAAATAAAAAAAAAAACAAAAAAAAAAAAAGTATTCAGCACGTTCAGATCTCGGGTAACATTGTCCATCAATCTCTGCCTTGGTCTTCCCAGGGGTCTCTTGCCCCACCGGGTTATTTTGCAGGATACGTTTTGTGGCTCTTTCTTCCCCTGATCTGATAACAATCCAAGCTAATCTTCTGGACCTGATTTCGCTGGTGATTAAAGGTTGTCCTGTCAATGCACGAATTTCCTCATTGCTTCGTGGTCTCCAGGTACCTGCCGCAATTCCTGGTCTTGGGCCTAATATTTTACACAATATCATCAATTGTTCCGTCGGAAAAAATATTCCAATATCACTTTGCGAATGGCAATAGGCATGCAATGACTCATGTTGATTAAATTTATAAATATATAGGTACGTTTATACCTCAAATGGACGGTTTGAGGTAAATAACAGACGTTAATTGCCATTATCGGTATTTTTTTGTTTATTTTGCGGTCAAGTTATTTCCGTGGTTTCGCCTAACTGTATTGTCGTACCGACTTGATTTCCTCTAGTGTCATACCTTCGTTATTTCGTCATCGTATTTAAAATAAACATAGGCCTTCCCCTTTCTTACTCTACCATGAAGAGACATCTTTCCTTTCATGGTCTAAATGTATTATTATTATTATTTTAATATAAGCAATTCGACTTGTGCCATTTGATATGACGCGAGAATTTTATATAAAAAGAAAAGACAAACAACGCCTACAAAACGATCATGTTTTTCTCAATGAATTTTAAAATTTCTTTGTAAATTATCGGGGTGGATTCCGAAAGGGGCGAAGTACTACTGACCAAATATTGTCACTTCGCCAGCTGTTTGAAAAACGTTGGGAGTTTTCTATGGAGGTGCTCAGCCTGTTCATAGACTTCCGACAGGCCTATGACAGTATAGGCAGACATAGTCTGTGAAATTCGATGATGCACTTTGGCATCCCGAGAAAGCTGGTGAACATGACAAAAGCATGCGTTAGTGGTTCAAAGACTGCAGTGAAGGTGGAAGGAAATACTTCTGAACCATTCATGGTGAGAACAAGGCTTAGACAAGGAGATCTACTGTCACCCATCCTCTTCAACTTAGCTTTGGAAAGGGTAGTGCAAGGTATTGAGGATACACCAAATGGTATGCCGTTAGGGGGAATGCACAAAATTTTTGGGTATGCAGACGATATAGCCTTGGTAGCAAAAGAACACCATGACTTGGAGGATATGTACTCCACCATCAAGAATCAGGCTGTCACAATGGGACTTAAAATCAAGACCCAGAAGACAAAGTATCTCTATCTGTCCAAATTAAATTACTTTAGGAAGCCACCCTATAATGATGTGGTTGTCAGTGGGGATAGGATAGAAGAAGTGGATAAGTTCACGTATCTGGGTAGCATTCTTATTAACACCAATGAGATGAGCGTTGAGATAATGTCCCGAATTCAAAGTGGCACAAGAGCAGCAGCGGCACTGGGAGCATTCGTGTCTCCAAAGTCGATATCCCGAAGAGTGAAACTCCAGGTCTATAATAGCCTTATTAAACCAGTAATCCTGTATGGTGCCGAGTCCTGGTGCATGACACTCAAGGACCAACAAAGACTGCTAACGTTTGAAAACAGGATATTGCGTAAAATATTGGGCCCAAGACCAGGAATTGCGGCAGGTACCTGGAGACCACGAAGCAATGAGGAAATTCGTGCATTGACAGGGCAACCTTTAATCACCAGCGAAATCAGGTCCAGAAGATTAGCTAGGATTGGACATGTTATCAGATCAGGGGAAGAAAGAGCCACAAAACGTATCTTGAAAAATAACCCGGTGGGCAAGAGACCCCTGGGAAGACCAAGGCAGAGATTGATGGACAATGTTACCCGAGATCTGAACGTGCTGAATGCTTGTGATGACTGGGAGTCCACTGGGAGTCCACTGCACTTTGTTAATCTTTCCACAAAAAATTGGCATAAATTTTATCGATCTCTAATAGGACATCCAAAGAATACGTAGTCCAGATCTTCAAGATCTAGGCGACACTCACAATAAGGAGAATTTACAAGATTTAATCTATACAAATGAGCATCGAGTCTATAGTGACCAAACCGCATTCGGGATATACTTGTTATTTGGGGTCTATTAAAATTAATCTTGTGATACCAAGGCTTGCCAAGAATATCACATTGTATTTCTTTATACAACGAACCCTTGACCGTGCTCTCTCGATCCCAGAATGTTCTCCAGTGATCACGAGCAACCTGCCCAGCCAACCGTTTACGATCACTCATGGAGAGAAGAGTCATATTAGAATGGGGTTCACCTGAGGCAGTTGCTGTCCTAGCCAAGCATCCACAGCTTCGTTATTATAAATTCCCTTGTGGGAAGGGATCCATGTTATTGTAATTTCCTGGCAATTCTTCATTAATTTATACAACTCAAATTCAATGGAAAATATTATTTCACTGTCAATGTACATAAAAAGAGGAGAAGAAAGCTTAGGAACCAATGACAAAGAATCGGTGAAAACTGTCAATTTGCTAGAATTGACATTTATCGCTGTATTAAGGGCTTCCAGCAAGGCAACACATTCCGCTGTAAAAACAGATGCCTCTGGCGGAAGTTTAATGATAATGAGAGCATGACGGTTACAGAGGAAGTGGACCACAGTCTCCTCCTCGTCCTGCATGCTCTTTTATAATGGTTTGCCTCCAGCCCTAGCCTTCTAGCATGCTTTCCTATGACTCAGTGTCCCGTTAATACTGATATGACTCTGGCGAGTGAGTCTCTTCTGAAAGAGAGTATCTGTCTGGTTCTTCCGAGGCCATATTTTGGCCATGTTTGTTTGGCAATGGAGCATGTGCCTACCTCAGACCACCTCTGGTTAGCACAAGCAGTCGTTTCTCACGGACTCGGAGTTCACATGTTGCCATGAGGACTCCCGGTCTATGTTTGATAGTATCTAGAGATAACAGGGAACCCGCTCTCTCTCTATCTTGCATCATCATTTAATCCAGCTATTCCTTTTTGAACTCCGCCACGTGGCTTTGGTTCGACCTCTACCTATCCTGCCTTCGTATCATTCTTGTG
Organism: Molanna angustata; assembly: GCA_963576475.1. NCBI lineage: Eukaryota > Metazoa > Arthropoda > Insecta > Trichoptera > Molannidae > Molanna > Molanna angustata. The sequence continues at coordinate 18,140,378 of OY754983.1, read as the reverse complement.
CAGTGTACACTGCATGATCTCCATGCCTCATCACGTGGCCACACCACTAAAAATATCTAAAGACCTCTTCTTTAGTAAATCGGTCGGCCTTCGTGTCTCAGTTGATTAGGTATGCTAATCCAAGGGTCCCGGTTTCGATTCCCGGTGGAGACAAAGTGTTTATAATTGTGTTTTCAGTCTGGATCTGAAAATATAAACATCATAAGTATCCAGAATGTGGCAGTAACATGTTATTATTGGGTGCATTTTAAATTAATACTGACATATTGACATAGTACCCGCTAGTTGCCCGAGAAGCAATATTAAATAAATAAATAAATAAATATTCGCTTAGAGGCACCTCCATTCTACGCTTTCCTCCAAGGCGCGAGGTGCGCATGTTGCGTCGTGCGGTTAGCTTCCACAACTTTCCGACCATGTGTCGTTGGTGAGCCCCGTGGCAGCTGGTTGAGTCACAACAACTGTGACCAGGGCCGTATCCACATTTTTCGGCGCCAGGCGCGTTTAATTTAAAAGGCACCCTCTTAAAACTAGGGTTATTAATTTCTACTCTCCACTACTATGAAATATTGGAGAGTCGTAAATTCACAATTTTTAAGTAGGTGCTTATTTTATTTTTGTACACTTTTATTTAATTTCAACTGTCTGTCCGTACTGGAATTTTGCTATCGATTTTTAACTATCCTCCCGACCTGTTGAGAAACTTTCAGAATTTGTGTATTACCGATGAAAACGCATATTAAAACTGTTGATTTAAGCTTGATTTATTTTATATTTTGATGAAATTGAACGATTTTGTATATCCAATTTACAATATCACTTACAATAAGCATCAAAGTACCCTACAACTAGACATTTTCCATAACTCGCCTTACCAATATAAAAACTTACTGTTCAATTTAAAATCAGCATAGCAAGACACATTTTACACATCATTACACATTCACATCCCATGATACGTATGTTATTACTTATATGAATTCATTTGCCACAAGTAATTGACACTAGGTAGGGATAGTTTAACAATTATATATTGTCTTCTCATTATAAATTTTTATCTAGTGTTATTTGTGTGCAGCTTAATTGTGTAAATAAAAAAAATCATTATCTCATACAAACTAATTGTTTAATAATGAATAATTATTTTTTTTATTTTTTTACTACAAATTCACTTCACTAAAAAAGCAAAGAATATACAGGGCTGACACAAGCTACGACTCTAGGCCGGGGTATTTAATGACTGCATATTTGCTTTTAAAAATTTGAATCCCTATGTTAACAACATACTAATAATAATAATAAACACTTCCTTGCACCCTGCGCAAGTGGCAAGGTTATTGCCGTATGGCAATTTCTTCCAACTTACCATTGTTTACAGCCCAGAGAAGCAATATTAGCGTGAGAAATGAATTTAAATAAATTTCTCCTCTGCTGGGAATCGAACCCAAGACGCCCGCACAGAATCCGAACGGCTTACCAACTGTGCCACGGCGGTCATGCTTTAGATATTAATTTTGAGTACATACCGTTTCAATTTTCATTCTGAACAATGCCGAAAATATTTAAATGCGTTTCAAATATATTTTTACCGTCACGGGATTGTAACAAAAAAAAATGCTTGTCTTTTTTACCTACATTCCCTAAATTAAGCATAAATACTTGTGCTATTTTTTTTATTTATTACAATACAAAAAAAATCAATTAAAACAATAAAATATTTACAAAACATAATCTTATACAACATCAACTCCCTCTTAAAGCTGACAAAACTTATGTAGGGGGAGGCCGTGTGTAGCTATCATGAAGACAAAAATATGTACTATTATATTTTATTTTGTTTCACTTTATTTAAAGTACACAAATAATGACTGGACAATTATACAGGTGATACAGAATATATAAAACATAGTCACGCCTTGTATCAGTTATATGTATACATAAATACGTTATTATAATTACTTAGTGTAGGAAAAAAAAACAAAGAATAACACATAGGTACACAAATTGGTCATATAGATTTGATGGCGACTCAGACCCACCTTTTCGCTCGTTTACACCAAAACATTCAATCACAAACAACAACGATCATACCACTTCCATAACTAAAGCCACCAAAAAATAATCAAACAATCAAAAATTAACAATCACTTATAATTTACAATATCCAACAAAATTACCAACATACACATCCTACTGGGGCCGTATCGCTTTTTTCTCAAATAAAGCCATTATAGCGCGATTCGTTTTTATACGTTCTTTACGATACGATTTCGATTTCTCTCATTTCAAGTGGGAGCTCATTAAAATACTTTTCACCCAGAAATGTGTACTCATGTTGAACAAACGTCGTTCTTCTTTTTGTTTGGAGATATACTTACCTTTGTCTTGTTCTATTTTCAGTTATGAAAGTATGGTACTCAGGATCTCTGAGTACTTGAAGTATTGCATATTTATTGAAAACTTCATTGAATTTTAATACATTAAACTCCTGGAAAACTTGTATTGTTGGGTAATCTCTTGGCTTTTTAAAAATAATTTTTATTATGAGTTTCTGCTCAACATCCACACATTTTAGGCTAGTAATATATGTACTGACTGGACTAGCGGCCTTACTCTCCACTTCAAATCCGATCCCAATACGATCCCATTCGCTAAGAACCTTTTTTTTTTTTTAACATGTCTACGTAGGGGACGCCAGCTATTAGGATTTGGGTCCATTTTACTCTTCCGAAGAAGCGCACTACGTAGCGTTGGGAGGGGTTTGCAATCTAGAAAAGAGTTTATTAATTCGGATTTTAAAAAGACCCGGGTTGTACGAAGATGGAAACACAGAATTCGGAAGATCGTTCCACAGTCGGGCTGCTGTGTTAATAAAGGAGTTCGAGAAGCGACTTGTTCGTATATGTTGAAGGGCCACTGTGAATGGATGCTGCGATTGAGTGAAGCGAGTGACTCTGTTGCGAGTGGGTGGAGGAGGGACCAAAGATGCAAGTTCTTCTGAGCAATTCCCGTGGTAGTATCTATAGAATAAACTTAAAATACCGACTCTGCGTCTGTGTTCTAGTGATTGCAATCCATCAGTCAGTGATGGATCATCAATCAGACGTATAGCTCGCCTTTGGATAGCGTCGAGGGTATTCAGTAGGTATTGGGGGGCGCCACTCCAGAGGTGACTGCCATATTCAATAATTGGGCGTATTTGCGCTTTGTAGAGTATACAGATCTGGGTCTTAGTAAAATATCTGCGCGCTCTATATAGTACGCTCAATTTTTTGGAGGCGAGTTTCACCTTAGCTTCGATGGAGCCCTTGTAGTGTAATTGGTTCGTTATAGATACTCCAAGCAGGTCGATAGAGCTGCTGTTAGGTAGGGTGCTTCCGTTGAAAGACACTTGCAATTCATTGGGGTTTCTCTTCGCAGAAATTAGACAGGCTTGGGTTTTTGAGACGTTAAATGAAACAAGATTACTTTCACCCCAGGTATTGATTGAGTGGAGGTAGCTATTTATTTTTTGATGAAGGTCTTTCCGGGCTTCTGATATTTCACTCTGTTTAGGAGGTTTGTCAAAAGAGAAATTGTCATGGACTGTGCTGTCATCAGCGTAACAGTGGATGGGGGCGCGTAAGAGCAAGTCATTGATATGTAGGAGGAATAGGGTTGGAGATAGAATGGACCCTTGAGGGACTCCCGCATTAATGGAATGGGGAGAAGAAGAGCAACCGTCCACTACAGTTATGACTTCGCGATCTTTTAAAAAATTCTTAATCCAAGTACACAGAGACTGGGGTAGTCCATAAGAAGGGAGTTTCATTAAGAGACCTCGGTGCCAAACCTGGTCGAAAGCTTTAGAGATGTCAAGGGCGACAGTTTGAGCTTCTCCAAAGCGTTCCATAACTCGACCCCAAACGGATGTCACATACGCGAGTAGATCGCCACAAGATCGATTTCCACGAAATCCATATTGGCGGTCGCTTAAAATTTTGTTTGCTTCGAGGTATGTGATCAACTTGGTGTTTAGTACCCTTTCCATTATTTTGGAGAGTACAGAAGTAATAGCGATGGGTCGGTAGTTAGATGGGTTGGAGCGATCACCTTTTTCGGGAATTGGGTGGATGACCGCTTTTTTCCAGTCACATGGGACAATACCAGTTTTAAACGAGAGTTTGAAGAGTTTAGTGAGAACTGGGGCTAGTTCGGCGGAGCATTTTTTTAACACAAGAACGGGAATTCCATCTGGTCCATTAGCTTTGTTAACATCCAACCCTCGGATGGCGAGTAAAACCTCAGAGAAGTTAATCCTTACTTCGTTCATTTTAAAACCACAATGTGGAACTGGTTGAGGAGTTTTTCCTCCGTCGTCAAGGGTTGAGTTATCTGCAAATAATTTACCGAGAAGATTAGCTTTGTCGGTGGCAGAGTTAGCAATGGATCCGTCATGGTTCGTTAAAGGTGGAAATGAAGATGTGCAAAAGTTCTGACCTATGGAGGTTGACAATGACCAGAATCTTCGGCTACCGTTAGGGCATGAGGAGAGTTTTTGACTTATATGTTGGTCATGGAGTTTTTTAGCCTGATTAATGGTTTTTTTACAATCCTTTGTCATCTTGTTGTATGCTTTCTTGTTTGACGGGGATTGAAGTTTTTGAAATGTTTTGAAAGCCAGATTTTTACGCGTGACTGCTTCTCGGCATTTGGAATCAAACCAAGGTTTTGTGCCTGGTCCGCAGGTTTTGAGGGAGGAGGGAATATAGCCATCCATAGCAGAAGTGATGACATCCCCTACCTCACGCGCACAGATAGAAGGGTCTTTGGTTCTAAAACAGACTTCATTCCAAGGAAAGTCGCGAAAGTGTATTCGCAGTGCATTCCAATCTGCTGACTTGTATTGCCAAATTTTCCTTTTAGGTTTTTCGGGTGGAAGGTCCGGGATGAAGTGGATGGCCGTTTGCACAAGGCAATGGTCTGAAGAGCCCAGTGGGGCTGTGACTTTCAGTGTGTATCCCGTTGGCGAGGTAGTCATAAAAAGATCAAGCAGATTGGAACGATGCCCAGAGACATCAGGGATGCGAGTTGGCTCTTGAACAAGTTGCTCCAGGTTATGACACAAAGCAAAGGATTCCGTCATGCGGCCAGCCGAATCGGTAGTTCCCGATTTCAGCCAATCGGAGTGATGGACATTGAAATCGCCGAGAACCGCAAATTCTGCCGACGGGTAGCGAGACAGAAGACTGTCAATGGTTTCTCCTAAGTATTTGAAAAGCTCGGAAGAATCATAATCACTCATATTTGGAGATCGGTAGATACAAGCATAAATTTTTATGAATTTGTTAGATTTTAAACGGACCCACATAACATTGAAGGCGGGGTTCTCGAACTCCTTCAATCTGACACAGTTGATGTCTTTGCGGCTGTAGAGGCACAAGCCTCCTTTGGGCACAAACATGCTTTCGAGTATGTACCCTGGGCAGTTGAGGTAACTTGTGTCGGGTGGATCTTGAATTTGTGTTTCCGTGAGAAAGAGCAGGTGTGGTTTTTGAGATTGCAAGTGATGGTGAACAGAATTTAAATTACTGTGGATACCTCTGATGTTAGCGAAGTCTACCAACAGTTCACAAATGGTGCGAGGGTATGCAGTCTTGGTTGTCGCTGTATAAACATTATTATTGGGTTTATCTGTCATGAAGGTTTTGTGGGGGGGGGGTGGCATTGTGAAACGAGGAGATCAGAAGCCCTTTTCAAGGACATACAACAATTGCAGCGAGATTATGCGCCGACTAATAGGGCAGCCAACCCGTAGTCGTTAGCTTAGGTCGGGCCCCTGTACTATTCGGCGGCCGGCCAGCGACGAACCGTTTCACACAGATCTCCCTCGGCTCACACCTCCAACCAGACCCGCCGCGCAGCGGCCGGGATGACATCATCAAGATAGGCCGCCGATCAACTCCAACACAAGTGCCCGCCTGGGCACCAAAGCAAAGAACCCCGAACATGGCGAGCCATTTTAGGGGACCATAAATGCAGTGGCTTGGTAAACCAGTATAGTATACTGACCCCAGGTCGAAGGCAGGGTTTACTTTCCAATCCCAGAGGATGGGTTGGGGGGGAGCAAACTCACCTTCTCCCAAAATAAAACTACCTTTGTAACGGAGAATGAATGCGGTAGGTAGGTATGTTTTAATAGTAATAGTCATTTATTTGAATGTACGCAGGCGGCAGATAGGAACCTACCTTTGTAACGGAGAATGAATGCGGTAGGTAGGTATGTTTTAATAGTAATAGTCATTTATTTGAATGTACGCAGGCGGCAGATAGGAACCTACCTTTGTAACGGAGAATGAATGCGGTAGGTAGGTATGTTTTAATAGTAATAGTCATTTATTTGAATGTACGCAGGCGACAGATAGGAACCTACCTTTGTAACGGAGAATGAATGCGGTAGGTAGGTATGTTTTAATAGTAATAGTCGTTCATTTGAATGTACGCAGGCGACAGATAGGTAAGTTCTAAATGAAAATTTTAAATTGGGATCGGATTCGAGTTTCAAGAGTAAGGCTATAGGTCATAGTATATTGAATATAACTGTCTCAATCCCATACAGTTTCTTACCTCCAAAAATGTATGTATAAGTTTTCTAATTCGTTTTACAACCATCTCAATTTGTTCCTTCCATTTGAGATTTATATCTACAATTATTCCTAGATATATATATTATACTATGTGTGACTTTAATTGCAGTACAGTCATCGTTGCATGAGTTGGATTCGGTGAACGAAATCTTCGAGGCAGGATTCACACTCGCGACCACTGGATTACTGGATTACTACTATTACTGCGAGCCTGTCCCGACACTAAGCTAAAATCATCCGCGCGTAATATGAATGCTAGACAAACGCGGTGCGCATGTGCAACGAAATGTCACTTATATCTTGAAAAGTCACTTGTATCTTGACTTTTCGAAGGCCGATGTTATTCATGGATAGCCTAGTTAGTTTTTGTTTTTGATTACAGACGGTTTGTCTAGTATTCATACCAATTTAGTTATTTTTTTAAATATTTTTTGTTACCTTTTTTAATATACAATGCAACTGGCTCACGCCAGTCGCAATTATAACTGAATACAAACCTAACCAACCTATTTTTACCAAACTTTTGTAGGTTAGGTTTAAAAAATCGGTGTACATCCTAGGATATCCATATTTTTGTGGATAAAAGCATAAAAAAGAGATACTTTGATAAAAATGACATTTCATTGCACATGCGCACCGCGTTTGTTTAGCATTTATATTACACGCGGATGATTTTAGCTTAATGTCGGGACAGGCTCGTCTATTACTAGCCCAGCGCGCTAACCGCTCTGCCATCGACCTATCTATATGTCATGTCTATAGATTATAATTATTTATCTATGGCATTCAGCGATCGTCAACATTTTTTGAAGAAAAAAAGTGATCACTATGTACTTAGTGGGGAGTTTAATTTTGGCTATGACCACGGTTTGTTTTTATTCTTCACTACCCCAAGGGCATATAGCGGGGAGTTATGAATTCGCAATTTTTAAGGTTATTTTTTTGTTATTGCAGATTATCATACTTATTGCAGATTGTATTCTGAAAGTTTCATCACAATGTATCTGTGTGTGTGCTGTGTACTTTATGCTACTGTGTGTTTAATTTACTTTATCGATTATAGACTTAAGTACTCATTCGTTTCTTTCCAAATTTTGCAATTTATTTTGCAATCTCACTTAGACCCCATTAGATTTCGAAGGATATCTGATCAGTGCTTCTCATTTTTTTAACTGTCAAATATTTCAAAGGGACGCCAAGCTCAGGAAACATAAAATTTGATATTTTTAATTTCTAATTGCTACATCACTTACATAATGGCATTGAAGAATTATTTATCAATTTTTCATAATAAAATATTTGAAATATTTTCAGCATTTCATGAAAATGCTGAAAATTTTCCATATATAATTTGTGGAGTGACTTGGTAGTGAGGAGTATGGCTTTGGTCACAACCCACTCGTTATAGTTATTATATTGGATTTTTACTCATTTTATTTGGTGCTCCAAATTTTTTAGCGCCCGTCGCAACGACACAATTTGCACCTACCGGTGGGTTCGGACCTGGCGGAGATATTTGCGGAGTCGACAGGAAGCGGGTGACCGCCTGCCAAAAGGAAGAGATTTGAATATTTACAATATTCGCAAATATATTTTCGGCCGAATCTTTTAAATAAGTACGTAATATATTATTTGTTTTTTAAGGTCAAATACTTTCTTCTTCTTCGTTTAGTAGACCTGGTTGGTTTGCAATTCAAAAACTATGCCTCATGAGATGACGAATTCTAGCTATCCTTCCGGGTAGACGGCGACCAGAGGGGATTTCACTTGCTGCTATTTACGCTATCACCGTCCATTCTGGCTACGTGGTCCATACTGGATATTTCAACATTGCGAACTAGGAGATCTTCGAGAGCAGTGGCGTGCAACCCATACATTCCTTTATGCCTGGCATGACTATCAAAACCCAAAAAAAAACACTTTTCTTGAATAATTTTGTACGATTTTTTTAATAAACTAACAAGTTGTAGAACGTACAACGAATCATAAAACAGTTTTTATTTTTTTTTTCTAGCGCTAATATTAACGGAGATATAAATTTCTTAAAATTTGAATACATGCTTCTACCTTCACGCAATGCGTGTAAATGGTGCTATGTGCATATAGGATTTGAAGAAAAAAATATTAGGTGAAAGGCTATGGAGACTGACTAAACAGAAGATGTAGTTTTTTAGTATACCCAGCTGAAGGACCCCTCGGACGTCACTGTCTAAGAGTATATATTTTAATTTATTTTTTATTTTTATAAGACTGACTTAAATAACGAATGAGATACATGACAGTGTCGGATTATCCATCAATAGTTCGTTGACGTTCGCGAATTGTAAGCTAATTGCACTACCAAAGTTGACTTATAGCTCGTCTTGACTTGTAACAAACACATACTGCTAACCCACTATACATACATACGTACATACACACATAAAACTATATTCATGTGCCAAAGTGAAGCCAAACACGCCAGACTCAGTAGGTACTCACTTAGTTAAGTATACTTACATTTCGACCAATGATTCCGTGTCCGGACTATTGACCGTAGCTGATTGACCGTGGACAATTGACCGTACGCCCTTTTTACCGTATGTACAATTTACCGGTTGGACAGTTGACCGTGAGGACAATTCACCGCACGGACAATTGACCGTGCGGACCGCATACCTAATTACCGCTTATTTTGTAAAACTTCGTTTTAATCACTGCCAACATATTGGATTTCTCTTAGTATTATGAAATTAAAAAAATAAGGCAATCGGTTCGTCGCCATAAACGAACATATTTTTCACGCAATTTATTTAACTCATACGTAAAGAAAGTTTTTTTTGTTATTAAAAATAGTTTCCGCACTGTGAATTGTCCATTCGGTCAATTGCCCGTACGATAAATTGTCCTCACGGTCAATTATCCGTATGGTCAACTGTCCCCACGGTCAATTGTCCTCACGGTCAACTGTCCATACGGTAAATTGTCCCCATGGTCAACTATCCATACGGTAAAAAGGACGTACGGTCAATTGTCCACGGTCAATCGGCTACGGTCAATTGTCCGTGAATCCAATGATTCATATTATTACACAATATAAAACGAAAGTTTAACGTCAGTCTAACACGAATGTCGTACATATTATTGAACCTCACGATAACAATAATAACTAATTTGACTTGTTTTTAAAGTGCCTTTTTTGTGCATCCACCTCAAGATTTTTAAATATTACTCCGTTTAAAACAACACATAGAAAACATTCTTCTTCGTGCCACATGAGGTCCCCCCGATCACTGCTGGGAAGGCAAATCTATCCGCTGTCGTCCAAAACAATTTGCCGACGTTTCTGATGCTGGTCCACTCACGAATTTTGCGGAGCCATCACATCTGACGTCTTCCTATTACGAGGTGTCCCTCTATTGCAGCCCTTCATAATCACTCGGAGCTGCCTGTACATTTTTCCTCGTAGAACGTGACCCAAATATAATTTCTTTCGTCGCTTAATTGTGTCAACCAGCTCGCGCTCGGCATTTGCTCTCCCGAGTATCTCCACATTTGATATTTTATTGACCCAGAAAATTTTCAGCATACGGCGATGCAGCCACATTTCAAAGGCCTCCAGACGGTTAAGCATGTTGACCTTTGTGGTCCGGGTTTCAACTCCACATAGAAGTACCTATGGACCATGTAGCACTTCACCAGGCGCTGCATTATTTTAAGGTTTAACCTATCGTCGCAAAACAGTGTCTTCATTTTGAAAAGCATCGCGCGAGCTGTCTCCATGCGGCACCTTAGTTCTTTGTCAGGAGATCTAAATCATCAGTGAGAAGACTTCCAATATATTTAAAAGTAATGAATCTAAGACCCGAACGCAGAGTCCTAGGTAACTAAATACTAACTCCTAACCTCAATGGAGTATTTGGTATTCTTAAGTTAGCAATTGCGTTGTAGAGACATCACTAACTAAATACTACGACAAACTTGAGGTCGATGGCGTAGAATTTCACATTATTGTGTAGGAAGAAAAGAGATATATAGCTTTCTATGGGTTTAGACTGACGTTTAAAATGTTTTTTTTTTGTCATACACAACACAAACATATGAATGTAACCAAGCTCACACTGACAGCTCTATGTCACAATTTTTTTGTAATTCCAGCGAATTTTCAGCATCTCGAATAGATCGCTGAATACTCTGTTTGGTATTTGATTTGACCAAATTTGCCAAATACATATTCAAAGAAGCCGATAAAATCATCATCCACCGAAAACATCTCGTATTTTAGTAGTAAACCACTCGTAAGGCTCCTCTCTATCAACCTTACTTTTTGACAGTTCGCAAATGTTAGTTTACGCCGATGCGCATACGCTAAGTATTTAGATATGTCTCTGCAATGCAATTCTTCTCATACGTGAACTTGGTAGCATCCTCCAGTTAGGAAGCCACGTGATCTCCTAACTTAAGTGAGCGACTGTGCAATGAAAACATGGTTAGTATTTAGAATTTAGGTCAGAATGTGCATTCGGACCTAGATCCCTTGACTCTAGGATAAGAAAAATATAATTTTATTAAATTATCCGCTGAACAACACATTGAATTGTTAGATGATTTCCACGTGGTTTGCATTTTTTTACGCATCCACCTCAATCGTTTTAAAATTACTACGTTTAAAACAACACAGAAAACATTAATCTCATTTAATTATCCGCTGAACTGCTAATTGAAGAGTTAGATTTGATTTTTTCGTGGATTGCATTTTTCTTGCATCCACCTCAAGTAGGGTTACCAGATGAAAAAATCAAAAGTCCGAAGAAAAGGCCTGACTTCCATGGAAAAGTCCTGAAATTTTATGCGTTGTGGGCAAACATTTTCAAGACAACAGGTACCTACATATTTCACGATTACCAGAGATACTGCGTGTTGGTTTAAGGTTTTTTTTTCCATACTTATCGATTTACAAAAAGCTTCACACGTTAAACTCTTCAAATAATATTGAACTAAAAGTATAGCTCGAACTGAAGACACCTTTAGTCGGTTTCTTTCTTTCGACCATTGAGCCCCCATGTTAGAAAAAAACTCTTTCTACGTTTGCATTCTTGGCTGTAATTGCAAATATACAGGGTTACAGGGTAAGTCGTACGGAATATTAAAGGACGTTATTATTCAGGTTATTTCTGATGGATTTGATGCTAAATGTTATGCCCGAAACTTAACCGTTATGGAGATATTGAATTTTAAAGATTAAAAAAAAAATTGGTTATTTTATCATTTTTTTGCGGATTAGAGGTCTGAGGGTCCGTTTTTTATGTATCTAGTTAAAGGGCATGTCAATTAATAAAAATGATTAACAAAAACTGAACCTACTACTAACAGCTTAAAAAGACAGCTCGACAACAGTTAAAATTAAAGAATTATCACAAAGTATTTTTAACTTTGAAGCACTTTATTTGAAAAAAAATTGTGGAACTTATTCTGCAAATAATTGTAAAAACTTCTACGTCTCTTTAGCTATTCAAAAAGTTATAACACTTGCTATTAGATAGGCAAACCATTGATCAAATAACAGTTGAGGTAGTAGAGGGGACATTTTAGTGTGAGGTAAAAGTAGCTAAAATACGTAAATAAAACAAAAAAAAAACAGAGCAATATTTATATAATTCATGTTTAATAGTAATTTAAGAAATAGAATGACTATTTGTGTAAGAAATAGCGGCGGCCATGTCGAACATGAATTATAAAAATATTGCTCTGTTTTTTTTGTTTTATTTACGTACTAGCTTTTATGTCCCGCCGTTGGCCAAGAATGTATGTAAATTAGTGAAGGAATAAGCAATCGTTTATATAATATTGTCACAAAAAATATTTGCCAATTCGTAGTATGAAAAGTAGTTTGAAATTTAATTGAGTTTAAGCGATGTAAAATGTTCAAGTGATGGCCACGACCCATTTGTTTTTATATATAAGTAGGTACATACAATTTCTGCACGCATGGTTTTAAATATGACTGATTATAAAGAGACAACGTTGTAAAGAGTTTGGATTTGGCCACAACCCCTATTTTTATATATTGTCATCGAACGCAAATGTGTTTTAAATATTTAGTAATTTTGGATGATGCGAAATGGCTTAAAAATTAAATAAACAAAAGTACTGAAAAGATTCTATTGTTGGTCACATCCCATTCGTTTTTATATTTTTCGTCAAGTGTGCATACCTATAGATTATTATATTTTTGCACAATAAAACTGATCTACATTACAGAAGAAGACTTAAATAGTTTTTAATTTGAATATAAACGTTGTGAAGAGTCCAGTATTGGCCACAACCCCGATTTTTTATTATACATATTGTCATCAAAATCAAATGTGTAGTTATTGAAAATTAAGCAATATATGATGATATAATAAATGGTGTAAATTTCGATTGAAAAAAAGTATTGAGAAGATTCTAGTGATGGTCACATCCCATTCGTTTTATGTATTTTCGTCAAGTGTGCATGTTGTTTATAATATTTCTATACAATAGACTATAAGACTTAAAACTAACCCAAAAGACTAAATGAAAAAAAAGAATAAGTATAAGACTATAACAAATAGTTTGTAATAAAAACTGACCCAATGGTCTACATAAAAGATGCAATAGAAGAATTACACAATAGTAAATGTATTATATAAAAAACTGACCAAATGGTCTTCATAAAAGAAGAAGAAGATGAATTGAACTATAGGAAATATTTTATATAAAATTCACCCAACGTCTACATTAAATAAGAAAACGAAGAATTAGACTAAAGGAAATAGTTTGCATTAAAACTAACCAAAAGATCTACAAAAAATAAGAAAAAGAAGAATTAGACTATAGAAAGTAGTTACTATAAAAACTGACCCAAAGGTCTACATATTAGAAGAATAATTATACGTCAGGAAATAGATTGTATAAAAACTAACGCAAAGGTCAACATAAAAGAAGACGAAGAAGAATTAGACTCAAGGAAAAGTTTGTATGAAAACTCTCCCTTGGTCTACATAAAAGAGGAAAAATTAGACTATAGGAAGTTAGTTTATACAAAATTCAACAAAGGTCTACATAAAATTAGAAAAAGAAGAATTACGTTAAAAGAAATAGTTGGTATCAAAACTGGCCCAGAGGTCTTTGTACATAAATTAAGAAGAAAAAGAATTAGATAATAGAAATAAGTTTGTATAAAAACTCACCCAAAGGGCTACATAAAAGAAGAGGAAGAAGATGAATTAGACTATAGGAAATAGTTTGTATAAAAACTCACCCAAGGTCTACATAAATTAAGAAAAAGAAAAATTAGACTATAGGAAAAAGTTTATTTATGAACTGTCCCAAATGACTTCACAAAAGAAGAGGAAGAAGAATTAAACTCCAAGAAATAGTTTGTATAAAAAATCACCCAAAGGTCTACTTAAATAAAAGAAGAATTTCATTATAGGAAATAGTTTGTAGATTGAATGACATGTGTATTGTAGTTAACCTAAGATAGTTTAATAATTTACCTATACGAAATATATATATATATATATATATATATATATATATATATATATATATATATATATATATATATATATATATATATATATATATATATATATATATATATATATATATATATATATATATATATATATATATATAATATATATATATATATATATATATATATATATATATATATATATATATATATATATATATATATATATATATATATATATATATATATATATATATATATATATATATATATATATATATATATATATATATATATATATATATATATATATATATGGTTGGATAATTTATATAGCGCCGTTTTCGTGAAAACTCACCTCAAGGGCGCTTTGTAGCTATTAGTTTTTCATGTTAGTAAAAGCTTAAAATCTAGGTTATTGATCTTAAATTAAATTAAAAATAAACATAAAAACGATGTATACAATACTTAGTATATTCTATTTAATTGAATCTAATGCCATGAAACGTTGAGAAGTGTCACGGAGCAGTTAATTACAGTGTTATTAAGTTGGTTTCATTACATTATATTCAAATTCAAATTTAGGAGGTGTTATTGTGTGAAATATTAAACAGGTGTGTTTTAAGTTGTTTTTTGAACGTGTTTATATTGTCTATTTGTCTGAGTCGGTATGGAAGTTTATTCCATGAGGATGGACCAGCAACAGCGAACGCACGATCACCAAAGTTTGATTTGTGCACTCGGTTAACTTCGTTTAGTTTACCGATTGCTGAGCTTTGAGCTGAACGGAGGGATTTCTGTCTGTTGTTTGAGGTGAGCGGAGTGCACATTTATTGCGGGGCCAGACCGTGTATTGCCTTGAATGTTGTTAGGCATATCTTGTACTCTATCCTTTCAGGGCACTTGAGCCAGTGAAGATTTTTTAAGTGGTGAGAGTATTTAGAAGCACCCGTGATAACTCTAGCAGCGGTATTAAATACAGATTGGAGTTTTTTTATTTCTTGTTTTGGGAGATGAGCATATATGCTATTGCAGAAATCAAGTCTTGAAATAACATAAGCGTTGATGAGAGATTTAGAAGCGTCTATTGGTAGTATTAGGTATGTAGGTACCTACCTACAATGATGTTCTAAATTAATTCGAATTCGATTTATAACAAATTTTATTTGAATATCAGAATGTGTCCGTAACCATAGTAACCATAGAACATGTAAAAAATATCAAATGGTTTGTAGACATTTTTTGAATAATATGTAGGTACCTACATTGGTTTGTTCGATGCCATAAAAATGAAAATTGTCAGAAAAATCAAATATTTTTAACAAATTATGCAATTTTATTACGCCTATATCTTTACTAATAATTAACAGACTTTTACAATATATGTCTTAAAACTTGCTTTAATGTCTTGTGTTTCATTTTATTATTTCATAATTACATTTATTTCAAAGGTTTATTATTTTCAAGAACATATTCATTCGGTAGGAAAATGAAATATTGTATGAAATGATATTAAAATGGCGGCATTTATGTACAAAACGCTTACTTTAAAAATAAGTTTAACATTATAATTATACAAAATATTCACCATGTTTTTCACTTAAACGCTAAGTTATACTTGAAAATATATTTTTTTCGTGTAAATACGTACTTCTAACTTTTAAACTAATAGATATTTGCGTGAAAAATGTACACTTTTTTGACAGATATGACTTGGAAAATTTTGTATGAGAAAAATAATTATTGAAATATTTTTAAAATTCAGCATTTTTATCGCTTAATTTTTAGCGTGACACTGCATCAGGTATACTGGTACACGTTCGCACATAAATTAGATTTTTAGATGCTCTTGGTTTTTCAGAAGGCGTGAGACAAACACACACACACACACACACACACACACACACAGACACTAACATTTTGATTGCTTTATTACTTTAGATTTTAGCTACTTTTACATCAAACTAAAATTTCCCCTCTACTACCTCAACTGTTATTTGATCAATGGTTTGCCTATTTAATAGCAAGTGTTATACCTTTTTGAATAGCTAAAAAGACGTAGAAGTTTTTACAATTATTTGCAGAATAAGTTCCATAATTTTTTTTTTCAAATAAAGCGCTTCAAAGTTAAAAACACTTTGTGATAATTCTTTAATTCTAACTGTTGTCGAGCTGTCTTTTTAAGCTGTTAGTAGTAGGTTCAGTTTTTGTAAATCATTTTTATTAATTGACATGCCCTCTAACTAGATACATAAAAAACGGACCCTCAGACCTCTAATCCGCAAAAAAATGATAAAATAGCCAATTTTTTTTTAATCTTTAAAATTCAATATCTCCATAACGGTTAAGTTTCGGACATAACATTTAGCATCAAATCCATCAGAAATGATCTGAATAATAACGTCCTTTAATATTCCGTACGACTTACCCTGTAACCCTGTATATTTGCAATTACAGCCAAGAATGCAAACGTAGAAAGAGTTTTTTTCTAACATGGGGGCTCAATGGTCGAAAGAAAGAAACCGACTAAAGGTGTCTTCAGTTCGAGCTATACTTTTAGTTCAATATTATTTGAAGAGTTTAACGTGTGAGGCTTTTTGTAAATCAATAATTATGGAAAAAAAACTTACTTAAAAAGGTAACTTCACATATTAAGTAGATACGATAAAACTGATTAAATACCTACTTGGATTATTACTAAAGGAAGATTATTTTAGTTCGTTTAACTTTTAATTAAAGAGATCTTTAAAATGTAAGCTGTGTTTTATTGAAAATCCTGAGATATCATGAGATTTACAAAATCCGGCCGAAATCCTGAGATATGGTAACCCTAACCTCGAGGGTTTTAATATTACTAAGTTTAAAACTACACAGAAAACATTCCTTAAATTATCTTATTTCATAGTCTTGTGGAATGATCTACTTTTTGTATATTAATTCATACATACATCGGTCTTTAGATGTTAGTACTGTAACATTATTATACAAGTTGACCTTTTAACTAAAGAACCGATCGATTCATCGCGCACTTTGGATAAACAAAACAAGTTAAATCCGGTCTGTGGAAAATAGTTTCGTTTTGTATGTAAAATTTATTGTTTTTATGTTAGGGTGAGTTTTCTTTTAATTGGTATCGTTTATAAATTATTTACTCTTGTGATTTGTTTTACTATTGCTAAATTTTATAATTTATTACTCACAGTTTAGATTTATATACATTTTACGTATTATATATCCACTTCATTAGTCATAGCCCGTACTGAGGTCGAATATATCATATTGAAATATCTTTATGTAAGTTATCGTATTTTATACATCATATTTCTAATCCGTATCGGTATATAATTTATTAATTTATCTTTTTGTACATATTATATAGCAAATATGGATGGATGGGTGGATGGCAGAGCGGTTAGCGCGCTGGGTTAGTAATCCAGTGGTCGCGAGTTCGAATCCTGCCTCGACCGATCTCGTTCACCTATAGGACAAGCATTTATGCTTAGTTTAGGGAACGTAGGAAGATGTATATGTACTTGTTTAACAAGGACATATTCATTTTTTATTAAAAAAAAAAAAACAATGGGTGGTGAGAGAGCAGCTAGCGCACTGGGTTAGTAATCCAGTGGTCGCAAGTTATAATCCTGTCATGACCGATTTCCTTCAACTATAGCACAAGCATTTATATTTAGTTTAGGGAATTTATGAGGAAGTATATTAATAATAATAATAATAGTAACTTTTATTTAGACGTAAAAAAATATAAAAATTAATACATCTAGTATAAACAAAAAAACAAACAGTATACATTTTTTTGATAAATTAATAAATTCTGGTACAGGTACAGGGTATGACACTAAATTATTTAAAACAATGTAAAGTATGGAGAAAATTAATAATTTTCAACTATGTGCTCAGCACCTAGCCTACGAAATGTGGCAAGACTTGTGGTTTGTTTTATTTTTGGTGGCAAACTATTATATATTTTAAGACCTTTATGGTATAAACTATTTTGAGTGCATGTTAATCTCGTTTTTGGAAATCCTGACATCCTCTCGTAGGGTAGGTGTGAACATTGGAATTGAATAATATATCCCTCTGCATATATTTTGGAAGCATATTATTTTTTAGTTTGAAAATCAAAGTTAATGTTTTGTATATAATGTATTGCTTTACTGTCATTAATTTTAGTTTATTTAACATTAGGTTTATTTTTGTATATCTGTTACATTTTAAAATTGTTCTCATTCCCATATTATGAATAATCTGTAATTTTCTATTTTGAGTTTCATTGCAGAGGAAAAGGACACTAGAACAATAATTTAAATGGGGAATTACAATTGAATTAAAAATTAATCTTGATGTGTGAAAATCTAAGTTATTTCTTATTCTTTTTAAGAAACCAATTTTTTTAGCCATTTTTTTCATAATATATTCAAAGTGTTTATCAAATTTCAATTTATCGTCTATCAATATACCTAAATATTTCATACATTTAACTTTTTCAATGTTCTCATTATCAATATTTAATGTGAAGTTGTCATTTTGTCCTTGGTCACTTATAATTAGAAACTTGGTTTTGGCCACATTTAATTTTAATTTATTTTCATATAACCATAGTACCACACTATTCAAATCAATTTGAACTTCTTCTATGCCATCACCAAGATTTTATTTCGCTATATATATTAATGTGTCATCTGCGAAGAGTTTTATATCACTGAATATTGTGCTTTTCTTTATATTTCTTCAGTTGTATAAAAGTTTTGAGAGAACAAAGAGATAATTCTTTGTTCTCTCAAAACTACTTCCTTTCAGAGACTGTATAGTGTCTTCTGAAATCAGATATTTTTAGACATTCATTAGTCACTCTGGCTGGTTCAGGGTGGACTATGGTAGGCAGAGGACAGTCCCACTGTGATATTTCAAAGTGTGTTCTCCTCTGAGAACTGTCGTCCGAAAAATAAGTCCATTGACGTGCTGATTATTTCACGATTTCTCGAGAATGTTATAAAAAAGCACTTGGATATGAGTCGTATAGAATCAAACATGGAACTTTGCATAAAAATAGAAATCGAGCTTTTGATGCCAACACAACAGGATCTAACAAATTACATTTTTAATTAATACGTTTATGTAAAGATACATTTTTGTTACCAAGTGATTAAAACTAATTATTTCACTATTTCTTGAGAATCTTATGAAATAGCACTTGGATATATTAAGAAATAACTCTTCTTTCAATATTTTTATCAGGTCTTCCATTCCGTTGAAACATACTCCCCAAGTATAAATATTCCTCTACTTTTCTAGCCATTCGTTCTCTACTTTTATCATACATGCAGTTATACTTTCATGCAGTTATTCAAATACCAATATCTTAGATTTACTAACATTCATTCTCAGTTCATTTTGCAGGCATCATTCATACACTTTATTTCACTAAATACTGTAACTCATCCGCACATTCAGCAAAAGACACATGGAAGTAGAATAAATGCTGTAGAAATGAGATCACTAATAAGAGTATGTAATAGAACGATATATGATAAAAAATGAGGACATAAGGAGAGAATTCAAGATAAAGAAGGATATTATATGTAAAATGAAAGTGAATGCCTTGAGGTGGTTTGGACATATTGAAAGAATGAACGATGAACAACTGACCAAAAAAATATACATGGATGCAAGAGTTAATAGGAGAGGTCGCCCCAGAAAGGGATGGCATGATCATGTGAATGATATTTTGAAAGAAGGAAACATAAAAAGTTTGAACAATCGACGAGCATGACGAGATTTACGGTTTTTTTTCAACGTTATAAAACATAAAATTGCACTAAATGGAAAAGGAACGTACCTATTTTGTCCGAAACGTTCCTAAAAAGTTACTGAATCAGACGTATTATGAATAATTATGAAATTTTCATAATTATTCAAAATACGTCTAATTCAGTTTCTTTTTAAGAACGTTCCGGCCAATATAGGTACGTTCCTATTCCATTTAGTCCAAGTTGATATTTTATAAAACTGAAATAAGACCGTAAATCTAAAATCTACAATTTTAGAACGTTCTTATTTTAGTTACAATAGTTACTGAATAGGGTGTAATGTGTATATTGCGCCGCTGGCGTTTCTTGGGTCAACAAAGAAGATTGCGGTAAGATGATATATGATCAAATTTTTCTAGATGAATTTGATACATATATTCTAAAGACGTTCAAGATTATTGAAATGCGCTTCATTAACATCCAAATAGCATATATAAAATGATTTTAAAGAATAAATATGTCACACATATGACTTATACACACCAACCCCCACATGCCCTCATACACTCCCAAACACACACACACATGCACTGCACTCACCCACTCCCTCACATACACACCATTTTTATATGTGTATTTTATTTTATTTTACAAAGTACAGCACACAGTACCTACATGCATACAATTATTAAAATTAAATAAGTAAAAATACAAATATGACATGTACCTCTTACGTACTATACCTAATATCAAAATAATACAATAAAAAGTGTGAATTAGTGTGGGTGCGCGCATGAGAGAAGAGTAACAATATGTATGTGTGTGTGAAAGGGATATCTAGAAAGAGTGTGGGTGTGTAGGTGTGTGTGTGGGTGAGAGAGAGTGGGTGTTTTATTTTGTTTTTGTATCAAGTATGGACATCTGATATATCGGTTTCACACTCTAATCTAGCCTTGTCACACTTCCGAACCACCTAAGAATCTTCATCTCGTTGGTGTGGAGTTTTTGTTCGGTATTAAAAGTAATTTATTTATTTATTTAAGTACATATACGGCCTCTAGGCCATTATAAAATAAAAGTTGTAAATAATACATAAAACTCGTATTAAACAACAATTAAAAAGAAAAACAACAGAATAATTAATTAATACACAATATTCATAACATTATTCCGCATCGACCTGACACTAGTTAGTGTAATCTATGCCTGACACTACTACAGGTACCTACAGAGTTGATGTCCCGCTCACACAGCACTACAGACACAGTGCGAGAAAGAGACACCAACTTCCACAATACCTGACACTAGTTAGTGTAATCTATGCCTGACACTACTACAGGTACCTACAGAGTTGATGTCCCGCTCACACAGCACTACAGACACAGTGCAATTGTTGTATCAAAAACTTATAATACATATGTGATATAAAACTGTCCGTCTGTTACACAGGTGACGAACGACATCAACGATCTGGATAAGGACGAGGTAAACATCATCTCCGGGGCGCTGGAGCTCCGCAAGAAGACCGTGCTGGAGATCATGACCAAGATAGAGGACGTCTTCATGCTGGACTACGAGGCGGTGCTCGACTTCGAGACTGTATCCGAGATCATGAAGTCGGGTAAGAGTCCACATTTAATTTATCTACAATCAGGAAGGCTGTTATTGCAGAAATCTTATGTAGATATACATCCTTATTGACTCAACGCTTATATTGAATTTGAATCCTGTGAACACGGTATCGAACAACCTTATTGACTCAACGCTTGTATTGAATTTGAATCATATGAACACGGTTTCGAACAACCTTATTGACTCAACGCTTGTATTGAATTTGAATCATGTGAACACGATTTCGAACATCCTTATTTACTCGACGCTTGTATTGAATTTGAATCCTGTGAACACGGTTTCTCTTTTTTTCTCTTTGTCCTGGCCTTTTCTTCCCATTATGTGGGGTCGGCCCTCCTCGTCCTCATTCGCCAAGTCCTTCTCTCCTGTGCGTCTCCTTCGCGCAAGTCTGCCTCCCGCAACTCTCTTGTGATGGTGGAGTGCCACGTTGTCAGCGGTCTGCCTGGTCTTCTGGCCTGCACTTGGATGTCCATCGCTCTACGTATCATATTTTCCTCTGGTCGCCTTATGATGTGTCCGTACCATCTCAATCTACTCTCAAGCAGCTTATCGGTGATTGGGGCCACACCAAAGCTTCCCCGAACGTGGACGTTCCGTACTCTGTCCATCATAGTCACGCCCCCCGCCCATCTCAGCATTCTCATTTCAGCTGTGTGAATGCTCTGCTGGTGACTCTTCTTCAGTGCCCAACACTCGGCGGCATATGTCATGGCAGGTCTGATAACGGTTTTATAAACCTGGCCTTTTATTTTTATGGGCATTCTACGA
The DNA here is from genome assembly GCA_963576475.1 of Molanna angustata. Lineage (NCBI taxonomy): Eukaryota > Metazoa > Arthropoda > Insecta > Trichoptera > Molannidae > Molanna > Molanna angustata. The sequence goes on along the minus strand of OY754983.1, from coordinate 18,118,104 downwards.
TCACAGAGCACGGAAGACAATGACCTCCATTTCATCCATCCTGTGTTGATGCGATGGACCACGTCATCCTCGACATCTCCTTGGTTTGACAGGTATGAACCTAAATATTTGAAGCTGTCGGTTTTTGGCACTGGTGATTCTTGGAGTGACAGTGTTAGGTTAATCTGAGGCTGTCCTGAGTAGAAACACGGCATGTATTCGGTTTTTGTGCGGCTTATTTTAAGGCCATTTGATTCAAGTGCTTCTCGCCAATCCTCCAAGGTTTGCTGGAGGTCTTCTATTGACTCGCTTATGAGAACCACGTCATCAGCATATAATATGTTCCAGGGTGCCCGTTTCTGGATGCCTGCTGTGAGGTGGTCCATCACCAGGTTGAACAGCAATGGGCTCAGGGCTGAGCCTTGATGGACACCGACTCTTATGTCAAATGGTTCGCTTATACCTGCTGGTCCTTTGATTTTTGTCCTGACCTCCGTGTACATATCAATGAGCAATGTGATGTAATGCTCAGGGACGCCCTGGGATCTCAGAGCCTGCCAAATTATCTTTCTAGGGACTCTGTCAAACGCTTTCTCCAGGTCTATGAAAGCCATGTGCAGATCCTTTTTGTTATCGCGATATTTTTCCATTGTTATTCTTATTGTTTGAATAGCATCCCGTGTGGATCTTCCAGGTACGAAGCCACACTGGTTTTCTGTAATTTCGGTCAATTCTCTCAGCCTTCGATTTAGCACTCTCTCCCATATTTTGAACGTGTGAGAGATTAATTTTACAGCTCTATAGTTCTCACACTGTCTCGGGTCTCCCTTATTCTTGTAAAATGGAACCAGATAGCTGCTCCTCCAACTGTTCGGCATTTTTGCCTCCATTAGCACGAAATTTAATAGTTGTGTAAGGAAGGTAACTCCTTCTTTACCTAATTGCTTCCACAGTTCCGCTGGGATCTCGTCTGGGCCCGTTGCCTTTTTATTTGCCATTTCGGATATAGCTCTTTTAACCTCATCCTCGGTAAACGATGCGATGGGTCCCTGTAGCGGAATTGATTGGTCGTTGTGTTGGTGGGGAAACTCTTCATTCAGTAATTCGCTGTAGTACTGTTTCCATCTTCCCATGATGTCTACGTTTGATGTTAACATTTGGCCAGTATTGCTCTTAATGTATTTGACCGTCTTTACGTCCAACGAATCTGTCACTCTGCGCCTTGCCACTTTGTAGATTTCATCAGAATGTTTTGAAACCTGTGAACACGGTTTCGAACAACCTTATTGACTCAACGCTTGTATTGAATTTGAATCATGAGAACCTTATTAACTCAACGTTTGTATTGAATTTGAATCCTGTAAACACGGTTTCGAACAACCTTATTGACTCGACGCTTGTATTGAATTTGAATCATGTGAACACGGTTTCGAACAACCTTATTGACTCAACGCTTGTATTGAATTTGAATCATGTGAACACGGTTTCGAACAACCTTATTAACTCGACGCTTGTATTGAATTTGAATCCTGTGAACACGGTTTCGAACAACCTTATTGACTCGACGCTTGTATTGAATTTGAATCATGTGAACACGGTTTCGAAAAACCTTATTAACTCAACGTTTGTATTGAATTTGAATCCTGTGAACACGGTTTCGAACAACCTTATTGACTCAACGCTTGTATTGAATTTGAATCATGTGAACACGGATTCGAACAACCTTATTGACTCGACGCTTGTATTGAATTTGAATCATGTGAACACGGTTTCGAACAACCTTATTAACTCGACGCTTGTATTGAATTTGAATCCTGTGAACACGGTTTCGAACAACCTTATTGACTCGACGCTTGTATTGAATTTGAATCAAGTGAACACGGTTTCGAACAACCTTATTAACTCAACGTTTGTATTGAATTTGAATCCTGTGAACACGGTTTCGAACAACCTTATTGACTCAACGCTTGTATTGAATTTGAATCATGTGAACACGGTTTCGAACAACCTTATTAACTCGACGCTTGTATTGAATTTGAATCCTGTGAACACGGTTTCGAACAACCTTATTGACTCAACGCTTGTATTGAATTTGAATCCTGTGTACACGGTTTCGAACAACCTTATTTACTCAACGTTTGTATTGAATTTGAATCCTGTGAACACGGTTTCGAACAACCTTATTGACTCAACGCTTGTATTGAATTTGAATCCTGTGAACACGGTTTCGAACAACCTTATTGACTCAACGCTTGTATTGAATTTGAATCCTGTGAACACGGTTGCGAAAAACCTTATGACTCAACGCTTGTATTGAATTTGAATCCTGTGAACACGGTTGCGAACAATATTGTGACCTGCTAATAATTCTTAACTGACACCCCATATCCATCCTCCCTTCCCTCCCTCAACCTCTATTTCCTTCCTTCCTTTGTTGCTGTCAATTTACTCTTAATAATGCTACGTGTTTCTTTCCGTTTGCTTTAAATTTAATGTACCTACCAATATACTATCTATGTCCTCACGTTGCTTTGGTTGGAAGAAATTGCCTTGTGGCAATAAACCCGTCATTGTACACAGTATTGTATATGAAGTTTAATAAATAAATAAATAAAATAAAAATAATGTTGGTTGCAGGAAAAATTTTATCAACACCTTAGGAACGATTTTATTATGTATTCGCATTTGATCACGTTTTTCAAATAAATTATATATTTCAACATATTATTTACCTAGTTGTATGATATTATATTATTTATTTTATTTTATGTTTAAATTATTACGTTCAATGTCAACTTTTGACAGCTGATGACATTTGTAAAAATATCTGTCGAGTTTTTACGTCTAGTAAAATATTTTACCCGCAGTCGACAGCAACAATACTTGCTAAGTACAAGAATATGTATGTCGCCGTCAATCTACATATTTTATACAAGTTTAAAAATTTCCAATTAAGATTCAAAAAAACATCATTGAACTTTTACACAAAAATAGCAGTTTAAGAAGAAGAGAAAAAATGATAATAATTCCAGAAAAAAAGTACACAAACATTAATTTGAAAGTCCAATAATTAATAAACAAATAAATATAAGTCATAATAAAGAACAGCAAATAAATATTAATTAATTCAGAATAAATATTTAATAGAGTTGTACCTAAAAAAGTATGTAGTGGTAAAAATATATAAACAAAAAAATAAAAGATGCAGAATCAGGGACAAGAACAGAAAATATCGAAATTGAAGTTGAAATTGCACGCACATGTCGCCGTGTCGTGAGTCGCGATCGCATGCGTCAATCGGTCAACTGTAAGTCCACTTTTATTAGGAAATCTATTGCGTGTCTCTTGTACATATTTTTTTGTAGGTCATCGGAGCCACGATATACATATTAAAATATCTAGATTCACCCTCCATACCATGGCTGTAAATCTTCGTGTACCGTGTCCACCTCACTAGAAAGACTGTTAGTCGTTCGCAATCGATCCCATGGATAAATTCATAGCCTGTATCACGTGGAGAGTGCATACTATGATTTTTGTCCTAATGTTTTTGTGTGTATGGCGTACTATGAAATTTTATGTCCTTTGTACAGCCCAATTTATAAGTTCAATTGGCTTCATATTGAATTAAAATAGAAAAGAATGCATTGACACCCGAATGCACAGTCCTAGGTAACTTAATACTAACTCCTAACCTCACTGGAGTATTTAGTATTCTTAAGTTAGCAATTGCGTTGCAGCAATACCTATCTGTATGTAGATAGGTATTGGTTGCAGAGACATCACTAACTAAATACTACGCCAAACTTAAGGTCGATGGCATAGCATTTCACATTATTGTGAAAGAGATAGACAGCTTTCTATGGATTTCTACTGACGTTTAAAATGTTTTTTGTCATAACGCAGACACAAGGCGAAGAAGAAGTGAAACATTTTTAATTGTGGGTCTGCCGACACCTCTTCGGCTTGTTCTCGGTCGCCATTCTAGGATCTTTTTGGTCCATCGTGAATCCTGGCAACTGGCAATATGCCCAGCCCAGCTCCACTTAAGATCAGCGACCCTTTCCGCTGCATCGGCTACTTTGGTTCTTTCTCTTATCATGACATTCTGAATTCTGTCCCTTATTGAAATACCCAGCAACTTTCACTCCATAGCTCTCTGTGTCACTAACAGCTTGTGCATTATTCGTTTTGTTAGGACCGATTTTTCCATTTCATAAATAAGCACTGGGAGAATACATGCATCGAATAGCTTCTTTTTCAAATAATGGGAGTATTTGCGGGATTTCAAAATATGATAATTTCCCAAAAGCTGCCCAGGCAAGGCCACGTCTTCTCTCCGAATAAGATAAAATAAACACTACAACATTCTTACTGTATTATTTTGTGTGTGAGCAATGTGTCTGCTATGATGTTTGTTGAAGTGGTGGTTATGAGTACAGTACTTAAGTAGAGCAGGAAATATCACCCAGTTCATAATTATATAGTTACTATACAGGGTTTTCTAGTTGGGCAGCAGTTATCTACTTGTTGATGTCGTTGTAAAGTATAGTGTGATCAAAAAAAATAAATTATGTGGGAAAATCTGAATAAATCCACACATGGTGCTGTTGTCGAGACTGTTGTAGCATGCAGTAGTTCTGCAGTAGAGGAGAATACTGTCCTACATTCGATGCCCTTATTCTTAAGTTGAATGCCACTAGATTCATCAAAATATGCCGACTCCATTGGTTGGAGCACGTAGAAAGTTCTAACGAAAGGTCCACGCCGAAGTAACTCTGTGGCAGTTGGCCAAAAGGAAGAAGGGAGACCAAAATTTAGATGGTTCGACTGTGTGGAGTGGTACCTGCGATCGCTGCTGGAAACAAATTTAACAGCTTTAATACGGTGGAATGGCGACGATTTCTTGAGGAGACTAAGGCTCATACTGGGTTGAAGCGCCACAGATGTATCCCTCCTTCTTTAGTTCGGTTGGCAGCAAAGCGATGCATCTCTTTTCTCCACTCCGCTCAGTCTTCAGCGACTTTTTTCTCTGTGTGACACCTCATGTTCTCGTCTAGATACTCTCGATGTAGACGATCTCTGCCAGTTATTCCCTCCAAAATTATGTGTCCGATCCTCGTGTCGCAACACATGACTTATCCAATATGTACACTTTTTACATAGTGTTTAAAATATGTGCCAGGTTTCTTCAATTTTGCTGAAAACCTCCTAATTTGTAATATGGTTCCTTCAATATATACAGAGTATTCGTCGGTAGGTTCACATTTCGATGGCCTTCAATATATGTATGTGTGTATTCTTAGGTTGAATATTTCACTTATTTTAATGAATCGATATTATTTTTTTCCATCGTGTTGTCCCAGAACCTTGGACTACGCACCTTAATATTTCGCACTATCGCGGGGAAGGGGGTTAGTTTGTCCCCCTCCCTTCCTCGCTCCCTCCGGGCAGTGAATCTGGGTCAGCTACGCTGTACACTATATAGGTACACCACCCCCCGCCTGGCCTATCGGTTCCGATTACATAATATTATCATAGATGTTTTTGTCGCTGTTGTTGTTCGCTTTGCGGCGGCTCCCAAACGGCGCCATTTCGGTATGGTGACCTCCTTGATCTGCGACAATACACCGAACATCAATAATAATAATAATATTAAACACTTCCTTGCACCCTGCGCAAGTGTTGAGTTCTTCCAACTAACCAGTGTTTCTAACCCAGAGAAGCAATATTTGCGTGAGAAATGAATTCTAATAAATTTGATCTCTGCTGGTGATCGAACCCAAGACGCCCGACTCGTTTTTATCGTATTTATATTGTAATGATCCTGGTCACGGCACCACTGTAAAGAATCCGTATCCTCGAGACTGGTTTCCAGGAATACCCTGGTTACGGATTCATTATAACAGTCATGGTATCAAATGTATGATGATTCTTGTCCCCTACTGTGGTAATCATTTAAAATATATGTAGGTAAACATTCGAGATAGGAATAATATTCAATTAATTATAAACGACTCGACTCTAGAACGTAAGTCCGAAATGAGGGACTTGGGAATTATATTAGACGAAAAATTAAATTTCATTAAACACTATGACAATATTACTTCCCGTGCTTACAAGACCCTAGGCTTTATATTTAGAAACACAAAGGATTTCCGGAATCCCAACTCGCTGGTAATACTGTTCAACTCGCTTATCCGAAGTCTTTTGGAATTTGCCTCTGTGGTCTGGAACCCGAGTTATACTGTCCACATTAATGCTATAGAGAGATTACAAAAAAAATGCATAAAACAATACAATTTCAGAAACCGTCGGTATTTCCGGTATTATGATCAAGCACTTAGACATTATAAAATAAAATCACTGGAAGACCGAAGGATAGTTATTGATCTGGTCTACTTGTACAGAATTTTAAATAATATAGTCGATAGTAGTGCACTCCTGAGTGCAATTCGTTTCCACTGTCCATCTAGAAGTAACAGAAATAAAACACGCAAGCGCATAAAGTGATCACGTAAACCAGCCGATGACAGGTCGTAAGCCCTGTAGGTGCCTTGATTTCCCGGTTCTCCTACAATAAATATTCCAACTTCGTCTCTATTGAGATAATTAAAAATCTGTTAAAAAATATCTTTGACTCCCGACAGGGAAAAAAATCCAATGTTTGCGCATATGCAATAATAAAAATATATTCGAGAAATAAAACACTATTTTATATCGAATCCTGTAGAACTAACTATATATTAAACACATTTGTCAATAGAGCGTGTATTAGTTTCAATAATAACTGTATGACCAATACAAAGATAGACCTGTTTTCATCAAACACTGCATCCTATAAAAAAGAATTTTTCGAATCCATGAAGCCAAGCAAATGCATTCGAACTGGCCGCGTCTCCTTCCATCTCATTCGCACACTTTCAAAATAGTATGTCGCGAGAGAGATAGAGACTGTTAGTGTGGGACGAAGTCTTCCGATAGTCGTTAGAATTCGGGTAACTTCAGACTCTGCCGAGCTATTCCGAAGGCTAATTTAATTCAACGGTTATCAATCAATTCGTCGTGATTTTTTGTGTGCGTTTAGCGATAATTCTTTAGCGCTTTGTCCGATTTCGATTATTATTTTTTTCATAGGAAAGGTTGTACCTAATGGCTGGTCCCATATAAATGTGGTCAAGATCTGATGATGAAATCCACGAGAAAATCATTAAACTCTTCAATTTGTACGATGTATGAGCGAATAATTCTATACCACCCACCTCAACCGATTTCGATTTAGGATGACAATTCCTGAATACGTTATTCAAGACTGTATTTCTATTGCATAAAAAATTCAAACTTAATAAAAAATCTCGATTTTCCAGACCGTGAGAGCATTTAGAAATTTTGACAGGTGAAATCATAGAGAAGAAAACTAATCGGTTTTAAGTTTATGGACTTAACACATTATGATATCAATATGAAGTCAATTGGACTTAGAGTTTGGGCTGTAGAGAGGACACAAAAAAACAACGTAAATGATGAAACCATAGAGAACAAATTAAGGGTGTCTATGGTGTACTAATCAGCTCTGTCTATGCACTTTACACATATGATGTAAATATGAAGTCGATCAGATTTATAGTTTGAGCTGTAGAGAGGACACAAAAAGGGTACAGCGTACGCCATATATATATATATATATATATATATATATATATATATATATATATATATATATATATATATATATATATATATATATATATATATATATATATATATATATATATATATATATATATATATATATATATATATATATATATATATATATATATATATATATATATATATATATATATATATATATATATATATATATATATATATATATATATGTTATATTTGATGTTTTCACGGGTGAAATATGTTATAATATTTTTATCTCGGTTTTCCCGTGTCAGTAGGTCTTGACTAAGACCATTTGTCTTCCGACGTTTCGCCTGAATATCACCAGGCATTTTCAAGGACTTAACGAAAAGCACGCGCGCGACACACGTCTACTCACACTGAAAGCTCACCGTCAAGTGAGCTTTCAGTGTGAGTAGACGTGTGTCGCGCGCGTGCTTTTCGTTAAGTCCTTGAAAATGCCTGGTGATATTCAGGCGAAACGTCGGAAGACAAATGGTCTTAGTCAAGACCTACTGACACGGGAAAACCGAGATAAAAATATTATAACATATATATATATATATATATATATATATATATATATATATATATATATATATATATATATATATATATATATATATATATATATATATATATATATATATATATATATATATATATATATATATATATATATATATATATATATATATATATATATATATATATATATATATATATATATATATATATATATATATATATATATATATATATATATATATACATATATACAAACACAGCACGACGAAACTCAGTGTACCCTCTCAACATGATACCCGTTGAGATACTGACGTAAAAAAAATACGCTTAAAAATTGTAAAATCATAATAATAATAAACACTTCTTTGCACCCTGCGCAAATGGCAACTTTATTGCCATATGGCAATTTCTTCCAACTAACCAGTGTTTCCACCCCAGAAAAGCAATATTAGCGTGAGAAATGAATTTAAATAGATTTTTCGAACGATCGAACCCAGGACGCCCGCACAGAAACTAAACGGCTTACCAACTGTACCACGGCGGTCAGCATGACTCTCCACTATTCCATAGTAGTGGAGAATAAAAAATCATGTGTGAATTTGGGCATTTTTGGAGTCGGCTTTTTTGTTACACACGGTTTGAAATACGCTGGTCGAAGTTAACTAAACTTACTAGGGATGTGGTGTGGGATGTTGGGATCGGGTAAATTTTCATAAACACCGACAGCCCTGTGGATAGACCAAATACCACACAAACTATACATCGTGTTGTTCACTCAATACATTCATACCTGATACAATGGGACGTTTGTTCATTTTGCTCTATAGGTAATAATTTGGGCGACGACGCGACGGAGCACTTACACATACATACATAATATGTATTTTGTCATTTATATTGAATGTTTTTTTTCCGATCTTATTGTTTGCACAGACAAAAGGTATTCTTCTTCTTATTATTTTTTATCAGACTTCTTCCCTCAACTGCTGGAGATAGGCCTTTGTCGGTTTGATGCCATCTGCCGCCATTTTCTCCCGGCCTTCCTGAATTATATCATCGCACTGAAAAACGAGTGGGTTGTGGCCAACGCTAAACTCCTCACTTACAAGTCATTCTATAAAGTATTCAAATTTTGTATGAAAAATTTCCAACATTTTCATGAAATGAGTTTATTAAATTATTTTTTATTTAAATATTTTATTACGAAAACTTGATAATTCTTCAATGCCATTTTATGAAAGTGATGTGCCTTTTTAGGAATTTGAAAACAAAAATTTCAAATTTTAAGTTTCCTGAGCTTGGGGTCACTTTGAAATATTTGACAGTTAAAAAAATGAGAAGCACTGATCAGATATCCTTCGAAATATAATGGGGTTTGAGTGAGTATTAGATATACAAAATTGCAAAATTTGGAAAGAAACGAATGAGTACTTTAGTCTATAATCGATAAAGTAAATTAAACACGCCGCACATAGTACACACACACAGATACATTGTGATGAAACTTTCAGAATACAATCTCAGCATGATACTAGTTGATAATCTGCAAAAAAAAAATACCCTTAAAAATTGCGAAATCATAACTCCCCACTATATCAACTTGTGTTAGTGAGGAGTAAAAATGTTAATAAGTAGTAACAAAATTTCACGTTAAAATCAACCGAACTATAATTTTTGGGGCCTGCCGATGCCTCTTCTATTTTCCCATGGTCACCATAAGGATTTTCGGGGCCCAGCGTTCACCATCTTGTCTTGCGTCATGCCCTGCCCACTGCCATCGCAATGCGATCCATGACGTCTACTACTTTGGTCCGATGCCTTGTGTATTTCTTCATTTCGGATTGTGGTTCTCAGACTTACTCCGAGCATGGACCTTTCCATCGATCGCTGCGTGCATTTCAGTCTTTCAGCACTTTTTTTGGAGAGAGTCATTGTCTCTAGTCCATAGATCATCACCGGCTGTTTGCACATTTCAAAGTTTTTCTTTTTAGGCATATTGGAACCTCATTATTCTCAAAGACATGTATTTTATTATAAGCTGCCCAACTCGTCTGCTGTCTGATTCTCTTTTCCCAGCTTAATTTTATGCCCCAAGTATCTACCTATACTCATCCACGTCAACAATGTCGTTTCAATTTAGAAAGTCTGGTATCCCGGGTTCGCGATCTTTGTTATCATTATTAAAAAGGTACTGGGAAATTATAATTAAACGACAATAAAGGAACGAAATCTTCAATCCGATGAACGTACCACACTCTCCATCCCCGTTCACTCCGCTGAAGTTTTAAGCTCTTATTTTCTAAATACAGCCAGCTTATGTGACGATGTAACGTTGATTCGTCTTAATCTATAAAATTATTTGAGAAAATAAATTATATTTATAAACTATATTTAAAATAAATTATATTTGTCGGCCTTCGTGGCTAAGTTGGCTAGGTATCTGACTGCTGATCCAAGGGTCCCGGGTTCGATTCCCGGTGGAGACACAGTTTTTAATTGTCTTTTCAGTCTGGATCTGTGAGACGATAAATATCCAATATAGTTATTGGGTGCGTGTTAAATAATTATTTGACATAGTACCTGTTAGTTGCCCGAGAAGCTACATAAAATAAAATTATTATCTAGAATGTTCAATGTGATCCTTTGTTTTTAATACCTATACATTTAGGTAAGAGATATTATATGACAATATCGGTCGACAAAACTTAATGTCTCACAATATCCAGACAACCTCTGAGATGCAAATTGGTTGTAGACAATAAGCCAATAGAACAGGTTACAACTTTTAAATAACTAGGTATGGAGATATCTAGTCGCAATGATCTCTATAAAGTAGTCAAAGAACAGACTCATAAAGCTGCAGTTATCTCCGGATGCATGAGGGACACTGTTTGGGCCAATAAACATATGATAATTGAGAGTAAGGTCCGAATATATAGAACCTGCATCAGACCCATAATGACTTATAGAGTTGAAGCAAGGGCAGACACGGTGAGAACAAAACAGCTACTCAGATCAACAGAGATGAAAACGCTATGACCTATCTTGGGCAGAACCCTAAGAGACAGAATTTCCAATGAGGAGATCCGCAGAACCTGCAATATGGAAGATATTTTAAGGTGGAGCAGGCAAAGAAGACGATACTGTTAAAATGATGAATCCAGAAAGGCTGCCAAAGATTGTAATGCGCGAGATACCAGAGAGACGCCGACCACCGGGAAGACCATCAAAGAGATGGAGGGAGAGCTGGACATCCTCGTCCTAGGACCTGTAAAAACAGATCATAGATCTACAAAAAGAGTAAGAAGAAGAAGAGACTTTTAGAGTCATTTTCGCATTTTTTTTTTGTATAGCGGATTTTAATATGGGAGAATTGGTTGGATATTTGGTTGTCTTGGAAATTGCACGCGATACTTATTTAAACACAACATGACCAGCCAACTAATAGGAGTGTATATTGGGAAACACGAACCTTTCAAATATATTGGGGAGGTAATATATTTATAAAATCAATATTCAATGCCGTTTTGGATTTCATTGTTCAACTAAACTGTACACGTTGTGTTTAAGAGTTCCACATCGTATTGCGTTATAGTGGTTCACACATACATCGAAGACTAGCAAAAACACATCATGGGTCAGCATCACACAAAAACTCTTCATGGGTTAGTATCTCAGAAAAACACTTCATGGGTCAGCATTACACAAAAACATGTCATGATTTCAATGAGAACTTTTCGTTAATTCCTGTTTAATAAATGCCAAATATTATCTCCGTATTAATACGTATAATTGTTTTCTTGTCATCATAGGTCGCCATGTGTCAGCATTACACAAAAACACGTCACAGTTCAACGTATAATAAAAACATGTCATGGGTCAGCATCACACAAAAACACGTCATAGGTCAACATATAATCAGCATTGTACAAAAACATTTCATGGGTCAGCATCGCACAAAAACACGTCATGGGTAAGAATATCACAAAACACATCATGGGTTATCATTTGACAAAAATAAGTCATGGATCCCACAAAAACAAATCGTGGGTCAGCATCTCACAAGATCACGTCATGGGTCAGTATCTACACGTACACAAGAGCCCACATGTATTTACATCATAAGTCCCAATATTAGAAGTTAAAAGAGGGCAGACACATGTGGTATGGCCACGCCATGTGCAGGAAGGACACGTACTCCTTCAGAACTAGAAAGAGTTAGACCACCGGCAACATGATGATGGACGGGCATCGAGATGGAGCTAGTGACGCAAGGTGTCTCACATTAGACAGCCCTAATCCTCATGGGTGTCTGACCCCGGAAAAACTAGGACAGAGGGGTGATGTATGCATTATTCTTTAAAAACAAACAATATAATATTATGTTCGTCGATCGTGAAAACGTCGTATTCCAAATGTCGATTCGTTCAAGAGAATGAAATTCTATTGAAGGAAGAGGCAGTTTAAATCCAAGACGCGTGTATGAAGGAACATTTTGTATGGCGTAGTAAACTTTTTGCATGCTAAAAACACAAACTTAAAGGCTTCGCAGCATATATGTTCCGATACATGGATTTACTCAGAATTCGGAGTAGAACATTTTTATGTTTTGTGTGTGTGTGTCTGTGGGTGTGTGTGTCTGTCCCCCCCCCCTTATAACTTTTGATCCGCTCAATTTACAGAGCCCAAAATTTCAAAATATATAAACAGTTATAAGTCTACAAAACTTTTATACTCAGAATGATGAATTTTTGTTTCAGTCAGGGGTTATCAACTTTTGAATTTTTGGTTTATCTTTCCATATATCTCAGAAACCATAAAAGCTTTTTTTATGAAAAATTTATGAGTTTTACTGCCTATATTTCCAAATATTTTAAAAATATCGAAAAAAAACGAAACACCCCAACTAGATAATTTTATTTTCTATAAAAAATATTAATATTGTAGAAGTACATCTCAATTTTTTTTAACAATTTTTATAAAAATTGAATTTAGTGACGACATTGCTTCATACAATTTGTATGGCAGTCGCCTATACACAATATGTAAGAAGACTTAATAGTTTGATACTTAATCTCCAAACATACATACAGAACCATCATGCTGTTTTGATATTCCGGGTAGGAAAAGAGGACTGACCTCCATACTGTCCTATCTTGACATACATACCAACATGTGTTAAAATTTTCAATAATTTGAATTTATGGGTTTATAGTTTGATTCTTATTTTTCAACTATACATACTATCGCTATCGACAGTTGGATCTCATGTGTTACACGCAACTAGTAATACAATAGTGAATTGTCGATTTGACTGCGTGTACATTAAACGCTCTTTCTTTACTGTACGAAATTTGGCAAGCTGTCTTGAAACACGTGTGCTCTGTTTGTTTATTCATTATACTTTAACACATTATTTGAATACACACACACGCGCACGCATACACACACGCGCACGCACGCACGCTCGCACGCACGCACGCTCGCACGCACGCACGCTCGCACGCACGCACGCTCGCAAGCACGCTCGCACGCACGCACGCACGCAAGCACGCACACACACACACACATACACACACACACACACACACACACACAACTCCCCACTATATCCCCTTGGGTTAGTGAGGAGTTAAAAAAATGTAAAATTAGCCTATTAATATTTACGAATTTGACATTGTGGCATTTCAAATAAATTTTCGGGAGACAAATTTTTTTTCCATCCTGAGTAAGAAGACGGGTCGCTTTGAAACCTATTGCATAAAATTGTCTCATTAATTTATTAGACTGTTGTTCATTATCGTTATCGTAACCAGCGACAGTTCAAATTGGTAAAGAAGCACATCACTTTCATAAAATGGCATTGAAGAATCAAAAATATTTTTTTATGATAAATTTATGTGTTTTTATCTGCCTGTATTTCTAAATTTTTTAAAAATGTCTATAAAAGCCGAAACACCCCGACTATAGATAATTTAATTTGCTATAAAAAATATTAACATTGTAGTAGTACATCTCAATTGTTTTTTTTATAATTTTTATAAAAATTGAATTTAGTGACGACATCACTTCATACAACGTGGCCTACGACATACAGGCCTGAGCGCGCTGGTCAATCTCCGTTGACAAAATACGAACTTGGTGCCATCCATCCTCACATTACCAAGTTAGTATTGAAGTTGTTTCAACCGGGTGACGTTTCTCCGCGAAGATAACTTTATTTTGAACTGTGTTTATAAGTATCGTAGGCCACGTTCATACAATTTGTAATGACAGTGGCCTATACACAATATCTAAGAAGACTCAATAATTTGATACTTAATCTCCAAACATACATACATACCATAATGCTGTTTTCATATTCTGGGTAGGAAAAACAGACTGACCATCCTATCCTGACATACATACCTATATGTTTTATATAGAAATCAAAATATCTTAAAATGTTTATAAATTTGTGTTTACGTGTTAATAGTTTTGTACATATTCTTCAACTATACATACTATCGCCATTGATAGTTGGATCTCATGTGTTTCATGTAGAGATAATATCTCATATTATGGCTTATTCATACTATTTTCAATTGACTCAAATATAATAATAATTATAAAATACTTTTATTGGTTTATACAACGTGGCGGACTTATTACCCGCAGGCAATCTCTACCAGTCAACCACCATGGTAAATACAGTCAGTAACAGGGATAGAAGAATACAAATAGAAAAATACAAAAAAAATCATAAATTAAAAATACAAAATAAATATAAAAAACAAAAAATAATATATGTATGTATAAATAAGAACAAGAATAAGAATAAAAAATACATCAGATAGATATAGTATGTTTATTGGATGGAGGATAGGAGAGGAGAAAGGAAGAGGGATAAAGGGAAAAAGACGTTAATTTGTGTTTATGTGGATAGAAAGTGTGACTTCAGACGCTTTTTGAATGCTATCAAATTAGTGGCATCTCTGATACTCTCCGGCTGCTGGATATATTCCACATCCGAGCTACATGAACTGTAAACAAGTAAGTATAAGTAGAGGTGTGGTGTATTGGTATTGTATGTAAGTGTGCTATTATGTTGGGACCGTAAGTAAGTATAAGTAGAGGTATGGTGTATTGGTATTGTATGTAAGTGTGCTATTATGTTGGGACCGTAAGTAAGTATAAGTAGAGGTGTGGTGTATTGGTATTGTATGTAAGTGTGCTATAATGTTGGGACCGTAAGTAAGTATAAGTAGAGGTGTGGTGTATTGGTATTGTATGTAAGTGTGCTATAATGTTGGGACCGTAAGTAAGTATAAGTAGAGGTGGGTGTATTGGTATTGTATGTAAGTGTGCTATTATGTTGGGACCGTAAGTAAGTATAAGTAGAGGTGTGGTGTATTGGTATTGTATGTAAGTGTGCTATTATGTTGGGACCGTAAGTAAGTATAAGTAGAGGTGTGGTGTATTGGTATTGTATGTAAGTGTGCTATTATGTTGGGACCGTAAGTAAGTATAAGTAGAGGTGTGGTGTATTGGTATTGTATGTAAGTGTGCTATTATGTTGGGACCGTAAGTAAGTATAAGTAGAGGTGTGGTGTATTGGTATTGTATGTAAGTGTGCTATTATGTTGGGACCGTAAGTAAGTATAAGTAGAGGTGTGGTGTATTGGTATTGTATGTAAGTGTGCTATTATGTTGGGACCGTAAGTAAGTATAAGTAGAGGTGTGGTGTATTGGTATTGTATGTAAGTGTGCTATTATGTTGGGACCGTAAGTAAGTATAAGTAGAGGTATGGTGTATTGGTATTGTATGTAAGTGTGCTATTATGTTGGGACCGTAAGTAAGTATAAGTAGAGGTGTGGTGTATTGGTATTGTATGTAAGTGTGCTATTATGTTGGGACCGTAAGTAAGTATAAGTAGAGGTGTGGTGTATTGGTATTGTATGTAAGTGTGCTATTATGTTGGGACCGTAAGTAAGTATAAGTAGAGGTGTGGTGTATTGGTATTGTATGTAAGTGTGCTATAATGTTGGGACCGTAAGTAAGTATAAGTAGAGGTGTGGTGTATTGGTATTGTATGTAAGTGTGCTATAATGTTGGGACCGTAAGTAAGTATAAGTAGAGGTGGGTGTATTGGTATTGTATGTAAGTGTGCTATTATGTTGGGACCGTAAGTAAGTATAAGTAGAGGTGTGGTGTATTGGTATTGTATGTAAGTGTGCTATTATGTTGGGACCGTAAGTAAGTATAAGTAGAGGTGTGGTGTATTGGTATTGTATGTAAGTGTGCTATTATGTTGGGACCGTAAGTAAGTATAAGTAGAGGTGTGGTGTATTGGTATTGTATGTAAGTGTGCTATTATGTTGGGACCGTAAGTAAGTATAAGTAGAGGTGTGGTGTATTGGTATTGTATGTAAGTGTGCTATTATGTTGGGACCGTAAGTAAGTATAAGTAGAGGTGTGGTGTATTGGTATTGTATGTAAGTGTGCTATTATGTTGGGACCGTAAGTAAGTATAAGTAGAGGTGTTGTGTATTGGTATTGTATGTAAGTGTGCTATTGTATTGGGACCGTAAGTTAAGGCCATGTGAGGATAAGTGGGCGAATTTCTCTTTGAGGTACGTGGGTGTAAGAGGGTTATTAAGGATTTGGTAGAGTAGGGAAAGAACATGTGAATCTCTTCGGTGACGGATCTTTAACCAGTTCAGTCGTTGCCTGCTCTCGGATACGTAGTCGAACTTCCTGAGTCCAAACACGTATCGAATGCAGACATTTTGTAATCGTTCGAGTTTGTTAATTTGTTCTTCAGTTGCATCCAGGTAGGCAACGTCAGAGTAGTCGAGTAATGGTAGCATGAGTTGTAGTCAAGTAATGGTAGCAAATATACTTATAAATACGAATACAACTAAGTTGTCTTATATTTGTGATAAATGTTTTTATTAAAAATCTAAAATTTCTGGATCCAGTGCAAATCCAGCAAATTTTAAGAAAATCCTGTTGTATTGTAATCCCTACTCCATTCTTCTTCTTCTGGGTCACAATCCTAGGATTGGTCTACACCAAACACTCGATCTTTCCACTTAACTCTATCGTCTGCCAGTCTCTTCATCTCTTTGTAACTACTGCTACAGGGCACATCACCGATTATCTGGTCTATATAGTTGTTTCTGGGGCGACCTCTACAGTTGCTCCCATCAATCATTCCTTCGACGATGGTAAAAAGCAGACCTGGGTGCCGGATGTTGTGGCCTATCCAAGTTGTTCTCTGTTGGGCAATTCTTTTCATAATTTGCCTTGTCTCTCCAACCCTACTTAGTACCTCGTCGTTGCTGGTGTGTTCTGACCAGTGAACTTTAGCCATGCGTCTGTAGCACCACATCTCAAACGCAGACAGACGTCCCGTTTCACGTTGGTTGATGGTCCATGTTTCACAGCCATATAGCAGTACACTCCAGACGAGAGTCTTGATCAATTTTTTCCTAATTTTGATGGAAATATTAGGGGATTCGAAAATTATTCCATTATTATCCTCCATTAAGGGGCCCATACACAGTACGATTCGTCGTTTCGGTCATCTGAAGGACGATCGTGACGATCGATCGCAAAGAGCCATTACACTGTCGATTTATTTATTTATTTATTTGGGAAGCCAACAGCTCATTTACATTTTTTATAATACAAATTTTAACATAGACTTCAGAGCCAATAACAAGCTTTCCATCAAAAACAAGAAAATACTGTAAACAACTCATGTTACACACACACACACACATATGCACATATACAATTTGTTTGGGATGGATAGGAGGGTACGAGGGAGGAAAATTAGGAGCGTATCACCTTCAATATCTCGCGACGAAACTTATCATATTTCACATTGAAGATGTCCACCCCGCCCCGGCTGAGAACAACGTGTTATGAGAATCACATACGCGTGGAATTGTAGCATTCTTTCTGATATTTGTTCTACATACCGGAACATGTAAAAGTTCAGATCGGCGAACCATTCCACCTGGAACATGGATACCCACTAGGTTAACAAGCTCAGGTGAGTCGATGGCACCGTTCAGAATTTTATGCAGCAGCGATTGGTCGTGCAAGACTCTTCTAGATTCGAGAGTGTCGAGTCTGTGATATTTTAATGATTCCCTATAGTCAGTAAAATTTAAGTGAAATTTATGATTTAGGTAGTTATTGAATTTATGTTGTACTCTTTCAATTCTAGTGATAGGTAGGTATGTGTTACATATAAAGGGGACCAAATTTGTGTATTTATCGTTACGATTTGCATGATTGCATGGGTTATGTTGCGATCTCCGATATCGTCTTCGACCAAGTAAATCGTTAACAATATTGACATTAACTATCGATTCGTCGTTTCGATCGGTCTGAAACGACAGATCGAAACGACGAATGTACCGTATTATGGGGCCCATTATAGCCTCTCGTTCAATATCCTCATACATTCCCTAAATTAAAATGCTTCTGCTATAGGTAAACAAAATCGATATTATTACTTATTCAGCGTGCCAGCCGCGCTCTGCTACCGACCGACCAATCTAAACATTAATTCATCGTCTCGTGAATATTATGTGTTAATTAATCATTTGGGGCCCGGTAGTCAAATATGTGATGGCACTGCTTCAATATCGCAATATTCCTCTATATCTCGCAATAATAACATTTTCGACCGCACGTTTAATATTTATAATAAGCCACGTTGTTTATATTTAGCGAGCGCGCGTCTCCGCGGATTCGTGTCGGGCGCGTGGCGTGGCGTTGTGGCGGCGCGGCGCGTCACACATGTCGTCCATCATAGCAGTCGTCGGTTCGCGTGTCCGTCTATCCTGGCCGGCGTCCAAGGCGGACAGACGGGAAAGGGCCCCGGTGACGTCACGGCTCGGCTCGGTTGGGGAACGTGTGGAAATCTCGTCAAAACAGACGGAAACAAATCGTGTGTCATTTCGTCGACAACAAGACGAAAATAAAACTTCCATACTTGAATAGAAAACAAACGAAAATAACACGCTTTTCATACAAAACAAATAAAAACAACACACATTGTTTTGTAGAAAACAAACGAAAATAACACATTCATTTGTAAACACCAAAACAAAATAAAAAATTCCTTCGTCGACACAAGACGAAAATAATGCTTTTTCTTTAATATAATACGAATATAACACATTATTTTGTCAGAAACTAACGAAAATAACACATTCATTTGTAAAAATAAAGCAAAATAATAATTTATCTTTGATATAGAAAACAAACGAGAATAACACATTCTTTTATCGAAAACATTTTTACATACTTTATACAATTTATTGGTAATTTTTAATATAGAAAACAAACAATAATAACACATTCTTTTATCGAAAACATTTTTACATAGGTACTTTATACAATTTATTGGTCATTTTTAATATAGAAAACAAACAATAATAACACATTCTTTTATCGAAAACTTTTTTACATACTTTATACAATTGGTCATTGGTCAACACATTCATGTGTAAAAACAAAAGCAAAATAAAAAAATTCTTTCATCGACAACAATACGAAAACAATATGTTTTCTTTAATATAAAAAACAAGCGAAATTAACACATTATTTTGTCAAAAAGAAACGAAAATAACACATTCTTTGGTAAAAATAAAAGGAAAATAAAAAAATCTCTCGTCAACATCAATACGAAAATAATATTTTTTCTTTAATATTGAATACAAATTAAAACAACACATTATTTTGTCAAAAACAAACGAAAATAACACATTATTTTTTCGAAAACATTTTTACATACTTACTTTGATTATTGTAAATCTTGATTATTAATATTATGTGCCTATATTCTTTCAGGTTTTTCCCGTATTCCTGTATTTGAGGGCAAACGCGGCACCATCGTGGCCATGCTATACGTTAAGGATTTGGCCTTCGTGGACCCCGACGACAACACGCCCCTGAAGACCCTCTGCCAGTTCTATCAGAACCCCTGCAACTTTGTGTTTGAGGACGTCACCCTGGATGTCATATTCAAGCAGTTCAAGGAAGGTAATATATTATGTATTACATTATTAGTAAATACATTTGTAACAAGTATAAACTAATGAATAATTACAAAAAAAATACAAAATTTGATACAAAGAACACTATTTAAAAATAATAATGATAATGTCTAAAGAAATAGAAAAAGGGTGGGATGCGAAGGTATGAAATATGTATGGTGGAATTATATGTACGTGGATAAAATATATGATTCATGGATGGATGAGCTTGAAGAACATGCTAACCATACATACATACATACATACATACCATCACGCCATGTCCCTTGCGGGGTAGGCAGAGAGAACCGAACGCCACTTACTTCTATCTTGACATACATTCATCGCCTCGACAACATTCATACATCGTCTTATACATGTTCGTCTGTTGTTCACGCTTCTAACATTTCCGTCTTTCAAAATATCATTCACATGGTCGTGCCATCCCTTTCTTGGGCGGCCCCGGCCTCTCAATCCAATCCTCTCCGCATTGTATATTTTCTTCGTCAGGCGTTCCTCATTCATTCTACCCATGTGGCCAAACCATCTCAGTGTGTTCACTTTCATTCTATTAATGATATCTTTCTTCATCTTACATTCTTTCCTTATGTCCTCATTTCTTACCCTGTCATACATCGTTCTATTGCAGATTCTTCTTAGCGATCTCATTTCAACAGCATTTGTTCTGCTTTCGTGTGACTTCAGCCATGTCCAGGTTTCACTTGCATACGTTACCGTTGGCACTAAGATAGCGTTATGAATGGCAACTTTGGCAACCTTTGATATGTTGCGATCATTCATAACTGGTCTCAGTGCTCCATTCATTCTGTTTCCTGCAATAACTCTTCTTTCGATATCCTTATCAGGTCGTCCATTCCGTTGAAACATGCTTCCCAGATATACATACTCGTCGACTTGCTCGAGCCATTCATTCTCTACTCTTATTTTACACGCTGTTCTGCTTTCACTCTTTTCAAAGACCATTACCTTTGATTTGCTGGCATTCATTCTCAGACCGTTCTCTATGCATCCTTCATATACCATGCTTACAAGATACTGTAACTCTTCCACACTTTCAGCTAACAGTACTTTGTCATCTGCATACATCAAATCACGCACTGTTACAGTGCTTAGTTTCAGCCCCTTGCTTTCATCCTTAAGGGCTCTTATACAGAAGTCAATGTACAGGTTAAAGAGCCATGGAGACAGCACGCATCCCTGTCTAACACCATTATTTATCGAGAACCACGATGTTACTGTGTCGTTGACACGAACACATGCTTCGCTGTTCTCATATAATGACGCGATTGCGCGTATCAGCTTACTCTTCACTCCATACACTGATAGTATATCCTATAGTTTTTCTCTAACAACTTTATCATAGGCCTTTTCTAGGTCTATAAAAGCACAGAAAAGTTTCTGGTTTTTATCCAGAACCTTCTCTGTGACCATTCGTAGAGAAAAAATTTGGTCTATACATCCTCTGCCGCCCACAAACGCTCCTTGGACATCCCATATCTTGCATTCAGTAACCTTTCGTACTCTTTGATCCAGGATCCTTGCGTACATTTTACCAACTGAGCTTAACAAACTTATGGCTCTATAGTTTTTGCAGTCGAGTTTCGATCCTTTACCTTTATACAAAGGTACCACAACTGCATTTCTCCAGTCCGCAGGAGTGCGTCCTGCTTCCCAACATAAGTTGAAAAGAGAGTGGCACCACTCCAACGTCTGCTCGCCGCCATATTTTATAAGTTCAGCTGATACACTATCATATCCGGCAGCTTTTCCCGCTTTCGCGTGTTTTACTGCTTCAAGCACCTCCTCTCGCGTAATTTCATCTTTATCGTCTTCACTTACTTGCCATGCTGTCTGAGTCACACCCCCGCTTATACCGCTATCGTATAGCTCCATGAAATATTCTTTATAAATTTATTAAAAGAATGGTTTTAATCACAAGGTTTTGTTGTCTTTCAGGTCACAAGGGGCATCTGGCATTTGTGCAGCGTGTCAACAGTGAAGGGGAGGGCGATCCTTTCTACGAGACCATCGGCCTTGTCACACTGGAAGACGTCATCGAAGAGATCATCCAGGCTGAAATTATGGACGAAACTGATGTCTTCAGTGAGTACCCCTCAACCGTTTCTTATTCTTCTTCATCGTGTATTAGGTCATTTGCCCTGTTTGCGAGGGTGGACAATCCTGGAAGGAGGAGGTCCAACTGTCTTTCCATCTCTTCGCAGGTCTTCCAGGTAGTTTTCTGTTGTTGGGTATTTCTGTTTTAACAATTTTGACGATTCTGTTGTTTTTGTCCATACGTTCGACGTGGTCTCTTCATTAGCGTCTTCTGCTACGTCCCCATCTTATTATGTCCTCGACACCGTATATACACCTGATGGTTGCATTTCTGGTGCGGTCTCTGAGGGTTTTTACAGCAATGGAGCGCAGGGTCTTCATTTCAGCCACTCTAAGACACCCTTATTTCAATAATAGTTGTTACCCTGAAGGTCCTTTACGACTCTCATGTTAGGAGTCATTTGGAGTTTAGATCTGTGGTTTGGAATCCTCACTATACAACGTATATTGACAGAATCGAAAGAATCTAGCGAAAGTTTGCTTCTCATCTTGATTTTCTCCTTGGTCTCAACTTGGTAACTTTGGTAACTCTGGCAAACCGCAGGACCCTAATTGATATTATATATTTGTTTAAGTTGGTCAACAATTTAGTGGATTCCCCCGACATGTTGAAAAAAATTTGCTTTCACTGTCCGAGCAGAACAACCAGATATCCTAGCACTTTTTATATTCCTAATTGTAATAACAATTACACTCAGAATGCTTTTGTGTAAAGTGCTTGCACTGTGTGGTGTACAGTACAATGCTTTCTTTAATACACTCGACATATCTGCTAGCTCTCTCAGTGTGTTTAGGACAGCTGTCTCCTCATATCTTTCCTAGTACTTTGATTTAATCACCTGTCTTATTTTAGTGGTTTTTTATGCACTAGTAAATTAATTATGTATTATTTGTAATTTTTTGTATCAATATTAATTATCCTATTGAATAATGCATGTAGTTTTCACTGGTCCACTAATAAAGCAATGTACATTATCTGTTTTATAAATTGTGTAGACTGTATAACTCTCTATCAACCAATAAAATATAAATAAATAAATAATATTGTACCTATTATAAGTATTCGATTCCTTTTTATTTTTAGCTGACAACAAATCGAAGAGGCGTCGCAACCGTCCCCTGACCAAGCTCAAGGACTTTGGGGTCTTTGCCGAGAGGAGGGAGAACCAGAGAATAAGAATATCTCCGCAGCTGACCCTCGCCACCTTCCAATATCTCAGTACAGGTAAACAAGATACAATAGATTAAGGACAAACTAAACATTTGCACAGTTTTTTACTCATCACTATCCCAAAGGGATATAGTCAGAGGTTATGAATTCGCAATTTTTAAGGTTATTTTTTTATTGCAGATCATCAACAAGCATCATGTTGAGATTGTATTCTGAAAGTTTCATCACAATGTATCTGTGTGTGTGTGCTGTGTACTTTATGCTACTGTGTGTTTAATTTACTTTATCGATTATAGACTTAAGTACTCATTCGTTTCTTTTAAAATTTTGCAAATTTGTATAGGTATCTAATACTCGCTTAGACCCTATTAGATTTGAAGGATATCAGCCCCCCTAGACAACGTGTCATTTAGCTCAAGAAAAGAAACAAAAAAAGATAAATTAATGTATGGAAGTGACAGTTGTCCGTCATGTGACAACTGTACCTTATAGTTTTTTAGAAATTTATGATAAATGTCAAAAATCGGGGTATGCTTATTATTTTCCTACTAGAATATATATACAGAACATAATTAAAAAGTTAAGGTATATTTTTCTTTATTAATATCCAAACTAACTAGGTTATTTTTTTCAAAATGATTTGTTTTGTAGTAATGATGGAAATTCAAATTGAAAAATAGGTACGTTGGCAGCAGTCCCCCCCTAAATAAATTCAGAATAAATATTTAATAGAGTTGTAACGCCAACAAGTAAATTCGTAGTAGTAAAAAATACTTAACATAAAAATAAAAAAAGCAGGATCAGGAGACAAGAACCAAAAAAGTATAGATTAATTTATTTGATTGTATGTGCGTTTGTAATAACTATTTGATTGTATGTGCGTTTGTAATAACTATTTGATTGTATGTGCGTTTGTAATAACTATTTGATTGTATGTGCGTTTGTAATAACTATTTGATTGTATGTGCGTTTGTAATAACTATTTGATTGTATGTGCGTTTGTAATAACTATTTGATTGTATGTGCGTTTGTAATAACTATTTGATTGTATGTGCGTTTGTAATAACTATTTGAAAATATTTTTTGTATAGCCGTGGACGCGTTCAAACCGGATGTAGTGTCGGAGACTATCCTCCGCCGGATGCTGAAGCAGGACGTCATACACCACATCAAGTTCCGCAACAAGGAGAGGCAGAAGACGGACCCATCTACTTTGATATACGAACAGGGAAAACCGGTAAAATTACACCTTTACATTGTTAATATTTTCAATTCATATTCATTTTCTTTACGCCTCACTCGAGTTATTCTATATGACCTGTTTTGAAGTTTCCGCTTCTTCCTAACGACAAAACAATTACTGTATTACTTATAAACTTCATTCTATAGTATAATTTTCGCTACAAATCTTGAACGAGCTTCAGGTTTCAAAGAGCGCAAATTAGTGTCTTTTTGCTTCGTTGGTTTACGTGCAAATCGCCCCCCTTCTCGACTAAAAGTTCGAGATGTTTGGCTACAACTATACCTGGTAATGGAACGTTTTTAACAACAAAGTTTACTTATAAACCGTGACTATCTTTACTACACCTTTGTTTCATATACGTCAAGTTAGGACGGGTCGAGAGGTTGTTTAACGCTTGTCTTACTCGTCATACCAAGTATTTCTAAATAGCGGATCTTTCACATATGATCCGACGCATATTTGTGATTGACAGAAAAATTTAATAATTATAACGTTTTTCGTTGTTATTCTACATCACATTAAATTGACTCAACACGGGACAATGCGGTGTTTGTTTACATTTTTCGATGTCAGTTATCCAAAAATTGCATAAATTTATCTATTTTTTAACATCTGTGAAGCCAATGCGGCCATATGAAAAAAATAAATGAGGTTGTTCGTAAACTATTCAGTGACCTAGTTAGTCATATCTTAGTATATATTGTCACGTTACGTTTTTTTAGTCCCGGTTAAAAATAAAATAAAATAGACAAATTGTATTTTTCTAACAAACACACCAATTTACTTTACACACGGGCAACACTCAGACATTGTGACGTTTTAAATATCAGGATTTATTTCAACTATTTCCTTTCAAATTGTGATTTTTACAAAAAGCAGTAGTAGAATGGCGGAAGACGTGAATTTATTGTGTATATTATTAACGGGAGAATAGGTGAGTTTTTTTAGCCCGTTTATTAATTCATGTCATTATTATGGTAGATTATGAATCGAACAAGTTTCCTTATTTTTGGTTATGTTTTATTCTCAGGAAATCTGCAATGAAGTTCAGATTCTTCATTTCTCCCGTTTCGTTCCATCCTATTCCGTTTAGTTATAATTAACTCACTCCTTCTTATTTTTTTATTTCTACTTACCTTTTATTTGGATATTCTCTATATGATTAATGGAGAAAAGACGATATGTCGTCTTAGAACAGCATGTCGTTCATGTGACTTTGATATGAAATTTATCAAAATGGATTTTCTTCATGAATTTTAACCAGGAATAATTGAAATAACTATGCATAAAAGGATTTATTCAAAACATATTACCATAAAAAGCTGATTTATTGAAGAATTTCAAACTTGTAACAATTTCATATGGAAAATTCAGTATGCTGTACAATATTATTTTGTTGAATGTGATAATCAAGGAGTTTTTCAAAGGAATGATTGAATTAATGATAATCTCCGAGAAGAACAATTTTAATCTCTCCTGTTCAAGAGGGATGCATTTTGGAAAATTGGTGGAATATTGAATCTATGCCCGATTGTATATTGATGTTATCTTCAATGATGAAATTTTATTTTAGGCTACGACTATTTACACGACTCAACCATAGACGAAAACCAAAAATAACCACAGAAAACGCAGATAAATCAAGTTATAAAAATATTTACCTTTGTTTATACTTTGTTATAATTGTAGATCTCGATGAAAAAATGATTTATAAAATTAAGTAAATGTAATAAGATGCCAATATTATTTATTTTTTCTTCAAGTTGGTTTCCATGATGCATTTATGACCATTGAAAAAATGACAAAGGTAAATGTTTTATGTTTACTTGTCTAGTCTTGTATTTATTTCTTCACCAGATGAAGTATCCTACTCAGTAATCGAATTTTTGTTTCAGTCAGGGGTTATCAACTTTTGAATTTTTACTTTATTTTTCCAAATATCTCAAGAAGGCTAAAAATTTGTATAAATAATATAGACAAATATAAATTCTCAAATTTATTTTCATTTTAAATAGTTACCTACAGAATTTCTCTAACATTTTTTTATGATTAATTTATGTGTTTAACTGCCTATTTTTCCTTTTTTTTTTAATATCAAATAAAAAAAAATATATCGAAAAACGCTGAAACACTCCAACTAGACAATAAAAAATGTATGCATTTTCAACAATTTTTGTAAAAATTGAGTTTAGTGACGTCATAGTTTCATACAATTTGTAAGGCAGTATACACTACACAATATCTACAGGGACACTCAATAGTTTGATACTTAATCTCCAAACATACATACATAAATATCATCAAGCTATTTTCATATTCTGGGTAGGAAAAAGGACTGACCTCCATACTATCCTATCCTATTTTGTATAGAAAACAAAATGTCTTAAAATATTTAATAATTTGTATTTAAGTGTTAATAGTTTGGTACATATTCTTCAACAACATTTTCAAAAACATACCCCCAAATGATTGTGTAGTCAGTTGTTTTCATTTTTATATATTTTTACATTTTTACATATTTATAAATTTTTACATTTATAAATATTTTTTTACATTTTTAATTTTTATATATTTTATATATTTTTTGTACATTTGATTTTTATTTAATTTAATTCAATAATGTAATAATATAGTCACATCTGGCAGCATTCTCTGATTCAGTGTGGCTAAGTATGTAGGTAGTTCACACCATTCATTTTTATTCATTCAGTCAGTAATAAATATTCTTATGTTCATGCTATGTAGTATTTTTTATTTGAGTTTGTTTTTACTTATTTATTCTTTGGTTTTAATGTACATAATATGTACTTTGTTGTTTAATTTACCTATCTTATATGTTTTTATTTTTCTTTATATATCCTCTGATACCGTTGTTATGTATGTCTAGATGTTTATAAATTGTTTTCTTTTGTTTATGCTGTGTCATGTAATATTTAATTTTGTAAAGGGCTTTGAGCTGTGAATCAATAAATAAATAAATAAATAAATAAATAAATAAATAAAAAACTATACATACTATCGCCATTGATAATTGGATCTCATATGTTATATGCGAATAGTTTAATGTATGTTCTTCTATTTCTTTATCACAGGTCGACTACTTTGTGCTGATTTTGGAAGGTCGCGTTGAAGTGACTGTCGGCAAAGAGAGTCTGGTGTTTGAGAGTGGACCCTTCACATACTTTGGATCGCAGGCGCTAATGCAGAACGTGGGCATCGGTAAGACAATATATTTTTTTTTTTGCTTAATACTATTTTCAGATTGTTAGATAAAAACACTACAATTCACAATAACACTGAATATGTCGTCTGAACTTATAGGTCGTTGCTTTTATAATAGATAAGTGTTATTTAGCTGTAGAAAAGTAAAGATAAATCAATGTATGGAAGTGACTGAGTTATCTTGTGTGACTGTCACTTTCATACGTTGAGTTATCTTGAGTGACTGTCATTTCCATACATTGAGTTATTTTTTCTTTGCGTTCCCTAAATGACACGTTGACTAAGGGGGCTGGTAAAATCACAGTTTTCAATTTGGTAACATAATTTTATTTTTATTTTGTATTACTCGGGCAAATATTAATTTAACACACACCCAATTACATGTTTGGAACGACATTCCATTGCAGCTTTGGGTTTCATTAACACTTTCCAATTTCTGAATCTCCTTGCAAACATCACTTATGTCTATGAAAGGATCGGGGCTCTAGGAGATCAACCAATACCTTTCAGTCTTAAATTTTTTATTTCTATCTTATCTCTGGTATTTGATATTGTGTATTACTGTTATTGGACTAACTTTATATCGCACACTTGCCCTGTCAATTCACTAGACCTTATTCCTAACCTCAAAATGAAAACTCGCTCACACAAGTCACTTTTAGCATTAAAGACTACTAAACCTAACCGAAAATTATATGAAATGCAATAAAATACTACATCGAAATTATAGTACGATGCATATGTAACTTTCCATTCCCCTTAATTATTGGTTAAGTTCACTCCCCTTAATTTGACATCGCACACGTTCACTGGGTGAATAAATCGACTCGACTGACCGAACGAACGTGGATGGGCCGCGAGTGCAATCAAAATAGCAAGTCACGGCGGCGCGGCCCATGAACTCACGGTGATGACAGCACTGCACTCATATCTGCTAACCACTTCAACAAATAATGTATTTGGTTGGTTGGAAGATATTGCCATCCAGCAATAAGCTCCCAATTGTGCACCATTACATATTTGATTGTGTACAGAAAGTTTGAAAATAAATCAATTAAAAAATACCATTCCTGCACAATATTTCTTAGAATTCATTCATTCATACCATCACGGCATATCCCACAATATGGGGTAACCAGCGAAAGGAGTGCGGGTGTGCATTGCTTTATAAAAGGGAGCACAACACATCTGTGTATACCCACACACCAGTCTCCAGTCTACCAGTCTCGTCTCACCTAAAAAGGCACTATATTTAGAATGGGTGGTGAACTTCATGTATATTTTCTTCGTCAGGTGATCCTCATTCATTCTCCCCATGTGGCCAAACCATCTGAATGTGTTCACTTTCATTCTATTAATAACACCTTTCTTTATCTTTCTTTGTCCTACAATAATTTTCTTAGAATGATATATTTAAACACTTTCTGTTACATAATATAATGTATTTTTGACACTTTCAGCCGAGTCTCCTGTGGTGCCTCCTTCGGCCCTCGGTTCTCTGCAGTCAATCAACATGGACTCCATGCTGCGCTACACCTTCGTACCTGACTACTCCGTCAGAGCCGTCACCGAAGTGTTCTATGTCAACATTAAAAGGTTGGTTTCTATTACACTTTTAATGTAATGTGTTTGGCCACCGGTGTAATTGTGGAGCTAATGCTTGTCCTACTTTGGACAATATTTTTTTAGCAGAGGAAAATATATTTTATTTTTCTATTTACATAATTAAACTGCACACAAACAACACTAGGTAAAAAATTACAATGAGTAGGCTTAATATACTAGTTGCGTGTAACACATGAGATCCAACTGTCGATAGCGATAGTATGTATAGTTGAAGAATATGTACCAAACTATAAACCCATAAATACAAATTATTTAATATTTTAAGATATTTGGTTTTCTATACAACACATGTACCTAGGTATGTATGTCAAGATAGGATAGTATGGAGGTCAGTCCTTTGATCCTACCCAGAATATGAAAACAGCATGATGGTATGTATGTATGTTTGGAGATTAGTATCAAACTATTAAGTCTTCTTAGATGTTGTGTGTAGGCTACTACCATACAAATTGTATGAAGCAATGTCATCACTAAATCAATTTTTATAAAAATTGTTAAAAAAAAATTGAGATGTGCTAATACAATGTCAATATTTTTTATAGGAAATTAAATTATCTAGTTGGGGTGTTTCGGCTTTTTTCGATATTTTTTAAAAATTTGGAAATATAGGCAGAAACACATAAATTAATCATAAAAAAATGTTTGAGAAATCCTGGATTTTTTTTTAAAAAAATCATTTGAGATTTTGTATTTGTCTATGTTTATACCAATTTTCAGCGTTCTAGCCTTTATGGTTTTTGAGATACATGGAAAAATAAACCAAAATTTCAAAAGTTGATAACCCCTGACTGAAACAAAAATTCACAATTCTGAGTATAAAAGTTTTGTAGGCCTATAACTGTTTATATATTCTGAAAATTTGGGCTCTGTAAATTGAGCGGATCAAAAGTTATAAGGGGGGAATGGACACACACACAGACACACAAAACTCACATAAAATGTTCTACTCTGAATTCTGAGTAAATCGATGTATGGGAACATATATGCTGTGAGGCCTCTAGTTGGTGTTATTAGCATGCAAAAAGTCCACTACACCATACAAAATGTTCCTTTGTACACGCATCTTGGCTTAATAATGTCGATTCATTCAGAGAATTGAATTCTCATGAACGAATCGACAGTTGGATAATAGGCGTGATGACAGTAAGAAAAAATCATTGAAATTATGATTTTATTAGATAAAATATGTTATAAAGATTTGAAAAAATATATTTATTTTCATTTTAAAAGAGCGAATAATATTAATTTTATTAAAATAAAAATACAAAATATGTTTGTCCGCCATTTTATGTGAAACACCAATCAGAGCGCATGACGTCACCATATTGTCACTGTCAATTGTGTTTGTTACTGTCAACTGTTGTGTTGTTCGAAATGGCTATTTTTTTCATAACAAGCTATATGGAATATGCTGCTTATTTTTAACATGCTATTTTTATTTATTGATTTATTTGGTTTATTTGGGACAATAAACCAAATAATATCGCTATCCGCTCTATTGAATCGTTGACGCATCTGTTATAACACGCACCGAGTATTGTAACGTGGTGGAGAATATTTAACGTTTCAGAAATAAATAACTTGGTGGCTTTCATTGCTTGATTATAAAATAAAATGATGTAATTATATTGTTTGTGGGAGTTGTACAGTGTTACATGAGGTTGAAATGGAAATACACAATGTATTATGATGAATCTAATATACATATGGGATAACTGTTATGATTCATATACATATTATGATTAATATATTAAAATATGTAATAGGTGTGATGACTGTAAGAAAAAAATCATTGAAATTATGATTTTAAAAAATAAAATAGGTTATAAAGATTTAAAAAATGTTTTTTTTAATTTATAGGAGTGAATAATAATAATATTATAAATATAAAAATACAAAATGTGTTAGTCCGCCATTTTATGAGAAAAAACAATCAGAGCGCACGACGTCATAGTATGGTCGCGTCAATTCTTCTGATAGTCTTCAATACAATATACGCATTAATTGTCGGTCTGGACTATGTTTATTTTGGTGTTATCGATATATTAATATTTTAATTAGATACTTAAAACTAAAACAAATTAAATATAAATGGAACAAGTATTCATCAAAGCAAATAGTTTCAATTTACCTAGATACTCGCCTACCTATCGGGGGACACTATGGGCCGGTATTACAGTGTCAGTTTAAGAGCTAAACTCAAGTTTTACAAAAATATAGCGTATTACAGTGTCCGTTTAGACCTAATCTTCCCTCAAATACGTCACTAAAACGACAAATATTTAACTCAACGTTTCTGGCAGATTAAGTACTTAACTGTGAGTCAACTGTCATTTGCTAGGCAACTCGTGTAGTTTCAGTTTCTATCACTAGAGGCGTTAGGCAACGTGTGTAGTTTCAGTGTTGTATCGAAGGTGGCGCCACACAACAAAACAAACTGACAGCCGTATTGAAACGAACACGGGCATTTAAAAGCATTATTTTGGTGAAAAAAAATAAATTTACCATGTTGGATAATAAAACAATGGTATTTAAAGTCGTAGCGTCCCGTTTTGTATTTCGTATTATTTGAGGTTATTTAAATTTGACAGATAATAACCACAGAAAAAGTGAAATATGTCTATAATTGAAGATTTAGTAACTGACATGTCATATTGCACTGTAATACGGAAATGGATTCAATCTCCCCTTAACATTAATCTTGAGTTTGGCAAACTCAATGAGTTGAGGGCCGACTGTAATATCGGGCCTATGTTAATTGTATTTTGTATGTAACTTAGTTTTTATTGAATAAATAAATAAATAATGAACGCTCGCAACGTATGGTAAACTAATTTAGTTTTAGTATTCTACAATTTTGTCACGCGATGGTGAGCTGACGAACGTTGCTGTTACATGTTATGATGCTGGTCACTGCCAAACTAAACTAGCAAGCTATATTTTTTTCATGCAATGAAGCGATTTGCGAAACGACGGCGATTACGCGAAGCATGCGTTTTAAAACATCGTTACAATTTTAGCAGCATACGAATTATTACATAGCGCTCGTTATTTGTATGGTGTTCATAACAAGCTATATTTATCTGCTATCGTTATTTTTAGCAATAGCAGCCATAGTAGTTATTTTTCTGCCTGTCTTAACTACTCTTAACTAGAATGGAACTTTTGATGGTCGGATATTTCTTTGCGTCGAACAAAGACTTTTGTTCATCAGAATTTCGAAACGTAAAAACTTAATAATAAGTACATATAAGTACTTTATTTATCTGTAATTTAAATACAACTTACATCTCGAAAATCGATAAAATATGCTCCTTCTTCTCTCTACATTATGTGTTCATAAGCTAAAAACATACGCGGGAAACTTATGATGGCCTATTTTGACGTTTGGACATTAATGAAGTTCTTTATATGCTTATTGCCTAAATAATGGTAAATATTATATTATTGAGAGCTAAAAGTGGGGGAACAAATACTGTACTTCATTGTAAACGCGTACTTAATAAAATTCACTTGTGTCTCGCCGTGCGAAATTTAATCACTTATTTCTCTTTTTTTTCGCGTGGGACGAAAACAAATACCTCAGTAGGTGTTTTTTTCGTCGTGTTTGTACATTTAGGGACCGCACAACACTTATGCACTTTTGAATTGATTATAAATACACAAATCGTCTTAGAACACATATATTACATATAGTAGTGATATGCAGTTTACGATACCATGACGTCATCGTCAGGGTCGGCAGCCGCCATGATACTACAAGCTTTTTTTGGCGTAAATGTCAAATTTGATTTTAAAATGGCGATTTTTGCTACTAAACCTTTATTTTATGTAGAAATGTATATATATTTGAAAACAGTGAATGCGTAAAAACATCGTGAGATAGTTTTTCAAAATTAGTCATCATGCCTATTGTTAAACTATCCCTACCTAGTGTCAATTACTTGTGGCAAATCAATTTCATATAAGTAATAACATACGTATCATGGGATGTGAATGTGTAGTGGGTGAAAATGTGTAATGAGGTGTAAAATGTGTCTTGCTATGCTGATTTTAAATTGAACAGTAAGTTTTTATATTGGTAAGGCGAGTTATGGAAAATGTCTAGTTGTAGGGTACTTTGATGCTTATTGTAAGTGGTATAGATAAATGAAAGTCCATCTCACAATTACTTCAGAGCATACCAAGATGAAGAAGAAGAGACTGTAGTCCACTATCCTGATCTCTTTATAAATAGTAATAATCTGGGATGTTTCTTTCGACATTTGAGAATATAAAAATACAACATTAAAAAATCTATGTATTTTATTTATCATTATTATGCCTCACATGGTTACAAAAAAATTGTCTCCATTACAGACAGTTATACCTGGCTGCCAAGCGTGCCACTCTCATGGAAAGGTGCTCGGGTAGCAGACACAAGGGCTCCGAAGACGCCGGAGAACAGTTTGACGATGAAGTTGAAAAAGTAAGTAAATCACAAATTACTTTATGATTAATCTTCTATTAGAGACATTTACTCCGATGGCGATACAGCCTAAATGGAGTCGCAGCCTCTTTCAACTTCTGCGTTCAACTACTTATTTCCAACCATGATTTTTTGGGCTTGAAACTTTTCTGAAGACACGAAAAGATATTCTTCGTCGATGGCGCTACAGTCTAAATCAGCAAACGTCTCCAACGTCTCCTGTCACCTCTTCACACCATTCTGCCACCTCAAACTTGGTCTTCCAACCCTCCTTTTTCCACCCGGATCTTCATGTATATTCTTTTGAGGACCTGTGTATCCGGCATTCTTAGTACATGGCCCGCCCATCTCAATCTGAGCAACCTTATATGAGTTGAGATACATGGGGTATGATAAATGGTGTACAATAAATTATTCTCCATGATCCATCTTCTAAAACGGGCTCACCGATCCTATGCAGGACTTTTCTCTCAAATGTTCCGACCATTATCTTGTAAAGCGTAATTTTATTTTCCCTGATAGGATTATTTACTGCCTATTATTTCATTTGTCGAAAGGTTCAAAAAGGATTTTGTTAAATTTTAACAGACTTAAAAAAAAAGATTTTATCAATTCGATTTGTTTTATTATTTGAAGGTATGATGATATGTCTGATCTCACAACAGTTTTAATATGTTCAGTCTGTCAAGTTTATTTTAAACACACTTAAATCTCTGTGCAACAAGTTCTGCAGGCCAAGTCAGTAAAAAAGTCGAGATCCGACAACGTATCGCCGCTCTTCTCGCCATGTTTACGCCCGTGACGACAATTCGTAGTCACTAAGCGCTGTCGAGTTCGTAAATGCACTTATTAGTATTTGTCGCCGTTAGGCTGGCTTGCGGTACATTTTTGAATTATCATTTATGGCAATACACAATATTTTCCCCATGATTTGAATAAATGTCAAATTTGTTTACATAAATTTGTTAAATAAATATAATATGGTCATATTTTTAAGCACGAAAGCAAGTTATAATACGATTAAATTAACTTCTTTTGTGTTTATTGAATGTTTTGAGAGTAATTTTAAAAATTATTTTTAATTATATATTTCGATCAATTTATCAACGTGTGATGACAGCAGCGTGTTACTTTTTTACTAAAAACTACGCCGAATTTTCTTTTGTTAAGTGTTAAAATACATATGTGATAAAATAGCTTACAAGAATACTTTCTCAAAATGAAAAATTATTTCAAATCTATACTTACGGAAAACATTTACGGACGCATAGAATTATAATGTTATAATCTAAGTACGGACGCATATTTCCAATAAATATATAACCATATAAAACTTTTGTTACGCGGTAATTAGCAATAAATGAATTCCGCGGAATATTTAAAGGGTTTGAAGAATCTCTTAAACGGCGTCGTTTAACCCGTTTATATAATTATTCTCAAAATAAATATGAAATTCGGCATTGTTCGCGTAAAAAATGACATTTAATTCAACATGGCGGCGTTAGATCTTGTCTCTCGCCTCGATGTCGACCCAATCTCGCCGTCAAATAAGTGGGCGAGAATGATTCGACACGTTATCTGCTTAGTGACTACCAAAACTGTCAAAATATTGCCTATTCAATATTTTGACAGTTAATCTCGACATTTATCGGTCGAGATCTACTTACAGACTTAGCCTGCTGGTGGCAAACCTTTCTATACACAAATCCATTAGACATTATTTGACTTTGAATCATGACCTCTTAGATTATTGAGGCCCGACACATTCAGATGTTTTGATTATATATTTTTTGTTTATTTTAGCTCCTGCACTCTTTGGAAGAAGAAGGAAGTCCAGTGAACACGGCCAGGTCTCCTTCGCACCATCTCAATTCAAGACACGTAAGTTGCCCTCAAAAATACAACCGATATAAGGTTTTTAGTTCATTTCCAAGGGCTAATATTATTACATAAGCTAGTTAATGCCCTAACAAGGCGAAATAGGCCTATCGCGCAGAATAAAAAAATTAATGTAGAATCAAAAAGTCTTTACTTTTAATTATAGATAAAAATTATAATGGAATTCTACCAAATAAAAACTTCGTCGATAATTAATAAATATAGACATTTTGCTTTTGGCGCATGCGTCTTATCATACCGTCCCAAGCAATGCTCGCGTATTTTGACTAGTTTTTATCACATT
Organism: Molanna angustata; assembly: GCA_963576475.1. Classification (NCBI taxonomy): domain Eukaryota; kingdom Metazoa; phylum Arthropoda; class Insecta; order Trichoptera; family Molannidae; genus Molanna; species Molanna angustata. Next base: position 18,081,836 of record OY754983.1, on the reverse strand, counting down.
GTTATGTACAACATACCCACATGGAAGTGACACAACTGTCAAAATCAATAAAAAGTGTGCTAAACCGAAAGTTGGTTTCAATATAAAATAATACAAAACAGTTGTGCTCGCCAGTTGCCACTTGATGCTCGTAGTAGTTTAGAAAAATAGTCTATTCTGTTTCAACTTATTGAAAAATGTAAGAAAATTGTTTTGTGAGTATCATATTTCAAAAATTAGTGATTAATTGTAAATTTTATGACTTGATAATATAACCTGATGTATTAAGTTATATTTTCGCAAAAAAAAAAAACCGAGCCTGAAGTTCATTCATACATTCATACCATCACGGAATATCCCACAATGTGAGGTAACCAGCGAAATGTGTGCGGGTGTGCATTGCCTTATAAAAGGGAGCACAACATATCTGTGTATACCTACACACCAGTCTCGTCTCACCTAAAAAGGCACTATATTCAGAATGTGTGATGGTGAACCTCATTGCTGAACTATGTGAGATGTTATTGTTGCCTGTTGTATTTTCGATTAGCCGGCTCTTACGGGACACTCGAAAACAATAATAGAAAAGTGTGTAAGCACTATTCTAAGCCGAGCCTGAAGTGGTTTCCTCTTATTTATAGATTTTTGCAATATTTGATTAATTTCTCGAGCTATTATTTACATTTTAATCCATTTACAACAAGGACATGATGAAAAACTCTTGGCTTTGTAGTGAAATATTATGTTTGAATAATTAAGAGGGTGACTGCTGCCAACGTACCTATTTTTTTAATTTGAATTTGCATCATTACTACAAAACGAATCATTTTGAATAAAAATAACCTAGTTAGTTTGGGTATTAATAAAGAAAAATATACCTTAACTTTTTAATTATGTTCCGTATATATTCTTGTAGGAAAATAATAAGCATATCCCGATTTTTGTCATTTATCTTAGATTTCTAAAAAACTATTAGGTATAGAGCATTATATTTTTTATAAATTAAAGAAGAAAATACGAAAAATACGATGTAACGTTGCATTAATGCATCAGGTTAAGTTAATAAACCAAAAAAACTTTTATTTCACAATGGCGCTGAATGGAAAATAAATGTTTATTTACTAAACCTGAAGCATTAATACAATGTCACATCATATTTTTCTAGATATTTTTGTCTTCTTTAATTAAAAAAAAAAATGTTGAACTACGCCTTATATTTTATTAAAAATATAAGATAAACGTTGAAAATCGGGGTATGCCATTATTTTTCTACAAAAATTTATACAGAACATTATCAATAAGTAAAGATATTTTTTTTTATTAATACTCAAACTATTTAAATTTTTTTCAAAACGATTTGATAAGAAATAATGATGGTATATCAAATTGAAAAATAGGTACGTTGGCAGCAGTCCCCCCCTTAATTTGTTTTAAGTAGATCAAGAATAATTTTAAAGTAAATCAAACGTTTAAATCATTACATTTCCTATATTCAATGGTTCATTCATTATAAATAAAAAAAAATCAAAAATGTCTTCTGTCAACAGTTTATAAACAATCATAATTAATTGTATTACTTGAAAATGTGAAACGCATAAAACAAAATCTAAATTTTACACAATGATCCAAAAAAATTTTCTTGCAGACATCACCCCTGGGCCCCAACGGCTCGCTGAAGACCTCCAGGCAGTCGTCTCCGGCCAAGCACGCCCCCGTGGCTCAGCAGGAGCCCGAGTTCATGGACGCCACACCCCCGCAGCCTCAAGAGACCAGCACTCTCCTGCCTCACAGCTAGTTGACGGAGTGGCACCCGGAGAACGGAGGAGTTACTTTTTAGTCATAGCCGATAGAGAGAGTCGACACACATTAGACCAAGATTTAGAGATTAGGTAATGTTTAGAGGATCTAGAATGATTTGTTGCCACTACAGATATGATGGACATCTGGACGATTTTATGCTTTATATTATTTTTAAGTGCTGGAATAATATAACTAATAATTATAAATATCGTTGCCGTAATGCTGAACTGAGTCAAGCCACAATTTAATTAATCAATTAGAAAATGTTATTGATATCCTTAATCCTTCTTTTAACCTAATTAAGACGAGTAGGAAAAATTACTAACATTACCTACGGATGGACAGTATTTATTTATTTTCAATAGCTTCTCGGGCAACTAACAGCTGTACTATGTCAAATATTAATTTAACACACACCCAATAATAACATGTTGCCACATTATGGAGACTTACAATATTAATCGTCTCACAGATCCAGACTGAAAACACAATTTAAAACTGTGTCTCCACCGGGAATCGAGCCCGGGACCTTTGGATCAGCAGTCAGATACCTAACCAACTGAGCTACGAAGGCCGACAAGTATTTTGCCATGTACACTGAATTTTATTAAAATCTTGTTTAAATTGAATATAATAACGATAAAAAAAAATATAACGATGTAGATATATCATAAAAAGATCAAAGATAAACAAAATGAAGAATAATGTTACTGTAGTTGTCTCCATACAAAAAAAGTACATGGCTTCATCAATATGTCACGTGATCCTTCCAGCATTTGATGTTGATAAGGAATATGCGCCAATTGCGTATTGGTAAGGATCAAATTCAAAGCAGAATATTCGGCACAGTAAAACCAAATGTATCAGCGTAGTATTCCTCTTTCCTAAGCGCATGCGTATTAGATCCTTACAATGGGCGGGTGAGTTTAAATTTGGCCGGTGATTTTCGATAAATTACAACGGTTAGAGTTCTTAATCTTTTAAATAATTTAACAATTGTTTTGCTGATACACCGACAGATGTCTGAAAGTAAAATATATGGGAGCAATATTCATACGATTTTCGTCTCAATCAAGTACCAATTTACTGATATATGAAAGTTCGAAATTACGTATAGCATGAGGACATGTAAAGATAAAGCTCGGTGTTTAGGCAAGCGGCCAATGGGCGTCTATACATGATGCTTGTAAAAAGGTTATTAATGTTATAGTTTTCGTCAAACTGCTTGAGGCATTTCGCCATGGAGGGGGGCGATATGCACATACACCAACCAAGCAAGCAAAAAGACACAAATTAAGTCTGGCTCAAGTTGTTTTACGATAATTTTATATTTTCATCCATTGTTTTCATCTTCTTATTTATATACATAAAACAATCAGGATACAGATTTTTTTGGTATTAATGCTGATATAAATTTTGTGCAGTCTTTAATTTGATCCGAGATTCGTGTTCTAACTTGGCCCCTAATGCTTAGCGTCTCCCTATCAATGAATCGTCTCCTAGCAACAAATTTGTGTTCTAACTTGGCCCCTTATAGTGTCTCCTAGCAACGAATCGTCATTATTGCCGACAATCCGAATGCACGTGCATGAATTCCTATATAGAATACTAAAATCCGTCTGATACGATGCATTCACTGCGCATATATCCCTATATCACCAAAATATTCAATATGCACACTGTCACATCCATGCTGTCAGTGTCAGCAATTAATACATAAAAATGACAAGGTACCAACATACATAGACTACATGTATATCATGATGACCAATCAACTTTCTAATCTGTATGAAATCAATTCATGTAGTTTAGTTGTTAAAATTTTAATATACCTAATTCTCCTGTGAAATATTATATAATAATATTATGTTCACTGCTAGTCCTAGAACAGGTATACCTAGTTGGCCAGCAGTTAACTAGTTATTTTTAACGTTTATATGTAAATGGTGTGATAAAGAATAAATATATAAAATAAAAATCTGCATAGTGGGCTACGATGAAAAAAAATCCTAAAGTGATTTTTCGACAATTATGATTTTTTTTTATATTACTATTTATATAATTTTTACTAAGTGACATAAATTATGTATTTTTACATTATATTAATTATGATTGTTGCATAACAATTGAAATTGTATATAACAAGAATTATGTGTCGGTGTTAAATGAAGTTAACTATAAAGAAATTAGTGCGAGGTAATTATTTATTAGTTATATCTTGATTCTTTCACAGCCACTATCTCAAGACTTGACTCAGTACACCACTACAACCACGATATGTCAAATGACAGCCAAGATGATGATTTTGATATTATCACTGGTCGCCATTTTATAGGTATATATTCTATATCCCGTGTCTGACCAAATAATCTTTTTATAGTCGCGACGACGATTACAAAGAGTGACATTAATTATTTTAAAAGAGGAAAAGAAACAGTTATTTATGTGAAATTAATTGTATGAAACTATTGCGTAGTCTATGAATGCTTTTAAATGAAATTAAAAAAAACAATATAACGTAACTGTCACTGTCTTGCTCTTCTTTCTGGGCAAAAGGTCGGTGCCTCCTTTATTTCTTACCTATGGAGGAGTAAGAAGGTTCAGTTGGAGTCATCGCATTTGGTGTGGAACGGTGAATCTGGTCACTAGAAATGGTTGAAGGAGGTTTCGGAAACACCGAAACACCGAGTGCAGTGAAGGCTAAGTACTAATCGGTGAAGGAATCCTTAGTTAGTGGCTTGTCAGTACTTGATCCAAGTTCCATTTGGCAGGCCCCCACGGTTGGAGTTGATACCTCTTAGTGGGAGTAGTATGAAATATGCTTAGTGGTAGAAATAGTAAGTGATCTCCTTGGGAAGTTTCTTTGACATAGCGTCTTCTGCCATCAGAGACCTTCTGACATTCATTAGCCACTCAGTCTAATTGTGTTTTCCTCTGGGAACTGCCACTTTGAAAGAAATATAGTAAAATGATAAGTCGGAGTAAACAATGAAATAAAGCATTTGTTCCCCTACGCTTAGCTGTCAATAATTATTACAGAACTCCAACAGTCTAAACTTCATACTCAAGGCATCGTATATAGCTGCGAATGTTTGTCAATGAGCGGACTGCGTACTTATTGACGTGATCTGACAGTATTTGTTCAAAGACAAAGGATTACGTGCACTAATTGTAATGTTTTTTCTTTTGACGCTTGTATGCAAAATGTTTATATACGTTTTTAATGTATGTGTTTATACAAATTTTATGTACTTTATTTAAAAATTATTTTTTAAGCTTTGATCTTTAAGTTTTTTTTTTATATAATATAGATTATGGAATGTGCTTAATTATGTTATGCGATTCCATAATTTTATTTATTTTGTGATTAGCGTCTATCGTATAGATACTTCAATAAATAACATTAAATGTTCAAGAATTGTACTTGTACTTTTTTATTAAGTACGAGCTTAATTGCCAGAATTCTGACTAACCTGTGTTTCCAAACGAGAGAAGCGACATTTGCACGAGAGATGAATTTTAAATAATGTTTCTAGAGGTATCTGTACAATAGGCTAAATTTATAATTAAAGGCACGTTTTATATAAATGTACTGTCCCTGTTTTTTTTATATTATTGTTGTACTACCAAATATATTTACCCACGATGGTGTACATTTATTAATTTATTTATACAAAAAAAATAACAATCACTCTTTTATTAAGTACTTAAAAATATATATTTGTCATTATTTTTGAGATAACGAAGAACCGAGTGCTACAATATGCGCCTCACATACATTCATGCTTCATTTCACACCTATCTATCTATCGTTCAAAGCTTCTTATTTTACCTCTCTACAGGATATCATTCACATTTTTATTTTGAATAAATCATTTTTTGACAAGAATATGATTTATTTTATAAAATATTTGATGAAAAATTACGTTTTCTTATTATGTCCAATTCTGATTGGTCTAAATTTATCCGTCTGAATTTTAGTACATGAGAAATGTAAAAAAGGTGCTTGCATTTATACGGGACTTACGTCACACCGCGCGAACAAAATCCTTTTATCCATGGTCGCCCGTTGGTTACAGACGTTTTCGTACTCTGAAAGGAATCAGAATTGGACATATTGAATCACTAAAATAATCAAGTCTTCCAATATTAATTTGCACCATTCAATAAAACTTGCTAATAATAACATATTTATGTAAGCAAACAATATTCTTGTAGATTCAAAATGTAGGTATCACATTAAGAATTTGCATACTTGTATTTGCTATTGTGGTTGACCTGTAGGAAGGTTTCTACGGGCAATAAGTAGGTATGCCACATTATTTTAAATTTGTCATTACATGAAAACTAAATGTCCAACGGAATATTCGGCTTTCGACCTTCGGCCAAAAAACAATTGAAACTGGCTAAATTTTATCGTAAACAAGTTTTGTTTTTTTTTTTCAATGTGAAACGTTTGCTTACAAAATTATTAGTTTTTTGTATTTAAGGGGGGGACTGCTGCCAACGTACCTATTTTTCAATTTGATATACCATCATTATTTCTTATCAAATCGTTTCTTATCAATAGTTTGGATATTAATAAACAAAAATATACCTTAACTTTTTGATAATATTCTGTATAAATTATTGTAGAAAAATAATGGCATACCCCGATTTTCAACGTTTATCTTATATTTTTAATAAACTATAAGGCGTAGAGTAATATATTTTTTTTAAATTAAAGAAGACAAAAATATCTAGAAAAATATGATGTGACGTTGCATTAATGCTTCAGGTTTAGTAAATAAACCTAAAAAACATTTATTTTCCATTCAGCGCCATTGCGTAATAAAAGTTTTTTTGGTTTATTTACTTAACCTGATGCTTTAATGCAACGTCATATCATATTTTTCCAGGTATTTTGTTCTTTAATTTATAAAAAAAAATATTGCTCTATACCTTATATTTTTTTAGAAATTTAAGAAAAATATCTAAAATCGGAGTATGCTTATTATTTTCCTACAAGAATATATACAGAACATAATCAAAAAGTTAAGGTATATTTCTCTTTATTAATATCCAAACTAACTAGGTTATTTTTTTCAAAATGATTCGTTTAGTAATAATGATGGTATATCAAATTGAAAAAATAGGTACGTTGGCAGCAGTCACCCTCTTAAAAAAAAACAATACATGAGCCGCTCTTTACGACAAAAAAAGTAACGCAAGTAGCTACTATGCAAAAAATAAATGTTAGTTTTTAAAAAAAATATGTGTCTTTCACGCTGCAAAGTAGCAATTGTTTAGTGATGCTTAAATTAAAAAAAAAATATTTACATTAATAAAAATTATAAAGATGTAAAAATAAAATTTGACTGTTTAATAAACACTTAGTAATATAAAAAATGAAAATTAATTTTTTCTTAATTATCTCAGAAAAAACCTTGAAAGGGTTAGGCTTTTGTTGCACTCAACAGCTCGATTGCAAATTGAGATAATTCAATATATTACAAATTTACTAGGTACTATTTGACATGAGTCAATTTCTAGCGCTCAAGTCAGGGGGGCAAGTCTGGTCTGGTCATCCATGTTTACCCATATCATGGATATAATTATCTTATGGAGCTCTATAACATCTTAAGATATTAGAGCTCCATAAGATAATTATATCCATGATTATGGGTTAACATTTGATTCCGCCGGTTGACAAGACTTGCCCCCCCTGGGTTTATCTTTGTCATGACTAATTTTAGGTGCTTAAAAAAAATGGTAAGCAAGACGGTTAGGAATAGCAGTGTGTATTAAAATGATATTTGAATTTGTTGAGACACGGGGTCAATATTACGACAACAATGAATCTAATTTGGGTTGTCTCCTACTAACCATATAAATCACCTTATTATTTCTTGCACACGCCTCCGTATATACGTCACTGACAATGAATAAAGTCGTATAGTCATTTTGAGTATTGATCTAACCTTGACTAGAGATTAACAAAAACAGAAAATCAAAATCGTAATATTGGCCCCTTTGAGTCATTATTAAAAATATCACATGACCTCAAGCATGAAAATATACCAATTTGTATGTTTATCAAATAAAATATAAATATTACAAAAGTATTGAAAAATTAATTAATGAAAAAACAAGAAAAAATAAACATGGTTGAAAAATGTTGAATGAAAGGAACATCTCCCAATTATTGAATATGGTATTCACCTGGTATGTATTCAGGCATCCTCCAATACCTACTGAATACCCTCGATGCTGTACAGGCGTGCTGTACGTCTGATTGACGAACCATCATTGACTGATTACTAGACCAGACGCAAGGTCGGTATTAAGTTTATTCTATAGATACTACCACGGGAGATGCTCAGGGGGGCAAGCCTGGTCCGACCGGCCAAAATAAAACCCTCGTGATTACCCATATCATGGATATAATTATCATATGTTGTTTTATGACATCTAAAAATATTATAGAACTCCATATAATAATTATATCCATGATATGGGTAATCGTGTGGGTTTTGATTTCGCCGGTCGGACCAGACTTGCCCCCCAGAAGAACTTACATCCCTGGTCCCTCTTCCACTCAATCACACTTAAGAGTCACTAGTTTTACTCAATCTCAACACCCGTTCACAGTAAACCTTCAATTTACACAAACCAGTCGCCTTTCAAATTCTTTTATTATTAACATAGCAGCCTCACTGCGTAACGATCTTCCGAATTCTGTGTTTCCACCTTCTTACAACCTAGATAATTTTAAAACCCGAATTAATAGTTTCCTGAGCAGATTGCAAACCCTCTCCAACGCTATGTAATATGCTTCTTCTGTAGAGTATAAATGATATAATATTATTCTAATAGCTGGTAGCCATGCTATTAAAAGTGTATGTGTCAAAAATGTCACGCATAGCCCACACCCAATAACAAGTTGCCACATTTTTCAGACTTGTATTATTAGTCTCACGAATCCAGACTAAAACGCAACGAAAAGCTGTGTCTCAGAGGCAGGCGTCTAAACGTTGAGCCACAAAGGTGCGTGTAAAAAAATATCGGATTTTAACCGTTGATATGTTGCTTTTGGTATTTTAACAATGTTGTTGAATAATTTTTTTATTTGATAAACATGCAAAATGTATATTTTTTTCAGATTTGAGGTTATGTCATGCAACAAAACACCATAAATGTACTTATTATAAAAATGTGATATATATATAAAATTTTGATATGTACAAATATAATTTGGACATTTAAAATTTACAAATGAATACTTAATTATTGTGAATATAATTCTGACAAAGTTAATACCAACTCTGTTTGTATTATTATTGGGAAATTTATTTTTAAAAAGCGCTAAATTTTAAGGCGAGTTTGGCTTCCGGATCATACATTATAACAATACATATATAATACAAGCAGAAGCTTAGAGGTATAACAACCCTAGGGGTATCCGAATACCCCTTTTCCTACTATTTCATGTAGATTTCGAGTTATGATTTTTTTCATATTTTTTTGTCAAATCTTGACTAATAACATATAATTAAGAGACATAAATTAATGAGATACATGCTAGATTTTTTTTTTTTTGAAATAGGCGAAATATAATACCTCACAGACACAACAACAATTGTTGACCGGTCTGATACCATCTCGCCGTGAAAAAATGTTGAATCTCAAAATTAGCCACAATTCCAAATATTTAAAAAATTTGAGGACGTTTTAATAAAAATATTTACTTTAAAATTGTCTAAACTTTATCTCCAAAACTTGCCAATTCCATCAACTATGGCCCGGTATTACAGTCTCAGTTTAAGAGCTAAACTCAAGTTTAACAGAAATATAGCGTATTACAGTGTCCGTTTAGGTCTAATCTTCTCTCAAATACGTCACTAAAACGACAAATATTTAACTCAACGTTTCTGGCGGATTAAGTACTTAACGTTGAGTCAACTGTCACATTTGCTAGGCAACTCGTGTAGTTTCAGTTTCTATCACTAGAGGTGTTAGGCAACGAATGTAGTTTCAGTGTTCTATCACTAGAGGCGTTAGTTTTATCGACGGTGGCGCCACGCAACAAAACAAACTGACAGCCATATTGAATCGAACATGGGCATTTGAAAGCATTATTTTGGTGAAAAAAAATTAAATTTACCATGTTGGATAATAAAACAATAGTATTTCAAGTCGTAGCGTCCCGTTTTGTAGTTTGTATTATTTGAGGTTATTTAAAATTTGATAGATAATAACCACAGAAAAAGTATAATAGTCTATAATTGAAGATTTAGTAACTGACATGTCATATTGCACTGTAATACGGAAATTGGATTCAATCTCCCCTCAACATTAATCTTGAGTTTAACAAACTCTATGATTTGAGGGCCGACTATAAAACAGGGCCTATGTATCCTGTAAATTTCATTGAGTTATCTCTACGACGTCATACTTAAAAATTGTTCCAAAACACAAAAGGGCGATAATTCATGTAGAGAAGTTTTGATGTGAAGCTCCATACAAAATGTCATCATCATCATCAATGACTCCACAGCCCATTGCGGGCCTTGGCCTCCTCCAGCATTCCTCGCCATATCCCTCTATGTTAGGACATGCTCCCCTCCAGTACCTTACACCAACAGCTTCCACATCCCGCTGCACGCCATCCAGCCATCGGAGCTCGGGTCTATCAACGCTTCGTCTACCTTGTGGCTTTGTGTGCAGGATCCTTTTTGGCACTCTTTCACCGCCCATTCTTTCCACGTGTCCTGCCCAACGCAGCCTCCCTATTTTTACTACCTTCATAATGTTGGGCTCATTATAAATATTGTAGATCTCATCATTACGTCGTATTCTCCAAGCTCCGTTTACCTGCACAGGTCCGAATATCCTTCTGAGTATTTTTCTCTCAAACACTAGTAGAGACAATTCATCTTTTTTACTCAATACCCAGCGACCACTCTGGACACTCGCTCACACCACATTCAATTACGCGAATATGAAAATAGATATATCTAAATTTGTGAAATTTTCTCCTAATACATTTTGTATGGAGCTTCATCAAAATTTCTCTAAAGCAGCCCATTTCACGATCGTGCCATTCAGCGTCGTTCCATTTGGACCGGCTCCATTTGGAGCATTGTAAAATTTTCATCACACTCACGGGCGCGCCATCAGTATACACAAGCGATCGGCGCTTTTGTATTAATAAGTTCTATTTTTTTTTAAATTTTCAAGTAAAAATGAGTTATAATTCTGATGATGAGTTTTATACAACTGCTATTTAGTGGTTTGTTTATATATAAATAGAAAAAAACAAAGAGAAAATGTTGTATTTTCGCATTCACGAGAGTGTCAAACAGCTCGGCGCAATGAGATGACGCAATGTAGGTACCGCTGGTTTTTACACTCACGAGCATGCCGTGCCGACAGGATGCGCCGCGCCGTTTTCGTGGTACTACAGAGTTTCGATCGTTTGGAATTCCATTTTGGTGTGTCAGGCCAATTGGGTTGCGCGGGATTTGACATTCACGAGCGCATTTTGGAGTGATGGCAAACCATTTGGAAGGATGGCACGATCGTGAATGGGGGCCTTAAGTGAGTTATTGCCCTTTTATGTTTAGGAACAATTTTTAAGTATGATGCCGTATTCGTGTCTCTGTAACCAATTATGTCATGTTAGTCAAGGTTTGAAAAAAAATATAACTCGAAATTTACCTAAAATCGCGGAACATATACGGGTATTTGGGTACACCCGTGGGTGATGTACCTCTAGGCTTCCACCTGACTGTACTTTATGGGACATCCTGTATAGATAGGTTGGTGACGGAACGGGCGTCGCGCTGGTATTGTAATGGCACAGTTCGAACCTCACCTACCTACCTATTTATGGTTAATTTAAGGAAGATATGTAATGTACCTGTCTTACAATGATTCTTTTTTTTTTTTCAAATAAAAAATAAATGCATCATTCGTCTAATCCCAGTTAAAACTCAATTGCTTAAAATTAAATTTCCCAATAATTAGCAAGAAATTAAAAGAATTAATACAGGCCTAAATAAAAAGAGTTTGATTTTATGAAATCACGTTATTTCAGTTTTTTAATTTTATTTTATGACTTAGAAATAATTTAATAACTATACCTAACGTAATAAAAAGCAATAGATAATTTTTTCTCACCACAAATTATGTTTTTGAGTAGACATTAAAAAAGACAACATATTGTAATGTATTGTATGTAAAATTAGTAGACTCTTATATATTTACATTTAATCAAGGCGGCGTAATTAATAAATTATGTGAAATTTAATTGAAATAACGTTGATGGAATGTTATGTACTTGATTAATAATAGGGGTCTTATGGCTGCGACCAATTATAGCTCTTGGAAAAAGGTGTACCAAGATGGAAGATTATTCTATGTTTTTTATTTTGATAGAGGCAGTTTATTAATAATAAAAATATTTAAACTCAATTTATAAATCATTCACTTTTATTTACGAGGATCAGACTAGGTTGAGCAGCCTTTGGGAAACATAAGCATGTCCTAGCATGTTCCCACAAGTCTAAAATAAAATATGCCTTAGCTTAACTATGGTCTGGAAACTATCACGCTAACTGCACGATCCATAAATAGGTTAAAATTAATCGGAGATCTAGGAAAGGCATGAGTCTAATAAGAGACAGAGTCAAAAATGAAAATCAGACTCCAGACAAAAGTTGCCAATGTCATAGATCGAGTTGCAAAACTTAAATGGCAACGGGCAGGTGTCATGTTGCCAGACAGGGAATGGACAGAAACTTCAGAAAAGGTGGGCCGATGAATTGTACCCGTCTAGTAGATGAGTCGAATGTACTTAAAAGAGGCCTACAGCCAGCAGTGGAAAGATGGCCAAAGAAAGAAGAATAATTACTAAAATATGATAAATTGTATTTAAAACTCATTAGTGGTTTAAACAAAATCAATTTAATAAATAAGATTTTTCAAATGTGTCACAATTCTATAAATATCAACATGAAAAAATTGACACACTTGGAATCATCGATTTTCGCTGCAAAACTCACAACTCCCTATAATTAACAAGTAATAAAACTTAACATCCAGTCAGATCAAACGAGTGTTGATTTTAGATACACATTTTTAAAGTGTTACTCTGCCTTGATATTATGTAATATATATATAGTGGGGCAATCTGTTGATTTTTTTTTAATGGTAATTTTTATGTCAAATAACATTTTTATTCATGGCAGCCACACCGTCAATTTGTTTTAAATAGGAAAGAAACGGTGAGGTGAATCGGCCGTAAGGATCTCTCTATTTTACACAGTTATAATTTCTCTGGATCTGCAGGGCTATTTGTGACGCCATATTAATACGTTTTTATCTTGTCTTGATCTTAAAAATGTATAAATCAATACTCAATCATAAACTAATCTTAATTTACATAAAAATTCATTAGGATCAAATTTTAACATGAAATTGTCATCAATTCTTGTAATCAACACAATTAGTTATAATCTAAATCTAATCTTAATCAACTTCATGAATAGCCCTGCTGTTTGAATGGTATATGAGATCGAAAGAACGACATTCGATATAATTATTTTTACTAATTCAATACGCACCCAAAAACAAGTTACCACGTTGTCGAGTCTTACGATATTTATCGTCTCAGATCCAGACTAAAGATTCAATTAAAAACTGTGTCTCTCCACCGGGAATTGTACGCGATACCGAGCTCGGGATTTAGGTCTATCTAACTAACGGAGCAATAGACCGACAAATATGACAATTCGAACATATATCTATGTTTTATATAAATTTGTTAGTTGAAATGTAGCAGAAAAAAACACAACAGATGGCCCCCTCTACGAGAGTCTATCATAAAATTAAAACTATACAAATATATACACAAACAAATAATATAATATAAAATAAATACCTCTAATAATAATAATAAAGCAACAAATTACGCATTGTTAAAGATTACTGTAATGTTATTTAATTTGTGTATTACTTATGGTAATAATTAATTGTAATAACTGTGCATACTTAGTATTATTATTATATTTCTTTTTTTATTTTACATTTTTTTTTTAGATAAAGTATACTGATTTGTTATCCATTATATAAAAATATAGATTTATTAAAATGTATTGTTTTATTTCGACGCCATTCCCAATCCTCGTCGTCTGTATCGTAGAGTCATGGAGAAACAACATCTTGGTACATCAACACCACAAATTTATTTTTTTTGCTCGTTTGGTAGACGTGCAAAGCATCCCTCTCTGCGGCGAAAAATATTTCGATGATTATCGAAAAAATAGCTAAATTTAAGGACCACAAAATATTGGGAGTAGAATTAAAATACCATTAAAAATCTTATTATGTTGCCTTCCTTATCCAGAGCATATTCAATATCTGCCTTGTGAGATGACAATTAAAAATCAAAATGACGTCCGATGCCAACTGCTGGTGACAGACAGACAAAACTAACCAATCGAATAAGAGAAAGATGATGCCATGATAGTAAACGACGGGAATGGAGCACAAATTGATCACCTTGACAACAAAGGACAAGTTTCTCACATATATGCTCTGGATGAAGAAAGCAACAGAATTTAGCCCAAATTATAGATTCGTTCTCCAGCTTGAGACTGGTCTTGAGAACACATTCTCAACCAAAATGGTATTAAAGAAACAAAAGTCACTGAGCTTGATCTCAAGACCGGTCTCGAAATGTATAGAAGAGTTGAAATAGCTTCGAGACAGCTATCCCGCTGTCTTGAGAACGGTCTCAATGAGAGAGAAGGAGAAAGCGCTTTACACGAAAAAGAGACGCATATAGACACGGACGAATTTTGCATTAATTACTATTTTGACGTTTACATTGTTAGCGATACTAAAATGGATTGAGAATCTTATTTAGAACCTTCCAGGGGTAATTTACACACAATCAATCATAAACTAACTATGTGAATTAAATTTTGTTAGATTTCATAAAATTTCCGGTACATCCAGTAAATATCATGTTGTTATTCTATGCATGTTGTATCATATTTTGAAATGGCTGCTTTTCCTGGAACTATTAACTGTAGGTACACACATTGCCATAATATGCTATATGACAGATAAAAGAAGTATTTATTTTCCTCTTCCGAATAATATGGTTGACATATCACTATTTAATCACGTATCATAATATTATGATGCATAAATTTCTCACAACGAATTGTCAAAATATCTATAAATAGCTATTCCAACTCATTGCTACCAACATAATAATGCTGAAATTAGTGCCATTCGCGAGAAAAAGTACTTATTTATAGAGCTGCATTCACATTTTTTTCGAGTACGCTTTCTTGAATGAGACGGCGTACGTATTTTACTTTTAATACGGATTTTCGAGCATGATCTCAAGATCGTCTTGAGATGACACATTTGGAGAACGGTCTTGAGAATTATTCTATAATTTGGACCTATGAGTTTTAAAACCCCAATATTATTCATAATTTTCTGAGAAAAACTTAAAGCCTATTTCACTGTGATTATAAAGTCATGGTGGCTTTATATATTCCAACATAATAAAATAGTCACAAAATCACTGGAGTGCAAGAACCGTCGCACAATACAAGTTTTGTCCGTTTTATCATTCATCATATTTGACTCTTAATTCGCTGCGACCGCTGTCTATCATCTTCAGAAACAGGTTGTCCTCGGTGACCATGCCGTTGGCGGCCATATCCGTGAGTGACGCCATGACGTTAGCGCTGGTGAGTGTGACGGTTGTGCGTATGGGATAGCTCCTCCCCTCCACGGGCACCTCCGACATGATGGTCAGCGACTGGAGCTTCGGGGGGTCGATGCCGAGGCGGGATTCGATCACCTCTCCGAGATGATTAGATTCAGAAAAGTCCAAACCGTAGGGAGTCCTGCATCAAATAAACCAGATTATGTAACAAGAAAAAAAGTAAAGAAATCATATTTGTCTAATATTACTTCTGCTGCATCCTTCAATACATTTCTTCCATTCCTCATTGCTGTGAGATTTTTTTGTTTCATTTATAGTGAAATTTTCAGTGCCGACCTCGACGTATACTAGGCATGCCTTTTAAGTTCTGTCGTTTACATATTTACTGGCAGCTTTGAATTTGGAACTGTTTGATATTCAAATTTGTTTGAATTTATAATCTCAAAACAACTGAAAGTATTAGGATTAATGCTATTGTTTAGTCATTGCGTCGTTATGAATCTGTCAGTTCACGTACGAAAATGAATCTTACTAAGGAAAATGTCCGTGCAATAATTTTCTACAACTTTAAAAGAGGCCTAACACGGCTTCAGTGTTCCAAGATGAGGCTCCATCTCTGCAGACTGTCGAACGCTGGTACTTAGAATTTCAGCGTGGAAATACCAGTCTTAGTGACAAATCTCGTGAAGGACATCCAAAATTCGCCTTCACTGAAGAAAACATCATTGCCGTGAGACAACCAATTCTCGAAGATCGTCATGTGACATATCGAGAGATAGAGACGTTATTAGGAATCTCAGGGACAACCATTCAGAATATATTGCATATGGCACTTGGTGTGAGAAAGCTAGTTTGCCGTTGGATCCTGCATTTGCTTTCCGATGATAATAAGGAGGCCCGCATCAGATGGTGTAAGAAAACTCTTCAAAGGTTCAACCGAGTAGAGTCAATCACGTCTACGACATCATCAGTGGTGACGAATCTTGGATCTATGCCTATGATCCTGATTTAAAACAACAATCTACAGTCTGGGTCTTCCAAGATGAGCCAAAGCCGACTAAAGTTGTTCGCTCTCGAAGCACTTCAAAGAAGATGGTGGCCATGTTCGTTCGGAAAACCGTTCATGTTGCGACAATTGCACTTGAAGATCATAGAACGGTTAATGCTGAGTGGTATACGAAAGTTTGTTCACCACAAGTCATCGTCGAACTTCGGAAATCTAACCCAAAGTGACGCATCATCCTACACCATGATAACGCAACCTCACACAGCGCTCGTCAAACTATTCAGTATTTGAAGCAGGAAAACGTAGAAATTCTGACCATCCTCCATACAGTCCTGACCTAAGCCCTAAGGATTTCTTTACATTTCCTAAATTTAAGAAAAATCTTCACGGTCAAAGGTTCCAGTCCAGTGAAGAAGCAGTCGACGCTTTCAAGACAGCCATATTGAACACCCCTACTTTGGAGTGGAATAAATGTTTTAATAACTGGTTCGAGTGAATGGAAAAGTGTATTAAACTACGTGGAGCATACTTTGAAAAACAATAAAAGATAAAAGTAGTGTTATTTTCTTCAAACGACAAAACTTAAAAGGCATGCCTCGTACAAGTGAAACCTGAACATGGCAGAATTCGCATGAAAGCAGAATAAATGCAGCTGAAATGAGATCTTGAGAAGAATCTGTAATAGAACAATAAGGGAAGGAATGTAAGATGAAGAAAGATTCATTCATAGAATGAAAGTGGACACATTGAGATGGTTTGGTCACATGGGGAGTATTTTTTTGAGATTCCCATGAAACTTCGTATAAGATTCTCAAATGTATGCAGTTTTTTTTTAGTCTTGACAGTAACATATCAGTCTGCTAAATTTCTAGTTCAGAATACTGTAAAATATCAATTGATATAAATCCACATACATATCAAATGATATATATCCGCATAAATATCAAATGATATACATCAGCACAAATATCAAATGATATATATCAGCACAAATATCAAATGATATATATCAGCACAAATATCAAATGATATACATCAGCACAAATATCAAATGATATATATCAAACCCTGATAATAATATATGGACGAAAGCGGGATCAAATATCCAAAAACAAAGTTATTATTGAAACAGTAGTTATATAGGGCTCGCCAAGCCAAAAAATGCAGGTGACATTACCTGTGCACAAACCAATTTTAGTCCAGAAAAATATTCCAATTTGTATCAAACAGTAAAATCAGTTGATGTTCAACGTTGTGCAGCATTCTCTTATTTGTCGAGCCTGTGTTTCTTATACATGTTTGCTAGCAATGCCAGTAGGTTAACAAAGGTAATTATAAATGCTTAATGTGTGCATATTTACCTGCGCGGCATTATCGGCCCCTCGTTTTCCTTGTCGTTGTGCAAAACTGTGAGGATGTTTCGACTGCCCGACCTGGCCTGCAGCATGCGGAACAGGGAAGGTATGTGACGCCCCGACAGATGACAGTCCTTCACATTCTCATATCCTAAAGCTAAACACAACACACACATCACTATCAAGTGAACAAATAAAACAAATGTAATATTAAAGACACCTCATATAAACATAATTTAGAACAGAATGGCAGGTTTAATCAAATATGATTTAGAACCTAAGTAAGATTTAGAACAGAATGGCAGGTTTAACTAAGTAAGATTTAGAACAGAATGGCAGGTTTAACTAAGTAAGATTTAGAACAGAATGGCAGGTTTAACTAAGTAAGATTTAGAACAGAATGGCAGGTTTAACTAAGTAAGATTTAGAACAGAATGGCAGGTTTAATCAAATATGATTTAGAACCTAAGTAAGATTTAGAACAGAATGGCAGGTTTAATTTTTAAGTATGATTTAGAACCTAAGTATGATTTAGAACAGAATGGCAGGTTTAAGTAAGGTTTAGAACAAAATGGCAGATTTAAGTAAGATTTAGATAAGATAAGATTTACTTGCGAGGGACCGGCTTGGAATAGTGCTTCCACTCTTTTCTATTATTGTTGAGTGTCTCGTAAGAGCCAATTAATCGAAAATACAACAGGCAACAATAACTTTAATGTGCAATCAGCAAGACTATGGAACATCTTAAATAATTGATTCAAGTTTAAAAAAAAAGCTAAAGTTGTTATATCTACTCTCTAATAAATCTCAATTGGCACTCGTTCCCCCCTCTCTCACATCCCATAACCTCCATCTCCCTTCTTTCTTTGTTGTTGTGATTTTACATTTAATAATATTAAGTGTTCATCTTCATGTAGGTTTTTTGCTATACATTTAATGTACCTACCATACTACTATTTATGACCTGAAGTTGTCGGCTTTAGTGGCTCAGTTGATTAGATATCTGACACCTGAACCAAAGGTCCCGGATTCGATTCCCGGCTTAAACTAATTCAAGTTTGAGATAATATTGAATTTATTTTAGGTTTTTTGCCTAATATTTTTCTGCAAATAAATGAATGTAATGAAATAATACACCCAGTAAATAATACATCTATACAAATAGTTTATTACCGCAAACAATTCCTTCCAAATAAGGCACCGATTTGAATGCAACCATCAGAATGGCGTTTTCGGGATAGTAAGCGGCCACTGAGAGACGACGTCCGGGTCCTATGCCAATCACTATGGCACCCAGGGGTCCTCTGATTGCACGCACCTGCAAGACATCAGTTGACATTGTATAAAGACTTAATATATTATACCATTTTTGTTAAGAGTTATTTGTTTTATATGTCATGTTATTTGTAATGTACAATAATGAAAATATAAACTATCAAAAAATATATTGTTAGGGTAGATGGGCTCTAGGGTTTAAGCCACAGGATAAAAACCAGCAAAAATCTCATTGGCTGACACGAAACTCTATCAATATTTACTGAACTCGGGGTCGCGATTGTTATAAAGGCCCACCATCACCAAGGAACAAATTTATATGAAACAATTAAAACCATAGCAAATAAATAATTATAAATTGAATCTATATATATATATATAAAAATGGATGTACGTATATTTGTTTGAATGTTTGTTTGTATGTGGCTGATGGGCTCCCAAACCAACCATCCAATTGCGATGAAACTTTGAGAATTTGTTCAGCTCATACAGGATAAGGATAATTCATAATTATATATTTATTTATTTATTCGATATGAAACTTAGTGGGTTTGTTGCAGCACACACACGAGATGGTTTATAAATTAAAATTTATTTAATATCTCACACAAGAATTTAAAAAAATATCTATTTGGGATTGCCATTGAATTTTAGGGATTCGTTCAGCGCATAGCAGAAAACATATTTGAAGTTTAATTCAATTATGTATTTAACTTCTCGCACAAAAGATTTTAAAAATGATCTATTGTTGCATAAATGAATGAATAGACTGTTGGGATAGAAGGAAATAAAAAGACGGAATCATAATTAGCGAACCTAGAAAATAAAGTCAAATAATAAAAAAAAAACATACCGACCAACCATTTTTATATATTTGGAGGTACATAATCAAACAGGCAGGACAATGTCTGCCGGGTTTTACTAGTTATTTACAAAAACAAATAAAAACACAGTTTTAATCCACAAATGAATATGACGTTAATGAGCCTAAGTGCTTTCACCGATCACAGCCTTAGATTCTTTCTTCTGAGGATGCCTTATAAATAATTTCATTTATAATTATGAACTTCTACTGTACTAGCAAAAAAAATTTAATTATTAATTAATTTCATCATCATTGGCGCTACAGCCCTGTGTGGGTCCTGGCCTCCCCCAGAATCCTTCTCCAGCCGTCCCTGTCCTCCACCGCTCTCCTCTAGTTTGCTATTCCGATTGCTCTTATGTCGTCTTCTGTATCGTCCAGCCATCTTAGCTTGGGCCTGCCTCTACTTCTTCTGCCCTCTGGATTTGTATTAAGAACCTTTTTGAGGACACGATCATCATTCATCCGGCTGACATGTCCCAACCACTGCAGTCTAGGTACTTTTATGACTTGTACAATGTTGAGTTTGTCATATAATGCCTGTAGTTCATGAGTTTTATAAAGTTAATTAATTATAAGAGTTTTCCAACTGTCGATTCGTTCATGAGAATTCAATTCTATGAATGAATCGACATTATTAAGCCAAGATGCGTGTACGAAGGAAAATTTTGTATGGAGTAGTGGACTTTTTGCATGCTAATAACACCAACTAAAGGCCTCGCAGCATATATGTTCCCATACATGGATTTACTCAGAATTCGGAGTAGAACATTTTATGTGAGTTTTGTATGTGTGTGTGTGTGTCTGTGTGTGTGTGGTGTGTGAGTGTGTCTGTCCCCCCCTTATAACTTTTGATCCGCTCAATTTACAGAGCCCAAATTTTTAGAATATATAAACAGTTATAGGCCTACAAAACTTTTATACTCAGAATTGTGAATTTTTGTTTCAGTCAGGGGTTATCAACTTTTGAAATTTTGATTTATTTTTCCATATATCTCAGAAACCATAAAAGCTAGAACGCTGAAATTTGGTATAAACATAGACAAATACAAAATCTCAAATTAGTTTTTTTTTAAAAAATCCAGGGTTTGTCAAACATTTTTTATTAAGAAAAATATTTTTTTTTATGATAAATTTATGAGTTTAACTGCCTATATTTCCAATGTTTTTAAAAATATCAAAAAAAGCCGAAACACCCCAACCAGATAATTTAATTTTCTATAAAAAATATTTACATTGTATTAGCACATCTCAAATTTTTTTAATAATTTTTATAAAAATTGAATTTAGTGACGACATTGCTTCATACAATTTGTATGGCAGTCGCCTACACACAATATCTAAGAAGACTTAATTGTTTGATACTAATCTCCAAACATACATACATACCATCATTCTGTTTTCATATTCTGGGTAGGATCAAAGGACTGACCTCCATACTATCCTATCTTGACATACATATATATGTAGGTACATGTGTTGTATAGAAAATCAAATATCTTAAAATATTAAATAATTTGTATTTATGGGATTATAGTTTGGTACTTATTCTTCAACTATACATACTATCGCTATCGACAGTTGGATCTCATGTGTTACATGCAACTAGTATAAAATTAATTCATTTAGGTGAAATATAAAGTGAAAAAAAAATAATGGTGAATCACATTGAGATGTAGTTACATAAATCACAATATACTAACAGGCATTTTGAGTATTGATCCGACAGCCACAGCAATGTCTGGAAATGAAACATAATCCTCTGACGTCTTGTGCTGCAGCTGGTAAACCTTCCACGTCCTGGTCGAGGAAAGGCTGATGGCTGAAACAAAATACAAACGTCAAAATGTAACCAAAGGCAACGGAATCAGACCGATTGAGAGAGACTTGTATTTATTATTGATAATTTTTTTAAGGGAACGCTCATTCAGTTAAATCTTATTCTTAACCCAATTATAAAAGCATTATGAAATATGTTTCATAAAAAATGGGCAAAACACGTGATTACAAAGAGATTTTGATAATTTTATATATATTTTTTTTTCTTTTTTTGGAAATTTTAACGATTCCAATTGTTATTTATTATTATGTACAAAATATACGGCATAAGCCATTTACTTGTTACAATATAACACTTATAATAATTAATTAGGTACCTACACACAAATATGAGATATAGAAACAAATAAAAGTATAGACATTGATGAAATATCTTCTTCCTCTTCTTCTTTTTATAGGTTGACACCTGTTTTTTTCAGGAACTTTGCCCATCCCTCAAGGCCTCTTGTGATGCAGAGCTTCAGCTATCTCTCCATCTCTTGGGTGGTCTACCTCGTGGTCGATTGCCAAAGTTTATTTGTTGGGAGATAATTTTGGTCAATCTGTTGTCTCCCATTCTCGCCACGCGGTCCCGCCAGAATCGTCTTCGGCTCCTGCACCATCTGACAATATCCCTAACGTCACAGATCTGTCTTATGTATATTGGTGTTCCGCATCCGATCCAAAAGGGTTAAACCCGCGATGGGAGTGTAGGGTTCTCACAAAGACTCTATCGTCCGGAGCAGGCTCTTTGTTCTAACGTTGTCCGCTCTGGCCTCAATCACATATTTTATAAATTCGGTTTTTACTCTGTTAGCATGTGTTTGTTTTTCCAGACAGTATCTCTCAAACAGCCAGCAACGACCGCTGCCTTGTTTGTCTGCGATTTGACTTTTCCTCATATAAGTCACTGCTGCTGGAAATGTCGACTCCCAAGTATTTGAATTTTGTGATATGTTCGATTGGTTCGCTGTCTACGAGTAGATTGCATACCAGATGAAATATAAAAACATAAAATATAGATTCAGATAAAATATAAAATATATAGATTTAGATAAAAACACAAATTAAGATAAAAATAGACAAAAAAGAATCAAAGAATTGGGAAAAAAATCGAATGTGACAATAGATCGACTGCAGCTATATAAGTTGACAGCTATATCGATACAAAAGATCCATAATTTTTTTTTTTGAAGACCGGCAAACTATCTCCGAAAATATCTGCAACATCACATAGTTCATTACCAAACCTATGCAATCGCGGTATTGATGAGTTAAAAAAATATTGCGTGGAAGCTGCTACCTCATGAAACATTGATCATATATAAAACTATATATAGGTGATTTTCATAAAATAAAAAATCTTTCATTTTTAATTATTATTAGAGATTGAAGGAAATATAATTAGGTACCTAATTAAAAAAATATGATAGCATGCTAGAAAACAAAAAAAACTCACATTTATTAAATTTTGAATAACCGTGTTTAGCAAAAAAAGCACATTTCGCAATAACCGAGTTTTCAACATTACAATAACCGAGTACAGAAGTTTCCATCATTCTCAGTATTGTAAGCGATCAAAAATATTGTGATTAATAATTTAGAAGAGAAATAATACAGCTGATAACAATTTTCATTGAGATATAAGTACGTAAAATACATTAATGATTCCAATTGGAACCATCAGTTAAGAAATGTTGAAAAACAAATTGTTTTAATACACTTCTTGTGCAGGTGTAATGTGTACGATTAGCATGTATGTTAAGTGATCAATAACCCTTCTATGAGAATTTATACCTTGCAGTCTTAGTACGCTGATAATCTCCGGATCGGGCGCATGTTTCTGGACAGCTACAATGGCCTCGCAGTACGCAGGCAGAGTGCCGGGAGCTTCAGCCCGCTCCAGCAGCCTTTCAGCTCTACGCCAGGTGCCCTCTTCTAGCTCCGTCATGGCGTACTCTTTGAGTCCCTCTATAGTGAAGCCACGCAGAACACGCTCCAACTCCAACCGGATATCGGGATCGGCTAATGATTCATTAGTAGAAAACCAACATTACTAAACACTCAAAAGCTGAATAAGACATCCTTTTCACTTTATCCCAGGAAGCACTTCCTGACCAATTTGGGACGAAGGACGCTTGGAACAGTTTACCAGAAACATTAAACCAATGCTAGCTGTATATTACGGAAGTAATGAAACATATAGAAGTATGTGTATGTGTTTGTTAATATTAATTTTCGCAGGTAAAAGATGATGGTAATCTGCGTATTGTAGTCTTGAGAAATACTGTTGTTTATCGCCCAACGTTTCAAACAGATAGCACTGTCACATTAGTATTTTGTTCACAGATTATAATATATGGTAGTAATCAGTAATTTTGTGTAATATGGAACTGTTAAAGAACATAATTGATGGTTGTGAAGTTACGGCAACACCATATTAAATAGATTTCATATTTTAAATAAAATAAACAATGGAACATTGTAAAACAAAAGCAGTATTAAAAACATGTCAGACAGTCAATCTTTGTGTGTTCTTTAAAATATTATTTTTATCCTTTTTACTAGAGGAAATTTCATAATGGTATTTTGGACAATTTTAAAATTGTAAATTACGAATGAGACAGGTATAATTACCAACGTAAAATTTGATGCTCTATATCTTGTGAAGGTAATTACGATTGCAAAGTGTGATTAATTCATTGAAAAATTCATGAGTACCAATCTCATACAAAAAAAATTGTCTTAATGAATTTTTATCATATAATGTAGATTTGTGTAGATTAATCTATTAAAAAAAAAAAAAAAAAAAAAAAAAAAAAAAAAAAAAAAAAAAAAAAAAAAAAAAAAAAAAAAAAAAAAAACATTCATACACAAAAAATGCCTCTAACACAGCCTTGTAACGCTCAATCAATACGCATGGTAAAATTTATAAACCTGTGTACGATTGAAAGACGCGTGCCTTGAATTGAACACATATTAACAGGAAAAGTTTGCGTTGTTAAACCGTATGCATTTGGAGGACACTTGCCTTGAATTAAATACGAGTTTTTAAGTGAATTAGCGCAACAAAATAGTGCCTAATTCGAGGCAGTACTTGCCTCCTTATCAACACGGAAAGGGAAATATGCCACCCGTTCAACCCACAAATTCAAACAAACAGTGTTATGTGATTGAAACGTTGGGTGATAAACAACAGTATTTCTCAAGACTACAATACGCAGATTACCCTAGAAAATAACCCATCATCTTTCACCTGCGAAAATTAACATTAACAAACACATACATTATTACTAAAAACTATTATTATTTTTTTTTAATCTTGACATTTAATAGAAAAAAATTAATGCATTTCATTAGATGGGTGATGGCAGTGCGGTTAACGTACTGGGTTAGTATTTCAGTGATCGCAAGTTCAAATCACAAGTTTAGTTTAGGGAATGTATGAGAATGAATATGTACTTGTTAAGAGGAAATATTCATTCTTTTTAAAAGAAAAAAGAAATTTTGTTTTTGTAGGAGAGAATGGTTGAGGGTGGAACGGTTTACCCCCAGAACTGGTTGACTCACCATTTTTCGATATTTCAACAGTGCGACATAAAAGAAGGTTGAAAGTGTAGTAGGTGAAAATCTGGAGTAGTCAAAGTTTTTAGATTAAATTTTTCTGTCATAAAAACCCGTATACTGTAAAGAATCGGAGGACGTATACTAGTGAAACAAATACTTACCAATGGCTGAATGAGAGTATAAAAAAAGTTATAAATATAAGATCATAAGGATATCTAACAGAACGATGTAAGACAGAATGAGGAATATGTTTAAAAAAATATATATTCACAGGATGAAAATGAGATGGTTTGAGCTTATTGAAAGAGTGAACAACAGACTTTTCGAACCAAACATCCAAGTCTTCTGCCAGAATTACTTATTTATATTATTTCTTGCCCATCGTCATTTTCACTATATTGATGCAGATTTTAAGTGTAATCGTAAGCAAGATAGAATTAAATGAAATAATAAATACATAGCGCTAACCTTTGGCCATTGTTAAAAAAATATGTTATGGTTATGGAATGCTGTATAATTACACACTATAATAAGTTTCTTAAATGCAAATTTAAAAACAAAAACCATAACCGGCGACATTCAAAAATCTGAAGTGTAAGATCACAGATAAATTAATTCGTTTTATTGCTTATGATTTTAATCAGAACGCCATAGAGTATTCAAATATATCTTGGAGGAATTCTCAGTACCTACCTAGGTAAGAAAAAACTTTCAATAATGTATAATAATTTTCGCCAAACATCTTGAACGAGCTTCCGGTTGCGCAGAGCGCAAATTTGTGTCTTTTTGCTTCATTGGTTTACGTGCAAATCGTCCCCCTTCTCGGCTAAAAGTTCAAGTTATTTTGCGAGAACTATAGCACGTGATACTTAACGATTTCTATTGTATTGCACGTTGAATTAAAGAAAAGGGTGTAAAAAATATAACAGTTTTCTTAAAGAGTGGAATAAAGCTTATTTGATATAGAGTTGCGCACGGATTCACAAATGTCTAGGCACAATTTTTTTTTATGAAGTTGATATTTCCATAGGTATTGTGATCGATATATTTCTATGCATTATGATACCCAATAACCATTATTTTACTTCGGCCTAATGTATTTCTTCTATTAATTCTAGGAACGGATTATAGCGGCCCCCCGAGCCTTGTTCATATGTTTTAGCATTGTCTTTTATAATGAAAAAAAAATTGAAATGTAAACACGAATGAATCAGCCGACGAAGTAGACGTATAAGGTAAAGGCACTTGCGGAAGATGTTGTATTGCGATTGAAGATAGATACGAGCGTAAAACTATGTAAGTGCGTTATGACGTTGAGTTATCGGAAATCGAATTGTATTATGGATAGTTGTTATACGGTTTTGTTTGTTCGATGGTTGGAAGCGATTGCGGTATGGTATTGGCCCCATTATAATTAAGGTGAAGCTTCTTCGCGATGTGGTTTTCTGGAAGCGATATTAAGCGTTACATATACGTTTATCGGAAAAGAAAATGTTATTATGTAGAACATTGCGGTAGAAAGAAGAATCGTGTATAGTCGTGTACGTTCTCGCTCTGGTAATGCGTTTACTCTTGTTTGATTATACGATATTTGGTTTCTTTTGTCTTTGCATGGATTATCTCGATCATAAAAGGAGAGGCGATTGATATTTCCATAGGTATTGTGATCGATATATTTCCATGCATTATGATATCAAAGAAACCCAATAACCATTATTTTACTTCGGCCTAATGTATTTCTTCTATTAATTCTAGGAACGGATTATAGCGGCCTCCCGAGCCTTGTTCATATGTTTTAGCATTGTCTTTTATAATGAAAAAAAAATTGAAATGTAAAATGCATTTGGCAGATTCCTAGAATCTTGGTTGGCACCCGGCGGTACGGGTTGGTTCTTCAGTTTGACCCCCCCCCCCTCCCCTACTCCATGTTTCACGGGCGCTGGGTCGCCCTGCTGTGGCCAGTCAGTTGTCATTCGGTAGTGTTAGTGTGAGTGGTCGGCCAGTGGTATATCGCGTCTAACGCGTGTCGAGCGGTCTATCTTATAAAGTTGTACAGTATAGTGCCACGTGCTAGGACTCTCGGATGGCTCTAGTTTTTTTTTTCTGTGTATACTAATATATTAATCGCATAATAGTGAATAAGTGTGTTTCAGGTCCACATAGTCAACGGGGGTGAATTTTAGATAGTTTTAAGTTATTTTTAATTAATAAAAAGTGATATGTAAGTAGTGTAAGTGTTTCGTCGACAGTCCTGTTACGAGAGCAGCAGTTTGGTAAGATCTTTCCAGTTATGTATATATTATTTTACCATGCCTGTATTTGTCTTTTCATGCACATCGCAGCCGATTATGTTTTATTAGATTTTTATTTTCAGGGGCAGAGTTAAATGTTTATTTTTATTTTTTTTCAGCCTCTTTAGTTATCAATTTCGCGTCCCAACATGGGACTAATATATTTCTTCCCGGCCTCCTTATATCAATTTTGCGTCCTAACGTGGGACGAGTATTTTTCTCCGCCGTCTCTCTTGATATCAATTTGGCTCCCAACGTGGGACAAGTACTCTTCTCCGCCGTTTCTAGATATCAAAGTTTTATGGATTTTATTCAATAATCCTGGTTGGTTGGCACAAATTACAGGACCAACATTTTTTATGTCGGGTAGGTAATCCGATGGATAATTGCAAACTGATGAATTACATTATTGGCCAATAATTATTGTTTCTCGATCAATCATTGATTTTGTAAACATTGGTCCAATTTATTATTTAACAGCCAATTTGCAATTGATTATTTGATGACGGCGGTTTAGCGATTTTTTCCTGACTGATTTATAACTAACATACTTATACCATAACATTTTTTTAACAACCAATACATACAACTAACCCATTTATCATAAAAATATATCCTGGCGGAACCTTTGATTTACAATAATTACAAAGATTTATCTTACTCCCTCGATTCATTTTGGTCAAAAGTGTACCCAAGTCTATTTTGCCGTCGCTCCACCTTGGTCACTACAGTATCCACGACACAAAATTGTTGTACAAAGCTCAGTAAAATATAGTTTCATTTGTGCATTAAATATTCTTTAGTTCACTTGCAATCCTTTTCTCGGAGATATATATATTTTTCTCCCAAAGACAGCGCTATGATTACTACTTTGTAAACGTCAAACAACATAGTCAAGGGTGGAGCACTGTTGCATGTTTTTTAATTTTTAATTGGAATAGCAAAAACAAGTTGCCTCAAGGGAGTACAAATAACACCGGACAAGCCGCTTTTAAGAAAGTCTAGCCACCGGTAGCTCTTAGCTGACGGCTTTGAAAACATTCGAGGACTTCTCCACTTACAAATCTGCCCTCATAATCTATGACGCCTCTATCCCAAATCTTCGTTTCATCCGGAGGAACTTATAGACAGAGAAAAGTTGGCAAATATGCATAATTGATCAAACATGATTTCCTTCAAAAAACATTATGTTATAAATGAATATTATAATATTGTAAAATGATAATAATCAATGAACTCAATTTGAAATCTTATCATTCTATTTATTTTTATAGAATATTGTGGGAATCTGTGATTTTTTTCTTTTTACTTACTGAAAATTTATTAATAATTTTGACTGCAAGAAAAAACATTCGTAGTTCAAACAAAGTGAATAAATATAACACTAAATATTTTTGATTGGATACGATCTCATAATATCAAATTGGCCTATATTTCATACAATAAAAAATAAAACATTTCTGTTTGACGAATTTTCCTATGGTTTTAATTAAAATGATTTCCATTATAAGCAGCAGATAGTAACTCGATATTTTGTCTCTTTCTGATACATGTAAATTTGGATATAAACAATTATTTTTTTGGAAATCTCATCGTAGTATTTATTGTAGAAAGTTGATCGAAATAAGATGAAACTTGGCGTACGTGAGAGGTGTGTCGGCCATTACAGATTTTTACAAACAACCAATTATTTCGATACGGGAGTGTTTTGTGACGCTATATTGTGAAGGAATAAAAACGCTCTGTGGTTGACGCGTTTGTTAAAATAAACGCAGTGCTGATGTGAAGTTTGGAAGACGTCAATATTGTGGTGTTTTGTTTCACGGACGCTGTCCGATATTAGGTTGTTGTGTTAAGTGATGTAATATTTTGACATTTGTGTGTAAATAACGCTATCTAACTACAATGTCTCGCATCGCGAGCGACGGGGACGACCCGACGTCGGGTAGTGCCGGCGGAGCGATCAAGATCCAAACGTTCAGGCCGACGTGGGAAGAGTTTAAAGACTTCAACAAATACATCCAATACATGGAATCGCAGGGCGCTCACAAGGCGGGCCTCGCGAAAATCATCCCGCCGCCCGAGTGGGTGCCCCGCAAATCCGGCTACAACCTAGACGAGCTGGACATAACCATACCCTCGCCGATCTGTCAAGTCGTGACGGGTAAACAGGGGTTGTTTCATCAGATAAACATACAAAAGAAGGCGATGACAGTCAAGCAGTTTTCGCTGATGGCGAACTCTGCCAAGTATTGCACGCCGAAGCACACTAGCTGGGACGACCTGGAGAGGAAGTACTGGAAGAACATCACGTATGTGGCCCCGATATACGGCGCCGACGTGAACGGCAGCATAACTGACCCCAACGTCAACGAATGGAATATCAACCGTCTTGGAACTATACTGGATTACGTTAATCAAGATTACGGTATCGAAATAGACGGAGTCAACACGGCATATCTTTATTTCGGCATGTGGAAGACTACGTTTGCGTGGCACACGGAAGACATGGATCTGTACTCGATCAATTATTTGCACTTTGGCGAACCCAAGACGTGGTACGCCATCCCGCCTGTGCACGGAAAGAGGTTCGAGCGTATCGCAGCTGGATTCTTTCCCACCTCAGCCAACACGTGTCAGGCTTTCCTTCGCCACAAGATGACCCTGATCAGCCCCCAAGTTTTGAAGCAGTACTCGGTACCGTACAACAAGATGACGCAGACCGAGGGGCAGATAATCATAACATTCCCGTTTGGCTACCATGCGGGTTTCAACCATGGGTTCAACTGCGCTGAGTCTACGAACTTTGCGGCTCCCCGTTGGATTGAATACGGCAAGAGAGCAATACAGTGCACCTGCAGTACTGACATGGTCAAGATATCTATGGATACGTTTGTCAAGAGATTTCAACCAGACAGGTACCTACCCATTTTTTTTTCTTATATTATTACTCCTCACTAACCCAAGGGGATATAGTAGGGAGTTATGATTTCGCAATTTTTAAGGCTATTTTTTTTATTGCAGATTATCAACTAGTATCATGCTGAGATTGTATTCTGAAAGTTTCATCACAATGTATCTGTGTGTGTGTGCGCTATGTCTATGTACGGTGTGTTTATTCTAATTTATTGATTATAGACTAAAGTACTCATTGGATTCTTTTCAAATTTTGCAAATTTGTATATCTAATACTCACTTAGACCCCATTAGATTTTGAAGGATATCTGAATAGTGCTTCTCAATTTTTTAACTGTCAAATATTTCAAAGTGACCCCAAGCTCAGGAAACCTAAAATTTGAAATTTTTATTTTCAAATTGGTAAAAAGGCACATCACTTTCATAAAATGGCATTGAAGAATTATCAAGTTTTCATAATAAATTATTTAAATAAAAAATAATTTAACCAACTCATTTCATGAAAATGCTGAATATTTCCCATACAAAATTTGAATACTTATAGAATGATTTGTTAGTGAGGAGTTTAGCGTTGGCCACAACCCACTCATTTTTTTATAGATATACTTTTGTATAATTTTTAATTAAGTACATCATCTGCCGACTGCCGTGGCACAGTTGGTAAGCCGTGTGGATTCTGTGCGGGCGTCCTGGGTTCGATCCCCAGCAGAGGAGAAATTGATTTAAATTCATTTCTCACGCAAATATTGCATCTCTGGGCTGGAAACACTGGTTAGTTGGAAGAAATTGCCATACGGCAATAAACTCGCCACTTGCGCAGGGTGCGAGGAAGTGTTTATTATTATTATATTTATTATTACTCGGGTTGGTTGGAAGAAATTTCCATAAGAATTAACCCGTCTTTGTGCATTTGATGTACCTAACTACATGAAGAAGATACTTCTTATTACATTTATCTTTAATGTGAATACATTGGAATCCCATTAAGAAACACTCTATATAGAGCTCGCCAAGTTAAAGAATGCGGACTATGTTACCCATGCACTCATCAATTTTAGTACAGGGATAAATTCTCAATTTGAATCAACCAATAAAATCAGTTGAGTTTAAGAAGTTAGCTTGTTTGCCCTGATTTTTGCTACCACGCTGTATTAAACTGTCACTCGCATTCTCTCATTTGTCAAGCTCTACCAGTTGGTTTGAAAAAGTCACATTGATTATATATATATATATATAGGTGTCTTATTTTTTACTTGAATTTGCCATTCATAACGCTATATTAGTGCCAACCTTGACGTATGCATGTGAAACCTGGACATGGCAGAAGTCGCACGAAAGTAGAATAAATGCAGTTGAAATGACATCGCTAAGAAGAATCTGTAATAGAACGATGTATTACATTGTCAAAAAAGAGAACATAAAGAACGAATGTGATTAATAGAATGAATGAAAGATGTCATTAATAGAATGAATGTGAACACTTTGAGATGGTTTGGCCACATGGGGAGAATGAATGAGGAACGCCTGACGAAGAAAATATACATTGCGGAAAGGAATGGAATGAGAGGTCGGGGCCGCCCAAGGAAGGGATGGCACGTCCATGTGAACGGTATTTTGAAAGACAGAAATGTTAGAAGCGTGAACAACAGACGAACATGTACAAGACGATGTATGAATGTCGACGAGGCGATGAATGTGTGTCGAGATAGAAATAAGTGACGTTCGGTTCTCTCTGCCTACCCCGCAAGGGACATGGTGTGTGGTATGTATGTATAAAGCGGGCGTCAAGCCAGAAGGGCGTATCTGCAAAAATGCAATTTTTCGTTTTTTATGCCAAACGATACTTCTTTAAGATCTCCACCATCTGTAAAAAATCACGGCTTTCCGTTGCGTATTTTTCGAGATATTTCAAAAAATAATTTTGGGCGTATGCTATGGCATAGGTGAATTTGTCGAGCCAGAAGGGCGTACAAGCACACGCCGAAGACTTGACCGGTATATTTGTGAAATATTATCGAACCAGATGGATGAATCTGCAAACGCCGAACATTAAACAGATGAAAAAACAAATGATTGAAAAAAGAAAATAATATGATACGACCTTTCAAAAAATTTGATGATGCCATAGAAACCTGCCAAGCCAGAAAGGCATACCTACAAACATTAAAAATGGCAGAAGCTTTATACTAATTGTCTCAATTTCGCTATCAAAATGTTTAAATACATCTCATAATTAAGCTACATATTTTTTTCTCTAAAAAAGCTATGATTCATAGCATCTTATAAAATTTGTTTTTACGCCCCACAATAATTATGAATTTTGTATGCAAAAATCGAGTCCACATCTAGAAACATTAGCGAGTATGTACAAAATATATAATAAGTTCACTATTTATTGAAATTTAGGTAATACTCCTCGATGAGGCTTACAGAAATAAGTAGTTTTTTGTCTCTCCTGTTAAGTAGTCATTTCGTTTGTACGCCATTCTGGCTTGACACCTGCGATATGAATTACAGTTTTACAACATAAAATGTTTTCAATTTCAGATATGATCTTTGGCTGAAGGGGCAAGACATCGGGTGTCACCCGGAACAGCCCGACCGAGTGGCTGCTGCCCCCCACCCAACGGGCCAGGACATCCTCTGTAACAAGAACAACGCGGAACTGCCGCAGTCGTTTGTGGAGGCCGAGCAGCGGATCAAGGAGAAGAAGAGGCATCCGCTGCACGTGAAGAGGGCCATGTCGAGGGTGATGAGCAGCGGGGCCATCGGAGTGCACCTGGGAGACGACACCATGCCGGACGACATGGCCATGAAAGAGGGAGACTTGGATCTGCTTGGTAGCCAACCGCAGGCGAGTATTGTGTCGAGGAGTCACAGAAATATAGAGGATTTGTGTTATATTCGCTGAAAAATTACTGCTTTCTCTATTTCCCCGATATTATATATATTTTATTATACTATTATATTATACTATATTTTCATGCACTAGTAAACAATTTCAGATCTGACATTTTGGCGAAAATGCTTTTAATTATATGTTTTTGACAATTTTTCAACATCTTAATAGAGACAAAATTGGAATATTATGGAAGAACAAGGAATTCAAGGCGCCTACAGGGCTTACGACTTGTCATAGGCTGGATCACTTTATGCGCTTGTGCAACGTTCACCAATTATGCCTTCTTATTGAGTTCCCTTATCAATGTAATTTTTTGAACGTGTTATACATTTCAATAATAGGATACAATTAGTTTCAAAATAACACAATTATATTGCCATATATGAAATAACGAAGGAACCTTTTTTTGTAACGCCATCTATTGAGAAGTTGTTTTTTTTTGTAAACAATGAAAGCAACAATCCTTGTACATGAGGTGACATTGTTTCTTCGCACAAATGTCACCCCCGAATTGTGCCAGAAATGTTACTTCATTTTTGGCTTGTTTACCTACTTTCACCAATGTAATATTTTAAAAGTTGGATATATGCAAACATTGGATTTTTCTTCTCAATAGAGACGAAGATGTTGAAAAATTGTCAAAAATATCATAGACTCCTGATAGGGAAAAATCGAATGTTTGCATATATGCAACTTTTAAAATATTAGATTAATCATAATGTATATTATTTTGGTATGGTAAAAATAAAAACTTACAATTTCATAATATTTCGTCTATTTTACAAAATAACAACGTCAGATCAGTAGTCTTAGGTCCGAATGCAGAGTCCTACCTAAATACTAAATTCTAAATACTAACCATGTTTTCATTGCACAGTCGCTCACTTAAGTTAGGATATCACGTGGCTTCCTAACTAGAGGATGCTACCAAGTTTTTTATGAGAATTGCATTGCAGAGACATATCTAAATACTTAGCACATGCGCATCGGCGTAAACTAACATTTGCGAATTGTCAAAAAGTACCTTACGAGTGGTTTAATACTAAAATACGAGATTTTTTCGGTGGATGATGATTTTATCGGCTTTGTTGAATATGTATTTGGTAATTTTGTCAAATCAAATACCAAACAGAGTATTCAGCGATCCATACGAGATGCCGAAAATTCGGTGGAATTTCAAAAAAATCGTGACTTCGAGCTGTCAGTGTAAAGTGTGAAGTTGTTTACATATGTTTGTGTTGTTATAGCAAAATCATTTTATACGTCATACATCAGAAAAGAGATAGATAGCTTAATAAGCCCATAGAAAGCTATCTATCCTCTTTTCTTCAATCACAGTAATGTGAAATTCTACGCCATCGACCTTAAGTTTGGCGTAGTATTTAGTTAGGGATATCTTTGCAATGCAATTGCTAACTTAAGAATACTAAATACTCCAGTGAGGTTAGGAGTTTTTTTTTTTTGTTTTTGCGGGTGGCAGTTCTTGAGGAGAATACACTTAGGCCAATTGGCCCTTTGTGATACCACATTGGGGCTGTCCTCCCACTCACTCATCCCCCTTGAACCAGCCTGAGTGGCTAATGAATGTCATAATGTCTCCGATGTCAGCCGACGCTATGTCAATTAAATCATCATAGAAGAAACTTCCCAAGGAGCTTCTCCTAATTCTAGAGAGAGCAGGACAGTGACAGAGGAAGTGGACCACCGTCTCCTCCTCCTCCTCGTCTTGGCATGCTCTGCAGTAATCGTATGCCTCCAGCCCTAGCCTTCTGGCATGCTTTCCTATAACCCAGTGTCCCGTTTAAACTGATATGACTCTGGCGTGTGAGTCTCTTCTGAACGAGAGTATTTCTCTGGTTCTTCTGAGATCATATTTTGGCCATGTTTGTCTGGCAATGGAGCATGTGCTCTCCTCAGACCAGAGGTTAGGAGTTTTAGGTACCTAGGACTCTGCATTCGGGTCATACTCTTGAAACTCGAATCCGATTCCGATTTCAAATTATCATTTAGAACTTGTCGCCACTCGTCACTATTACTATTAAAACATACCTACCTACCGCATTCATTCTCCGTTACAAAGGTAGGTTCCTATCTGCCGCCTGCGTACATTCAAATGAACGACTATTACTATTAAAACATACCTACCTACCGCATTCATTCTCCGTTACAAAGGTAGGTTCCTATCTGCCGCCTGCGTACATTCAAATGAATGACTATTACTATTAAAACATACCTACCTGCCGCATTCATTCTCCGTTACAAAGGTAGGTTCCTATCTGCCGCCTGCGTACATTCAAATGAATGACTATTACTATTAAAACATACCTACCTGCCGCATTCATTCTCCGTTACAAAGGTAGGTTCCTATCTGCCGCCTGCGTACATTCAAATGAATGACTATTACTATTAAAACATACCTACCTGCCGCATTCATTCTCCGTTACAAAGGTAGGTTCTTATCTGCCGCCTGCGTACATTCAAATGAATGACTATTACTATTAAAACATACCTACCTGCCGCATTCATTCTCCGTTACAAAGGTAGGTTCTTATCTGCCGCCTGCGTACATTCAAATGAATGACTATTACTATTAAAACATACCTACCTGCCGCATTCATTCTCCGTTACAAAGGTAGGTTCTTATCTGCCGCCTGCGTACATTCAAATGAATGACTATTACTATTAAAACATACCTACCTGCCGCATTCATTCTCCGTTACAAAGGTAGGTTCTTATCTGCCGCCTGCGTACATTCAAATGAATGACTATTACTATTAAAACATACCTACCTGCCGCATTCATTCTCCGTTACAAAGGTAGGTTCTTATCTGCCGCCTGCGTACATTCAAATGAATGACTATTACTATTAAAACATACCTACCTGCCGCATTCATTCTCCGTTACAAAGGTAGGTTCTTATCTGCCGCCTGCGTACATTCAAATGAATGACTATTACTATTAAAACATACCTACCTGCCGCATTCATTCTCCGTTACAAAGGTAGGTTCTTATCTGCCGCCTGCGTACATTCAAATGAATGACTATTACTATTAAAACATACCTACCTACCGCATTCATTCTCCCTTACAAAGGTAGGTTCTTAGCGTATCAGATTTGCAGTGGAGAGTAAGGCCACTGTACTAAGGAGTCCATATAGTAATGATGTATATTAAAATCAGACATTGTGCTGTGTGCGTATCTACCACTTCTATCAATGTTGTAGGGATTGTGCCTTAACCTTCAGTTATTCATCATTACAATAATTTTATGACAAAACATACAATATCCTTTTATGAGCTCTGCAGTTTTTATATAGTTATTCAACTTTCCCAATAGTAATTTTGACTGTGGTAGATAACATACATACATACCACACACCATGTCCCTCGCGGGTTAGGCAGAGAGAACCGAACGCCACATTTTTCTATCTTGACACACATTCATCGCCTCATCAACATTCATACATCGTCGTATACACGTTCGTCTGTTGTTCACGCTTATATCATTTCCGTCTTTCAAAATTTCGTTCACATGGTCGTGCCATCCCTTTCTTGGGCGTCCCCGACCTCTCATTCCATTCCTTTCCGCTCTGTATATTTTCTTCTTCAGGCGCTCCTCATTCATTCTCCCCATGTGACCAAACCATCTCAATGTGTTCACTTTCATTCTAGTAATGACATCTTTCTAGATTATGGCCCGAGATTTCAGTTGGCCCTTAAATTGTTGGATTTGGTAATCCAAGTTAAAAGTTTAGGGAAGATTAAATTTCATTCGCGTAGTTCAGTGCAAAATGAAACGTCAGTTACGTAATCTTCAACTATAGATATATTTTACGTTTTTCAATGGTTATTGTCTATAACGCATCTGTCAAAATTGTAATAACCTTAAATGATACGTGACGCGAAGCTGTGACTAAATATTATTTTATTATTATTACAACACATTATTTTATTTGTTTCATTACACAGCATGTTACTTTTTCAATTTTTTATACCGATCGATGTTTTTTTTTAATTAAAATCAAACATTGTAGTGAAAAAATGTCATTGAATATGTACTACGTACGTAGTTCTTCAATGCAAAATGTATGTACATTTTACAGATGGATATGGAACTAAGTGATAATGGTAAAATAGTGTCTTAGTAGAAAATTTAAGAATACACATTATATATATAGAAACAGGATGGATCAATTTAAAAAGTGGGATGAAAAAACATCGCAAAAATAAAGTTGCGTGCCTGACGTTTCATTATGGCTGACAGTTTATTTCGTTTGTTGTCAGGCAATACATCAAAATTATGTAAAAAAGAAAACATTAAATACATGAACCACTTCTATATCAAGTCTTTTATTTTAACAACAAAAATAAATCATGATTATAATTATTATGCATAGTTATTTGTAGTATAAAATGAAATAAAACATTAAAGCGTGCGGCGATTAGTACGCCACCTGGCGAAAAAGACTCAAAACAATACTTAACTCAAGATTAAGACACGCGATCCGCCAGAATCGTTGAGTTAAATATTTGTCGTTTAGTGACGTATTTAAGGGAAGATTAGGTACTGAAATACGCAATATTTTTGTTAAACTTGAGTTAAACTCCTAAGGGCCGACTGAAATACTGGGCCTATAACAATGTTATTCCAACCTTTGATTAAATATTTCAAATGTATTTAAATATGACATGTTTTAATTAAGTGAATGTAGAAGTGAAAATAATTAAAAGAAATGCCAATTAATTTCTCTTTAACTACCATATCCAACAATGTTTTTTGGAAGAATAATATTTCAAAAAGCAAATCTGCCATTTTAACATGGAATTTAAAATAAGTCAGATCTGTTACATTCGACATTTTAGATAGATTAACAACAGAGGATGTGCAATATCTCAAAACTGAGTTAATTTTCATAAAATTCATAAATACTATTTATCTTTAAAATTTAAAAAAAATTATGGCCCGATATTACAGTTGACCCTCAACTCATTGAGTTTGTTAAACTCAAGATTAATGTGAAGGGGAGATTGAATCCATTTCCGTAGTACAGTGCAATATGACATGTCAGTTACTAAATCTTCAATTATAGACATATTTTACTTTTTCTGTGGTCAAAATAATCTGTCAAATTTTAAATAACCTCAAATAATACAAACTACATAACGGGACACTACGAATTGTAATACTATTGTTTTATTATCCAACATGGTAAATTTAATTTTTTTCACCAAAATAATGCTTTTAAATGCCCATGTCCGTTTCAATATGGCTGTCAGTTCGTTTTATTGTGTGGCGCCACCGTCGATACAACTAACGCCTCTAGTGATAGAAGACTGAAACTACACGCGTTGCCTAGCAACTAGTTGAGAAATGACAGTTGACTCAGCGTTAAGTACTTAATCTGCCAGAAACGTTGAGTTAAATATTTGTCGTTTTAGTGACGTATTTGAGGGAAGATTAGGCCTAAACGGACACTGTAATACGCTATATTTTTGTAAAACTTGAGTTTAGCTCTTAAACTGAGACTGTAATAACGACCCTTAGTTTAGTTTCAAATTATCACGACATTCATTGACTGTTGGGTCAGCTAGTTGATAATATAAAAATATAATATGATTGTATAAATTAATTTTGCATTTAATTTTGCAGGTTCCTTACACACTGAAGGGTCTGGATGACGAATATGGCGAAGAGGCAGTCCGCATGGAGGCCCTTGAGGACATCTGGTTGAAGGGCGGCGAGATAGACCCCGAAGAGATGATGGTGAAAGACGCGGGACAGCTGGACGACTCTGATTATGAGAGTAACAACAGGTCATCGCGTGGCAAGAAGAAGAAGCAAGCCAAGAAGGATGCCAGAGTCAAGAAAAAGACGGAGGTACCAAAGTGCAAGGTAATTAAAAAGATAAAAGGGTCATAACCAAAATTGGATATAATAAAGAATATCACACAAGAAACAGAGAGGATATTAGATTAGGCTTCAAGTATATGAAAGCGTGCTGAAGGCAGAAGTTGCCAAACAGACTCCAGATGGACTAAGAAAGTGCTAGAATAGTGACCTAGAACGGGCA
Source organism: Molanna angustata (assembly GCA_963576475.1). NCBI lineage: Eukaryota > Metazoa > Arthropoda > Insecta > Trichoptera > Molannidae > Molanna > Molanna angustata. Next base: position 18,042,263 of record OY754983.1, on the reverse strand, counting down.
AAAGAAGTCTTGAAAGGCCCCAAACAAGGTGGTCTGATGTTATAAGACAAGTGGATGGATGCAGTCTGCTCAGAACAAGGAGTTGTGGAGGTCTCAGGGAAGGCCTATGTCCATTACTGAATGAAGGAGGGCTGAAGAAGAAGAAGATGCCGAGGGTCATAAAAGAAAAAAAAGTTTTGGTGATAACTATATTATGAAATATAAAAATAATTGTTTATATGTTACTATAGATTAGTCTATGGCCCGATATTACAGTCGGCCCTCAACTCATTGAGTTTGTTAAACTCAAGATTAATGTTAAGGAGAGATTGAATCCATTTCCATATTACAGTGTAATATGACATGTCAGTTACTAAATCTTCAATTATAAACATATTTTACTTTTTCTGTGGTTATATTTGATAAATTTTAAATAACCTCAAATAATACCAACTACAAAACGGGACGCTACGACTTGAAATACTATTGTTTTACTATCCAACATGGTAAATTTAATTATTTTCACCAAAATAATGCTTTTATGCCCATGTTCGTTTCAATATGACTGTCAGTTTGTTTTGTTGTGTGGCGCCACCGTTGATACAACTAACGCCTCTAGTGATAGAACACTGAAACTACACTCGTTGCCTAACACCTCTAGTGATAGAAACTGAAACTACACGCGTTGCCTAGCAAATGACAGTTGACTCACCGTTAAGTAGGTACTTAATCCGCCAGAAACGTTGAGTTAAATATTTGTCATTTTAGTGACATATTTGAGGGAAGATTAGGCCTAAACGGACACTGTAATACGCTATATTTTTGTAAAACTTGAGTTTAGCTCTTAAACTGAGACTGTAATACCAGCCCTATGTATTGTAGTTTATAGATCTATTTAAATAAATTGATTTTGGATAGGCAAAAGTTTAAGCTGCATACATAGAAAAATCATTTCTACAACAGAGTTGTTGAGAAGTGGAGAGGTTTGCCTTCACATTTTTTATTTCAAATGAAACTAATTTTGATTTGTATTGTTGTTTATTTATTTGTAAATTTTTGTACATATAATTTGTACACTGGAGAGCTTATTGCCATATGGCAATTTATTCCAACCAACAAGACATATGTATATTATACAATACAGTGTGTATTATCGTAATAAGGTAATCACACGACAAAAAAAATAAAATTAAAAAAAGACAAAATCTTGAATATAAAAAAGGTTGATAGCAATATGAGAAAACAAAAGGATAAAGAGAAGTTGAGGAGAGGAACAATAAAACAGATATTATCAGGAAACACCTAAGTTTACTTATCTATTGAATTTCATCAGTCTATGTATCCATTTCCTATCTATCGATGAAATGTTTATACAATTGTTTTATGACTAAGTTGAATTAAATGAATTATTGTTTCAGGTCAAAGGGAAGAAGATGTCCACGGATCAGATAAAGGAGATAGACGCCGTCCTCAGTTCCTGGGACGATCTGCCCAAGTTGTCAGACACCTCCGAACCCAGCACGCCCAAACCGGACACACCCCAGCCCGTAGAGAACACGAAGATGGACATTACACCGACCAAGAATAAGCCAGCCAAGAACAAACGAAAGTCACAGGGAGAGGAAAAGTCACCCAAGACCCCCAGAAAGACAGTTATCAAGACAGAGGAGGGACAAGAGAACAACAAACCAAAGAAGAAGAAAATGTCCACTGGTGAATCCACCAACAACAAGAAATCAACACAAGAGAAAGCGCCACAAAAAAAGAAAACTCCACAAAAAAATAACAAGAAAAATATCAAAGAATCAGAGACACGTGAATCAAATCTCAGCTACACACCGAAGGATATGAACACATCACAAAATAAAACAACACCTGTAGTAAAAGAAGAAATTAAGACAGTACAACAGTTTGAAAAATGCAACGAAGATATCAAACCAAAACAGGTTGCCATCGTAAATACCAAACTCAAATCCACCCGACAGTCTATACCGATGAATTCAAATAAAAGTGGGCCGTACAAACCCGTGCAGGCCATCAAATACCCCGACCTCAAGATACAGCCCAGCACCACCATAGCCATAGACGTGGGACCCCTCGAGGACATCGAAGACGAAATACCCGTATGCCAAGAGATCAAACCTAAACCAGTCGGCGCCAGCAAGTCCCTCCTTGCTTATCAGGATGAGTTTTTCAAGTTTATGAACCAGAAGAGGTTCCAACCCTCGGCTGCGACGATGACATTACCTCCACCCGATTCTCCCACCAAGTCCAGTCGTAAGGCGCGCACTCCCAAGAAACTCACCACCGTGAACGATGAAAAGAAGGTCATCGTCGAACCGGCCAACAACCTAGCGCCGCTGCGACTGATGGACGAACATTTCGTCCACTCGAGTTCGTCCAACTCGCCGCAGTACGCCGTCTCGCAACCGTCGACCGCGAGAAGTCCGGCGGTCAAAGAACGACCGTACCAAATGCACCACCCGAACCCCGCCCTTCAACCGGAGACGTACTCGAGAAACCCTCCGTACAACACCGGCGGTCGGCTGCCCGATTTCGGTCCCCCCAACTCCAGGACGGAGGCCCAGATGGTGTCCGACTGGGTGAACAGTTACACCAAGTCTGAGTACAACCCGCAGGCCTTCCCCCCTCCTCTGCAAGACCCGTACCCCTCCGCACAGCAGGTGATGGACTTTGACCTGGCGAGGGACGCCCGATGGTTCCACCAGTACGTGGACAAGTCCGATCTCAACAGTCTCCCTCCAGGAGTAGGCGCGCCGTGGAAGTAGGCCAAACGATCTCAGCTGAGACTCGAACCCCCTTCTCGTCGCTCGGAAACAAACGTCATTGTTGTATTTTATTTTGTGTAGTTCTGTATATACCAGAGTTACAGTAACTACACAGTAAGTCCAAAAATCATGAAATTGAGATATGACTGTATTCTGACTTGGTTCCTTATTATGCATCTGTGGTAAGGAACAGTAACTTCTACCATGTGTAGAAAAAAAAATTACTTTTAAATATGTCATCATATCTCCATTATATATTAGTTGTGAACAGCAGTTTAAAACATTTTATTGTATCCATATATTCTGGAAGGCAAGTCTGGCAAACCAGCGGAATCAAAACCGTCCATGTTTACCCATATCATGGATATATTTATCTCATGGAGTTCTATAATATCTTAAGATGTTTATAGAACTCCATATAATAATTATATCCACGATATGGGTAAACATGGATGGTTTTGATTCCGCCGGTTGACCAGACTCACCCCCCTGACTTTTCATTCATTTACAAAATGTCAGAAGTATCAAATAACAACATTGTCTTGTCTCTCTTGTAAGATTCAGATTTTGGACTCACCTCTGGTATATAGCAGTTTTAATCCATAGTTTTACTTCTTACAAATGTTTTGCGATGCAACGTTTTTACAAACAATTATGGTCCTTCAGAAAATATATGTGTTTATATCCATTTTATGAAAATGTGTTAGGCTAAGGTCAGATGGGTACGTGCCTCGCTTGGCGCTTAGCGCTACGCTACTCGCTAGATGTAATATCCTAAGGAAACGACGCTGCATAGTATAAAATCGCAATGACCACACTGCAAGCTATGTGTATTTCAAAGTAGAATAAGCATATCACCTAACTAAGCACCAAGCGAAGCACTTTAGCGTGGACAAACTCTAAGACCCGAATGCACAGTCCTAGGTAACTAAATACTAACACCTAACCTCACTGGAGTATTTAGTATTATTAGGTTAGCAATTATATTGCAGAGACATCACTAACTAAATACTACGCCAAATCATGCGAGACACCGTCACCTCCTTTACAATTAAACCAATTTCTCAATAGATGGCGTTACAAAAAAAGGTTTCTTCGTTTCTTCATAGATGGCAATAATAATAATGCATTATTTTCAAATGAATTATTTCACATTATTCAAATATATAGAACTTTAAAAAATTACATTGATAAGGGAACTTTATAAAGAAGGCATAATTGGTGAATGTTGCGCAAGTGCATAAAGTGATCACATAAACCAGTTGATGACAGGTCGTAAGTCCTGTAGGTGCTTCGAGTTCCTGGTTTTTCTATAATATCTCAACTTCGTCTCTATTGAGATATAAAAAGTTTGTCAATATAAATACTAAACTTAAGGTCGATGGCGTAGAATTTTGCATTATCGTTTACAAAGAAAAGAGATAGATAGTTTTCTACGAATTTCTACTGACGTTTGAAATGTTTTTATTTTTTTGTCATAACAACACAAACACATGTAACCAAGTTCACACTGACAGCTCACAATTTTCACGATTTTTTTGAAATTCCAGCGAATTTTCGGCATCTCGTATAAATCGCTGAATACTCTGTTTGGTATTTGATTTAAAAAAATTACTAAATACATATTTGACGATGTTGCTAAAATCATCATCGAAAATATCTCGTATTTTATTATCAAACCATTCGTAAGGTTCCTCGCGATCAACCTTACTTTTTGACAGTTCGCAAATATTAGTTTACGCCAATGCGCATGCGCTAAGTATTGAGATATGTCTCTGCAATGCAATTCTCATAGAAAAACTTGTTAGCATCCTCCAGTTAGGAAGCCACGTGATCTCCTAACTTAAGTGAGCGACTATGCAATGAAAACATGGTTAGTATTTAGTCAGGACTCTGCATTCGGACCTAAGTAATTAGTGCTTAAAAAAAATTTAGTAAGAGCTGTGTTTATTCAACTGAATTTAAGCTAAATATCATTTTTTTTTGTTTTTTGTTAATACAGGGGGGACAAGTCTAGTTCGACCGTCGAAATCAAAACCCTGGTGATTACCCATATCATGGATATAATTATCGTATGGAGTTCTATGACATCTAAAGATATTTTAGAACTCAATATAATAATTATATCCATGATATGGGTAATAACTGGGGTTTTGATTTCGCCGGTCAAACCAGACTTGCCCCCCAAGTTGTAAAAGTTTTATAATTTGTCAGTTTAAATGATATTTTATTCAAACGCCATAAGGTTAATTTTGTGAATAAGCCATTTCAACGTTCTTTTGACTCCTCACTACCCCAGTGTGATTTAGTAGGAAGTTATGAATTCGCAATTTTTAAGTTTTTTTTTTATTACAGATTATCAACATGCTGAGATTGTATTCTGAATGTTTCATCACAATTTATCTGTGTATGTGTACTATGTGCTATGTACGGAGTGTTTAATTCTGTTTTTTTTAACTGTAAAATATTTCAAAGTGACTCCAAACTCAGAAAACTTAAAATAAATAATTTAAAATGAAAATTATGATTATTAAAAATTTAGATGGGTCGATGGCAGAGCGGTTAGCGCGCTGGGCTAGTAATCCAGTGGTCGCGAATTTGAATCCTGCCTTGACTGATTTCGTTCACCTATAGCACAAGCATTTATTTGCTTATTTTAGGGAACGTAGAATGATGTATTATGTAGGTACTTGTTTAACAAGGACATATTCATTTATATATGAAAAAAAATTTAATTAAAAAAAAATTTGAACAACTCGTTTAATAAAAATGCTGAAAATTTTCCATACAGAATTTGATCACAGTGACTTGGTAGTGAGGAGTATAGAGTTGGCCACAGCCCGCTCGTTTTTTATGTTACAAAATTTTTTAAAAACAGATAAAGTATATACTCAATTTTTTGAAATTGGTAATAATAGTATTAACTAAATATGTTGGTTTAAATCCCTATAATGTCTTAAAACAGCTATATATTAGTTGATCATTTTCCTTTAAAAAATTATTGATATTAATATCTCTAAAATAAAACTAAAATATAATTTTTTATCTATATTTGAAAAAACATTTGAAAAGTTAATTACTTTTTTTAACATTTTTTCTACTTTAAAACATTCCAATGCATGATATAATAGGTACATTTTTCAACTGGCAGTAGTTTTTTTTTTTTTTTAGTAAAAATATATCGTCTGTCGAAAATTCAAAATGATATCGGTTTAAAAAAATATCCATCGTTTAATTTTAATCTGTTTTGTGTGTGTGTGCGTGTATTTGTTTTGTAAATCGTTCGAATGCATTTATGGTTCGTTTTCAAGCGACGATTGTGTAAATAGTATATATATTATATAAATTAGACAGATTGGTGTGTCGCGATTTTTTTGACGTCTGTTTTAGTATAATATAGTCCCTAGTACCTACATACATTACTGAGTAAGAGATTTACTCGTAAGAGAAAATGAGACTTAAGTTATTTGATTTTAACATAATAATTATGTTGTATTAACCTTACCTTATTCACAAATGTTAATATTTTTAAGTGTGTTTGAGTTGAGGGAAAGACATGCTTAAGTTTGTTATTAACTGGTCCTATTATAGTAGAAATTACAGTAGAACTTCATTTATCTGAACTTACAGGGACCCCACCTGATCCTGATAACAAAATACCCCGATAATTGAAAAGTAATGGAAAATACATGTGTATGTAGAGTATGTTTCATTTACAAGTACATTTCGTAGTTATGTCGGTATGATTGCATTTGTTTTTTGTTTGTATATTTTATTTAGATGTAAAAAAAGTACAGTTTCTTACATCTAGTATAAACAAAAATAATATAATAAAGTTGAAAAATAAATGAATAATGAATTTACATGACGTGACTAAGGCGACAACACGTAAAGTATTTACTGTGATCCATCAATATAATATTTATTGGTGGACGTCAGTATTTATTGATGGATTAATAAATTAATAATAAAATTCATAAATAAATATTGACATCCATCAATACACTAGACTACACATTCAGTAAATACCACGATACATCAGTATTTATTGACGGATCACAGTAAATACTTTACGTGTAACTGTCGCCTTATATAAAAACAACAAACAAGAAAATATTACAATATCCATACACAAAAAAAAAAACAAAGGAAGCACAATATTTTAAAATAATTTTTCCGTTATGTATTCAATACCTAGGCGACAAAAAGCGACATATTCTAGCAAATCATTATTATGCGGGTGGCAGTTCTTCAGAAGAACACACTCAGGCCAACTGGCCATTCGTGATACCACAAAAGGGGCTGTCCTCGCCCTCACTTATCCACCCTGAACCAGCCTGAGTGGTGGCTAATGAATGTCGTAATGTCCATTAGATTATCATAGAAGAAACTTCCCAAGGAGCTTCTCCTATTTATAGAGAGAGCAGGACAGTGACAGAGGAAGTGGACCACAGTCTCTTCTTCCTCTTTGTCTTGGCATGCTCTGCAGTAATGGTATGCCTCCAGCCCTAGCCTTCTGGCATGCTTTTCTATTAGCCAGTGTCCCGTTAATACCGATATGACTCTGACGAGTGAGTCTCTCCTGAACGAAAGTAACTCTCTAGTTCTGACATCATATTGTGGCCATGTTTGTTGGGCAATGGAACATGTGCTTTTCTAAGACCTTCTCTGGTTAGCAGAAGCAGTGCTTTGAAAAAAAGGAAAGTTTGTAATACACACTGTCAGATTAGTCTAAGGCAGTCTACCGCCGACTTCTCCTTGGGTAGGTGTGAACTTCAAGATTATAAAGAACATTTTTTTGCAAATAATGCGGTAATAGTCCATTTTTTAACTTATATAAATAAAATTTAACGTATTTAAAATTATTTGCTGTTTTATTGTCAACAACTTCAACTGCTCAACAACTTCGTTTATTTATTTTTTTTGAAGATATTTCTGATAAATCTGCACAAATCGTCAGAAAAAAATAAGTGTTTTGATTTAAATAATTATTGAAGACAATTTTTATTCTTTTGTTGATTGAATAATGCATTTCATTTCAACTCAAGATTGTTTTCTTTTACAATTTCTTACTGTGAAGTTTTGAATGTGAGATTAAATAGAGGCACTGAGTTGTTTTATATTTTTATTATAAAACAATTGACAACACACTTGAAGTTAGCAGGAAGCGGCCAGCCAAGATGGTGGTTGTCGGTGTTGCCAATATTAAATAGGTACACCATATATCACAGGCACTCAATTTGGCAATATAACAAAATTAATTTGACTGACTGAGAGTCCTACCAACATTACCACTAAATGTACTTTTAAGTGAAACGCAGTATAGTAATTTCTTAAAAGAAACGCTAAATAATTATAAATTTAAAATTATGCGTCGATAGATATTTCACGCAGTACAAATTACGCTTTCGGCGATCTTATTTCAAGTCTGTATGCACGCGTGCGTTTGGTGCGTGCAAAGATAAGGATTATATTATTAAGATACCGTTTGCCAAAACGCAATATTTGGCAGTCGCAATCCGTTAATCGAATTTTGCGGTTTGGCGAATGCTATGCAATAACACTTGTGTATATATAATAATTTCGATAAATTTAAATTTAAAAATAGTTTTACTATGATACATTGTGTAATTAATAAATTTTGAAATATATCCGTTTGAGATAGGTCAATTTTATTTCTTTTAACTTTATTTCGTTCCTAAATTTCGTGGTTTTATAGTTTTTACTAATAATGGAAAATGTATATTTGTCCTACCGAACAATGCCGGAAATCATTTTACACTTTCATTTGACAATTTTTTAATATATGTGTCAATGCTGAAGAGATAAATTTTTATATATCATTTTATATTATCCGAGCAACTGAGATATATTTTTTTATTACAAGTTGCCACATTTTGGAGACTTGTGATGTTTATTGTCTCAGAGAAAACACGGTGAAAAATTGTGTCTGCTCTGGAGTCAATATGATTGGTTACTTGTAGAAATATTAGTCAAGAGATTAGCGTCCACATATCTGCATCATACGGTTTTAGTATTCTTTTCCATGGCAATGTTTTTTTCTATGGAAAATTGTTGACAAATCCGAATGACACCTGCGTCGGCAATCCGATTGGCGCGTTGTGGTGGACGCACTGATACAAATTAATCCATATGATTCCCCTGTAGACGCCTACCTAAAAGAGAGTTAATATGTACTTTAGTACTTTCCTCATTTTGAAAGTCCACTAAATGAATTAAACTTTTCGGCGTCGATATATATTTTTATTTTGTAGGTTCTTGTATCGGTAACAATATTTTAATACTAGAATAATTGAATATAATTATAATGTATAGAGATTGATGTACAAAATATAAAATTGAATCGTAGAGTAATGTTGGTAGCATTGCTTAAAAACAACGGTTTTTGGCAAAATTGAAAATATTAATTAGGTTTTATTCATTTTTTGTCGTATTATATTCAATCAATCGACTAAAATCACGTTTGTATTATAGCGTCGACTTTTAAATCGTTAGCCAAAAATCATGTCTTTATAAATGCCATTCTCTTGTATTAGTTTATAAGTTTTTTTTTAATAAATTCAAATTGTGGTTTCTATCTGTGTCTGGATACAACTGGATATTTTTTTTAATAAATTCAAATTGTGGTTTCTATCTGTGTCTGGATACAACTGGATATTTTTTTTAATAAATTCAAATTGTGGTTTCTATCTGTGTCTGGATACAACTGGATATTTTTTTTAATAAATTCAAATAGTGGTTTCTATCTGTGTCTGGATACAACTGGATATTTTTTTTATTTTGTATTGAATATTTCTCTCCGAATATTAATAAAAACCACTTTGAAATTCACTGTAGTTTACTAACTTGATACCTACTTAGGAATCACTTAAGTTTAAATAGTTTTATCTTGGTTTTCATCCGTATGTTGTGTCCCGTTTCATAGGTACGTATATGTAATGTCAAATTGTATTTGAAATGTATCATGTTTTGTATATGAAATTTTTACTATCATTTTCAAATATAAAAACAATCCACTCAATAACAAGTTGCCACATTTTGGAGACTCGTAACGATCGTCTCGCTGATAACACAGTGAAAAAACTGTCTTCACCGGGGATTCAACCGGGAGACCATTGGCTCAAAAATCAGATATCTGAGCCACAAAGTTCAACAATCACAAAATTATTAGTTTTGGAGAATTGAAGTTGAATTAAAAATATGGTCCATATTCCTAATCTGCATGAATAGTAATCAGGGGGGTAAGTCTGGTTCAATCGGCGAAATCAAAACCCTCACCATTACCTACATATATCATGGATATAATAATCATATGGAGTTCTATAATATCTTTAGATGTCACATAGAACTCCATACGATAATTATATCCTTGATATGGGTAATCACTAGGGTTTTGATTTCACCGGTCGAACCAGACTTGCCCCCCAGTTCTGTGCAATTGAAAAATTATAACCTTTTGTACTTTCCAATTTAAATCCAACATGAATCCCTTCATAGAGAAAGCCAAAGAACTGTTTCATTAGCCTAAAAAAATTGTACAGTAAATATATCGATCAATAATATTTCTTGAACTGTGCATCGTTGCTTAGTCAAAATAAAAATAATTTTTTGTTTTGTTATATCGATAAATTATGATTATTGACGATGGGTTTTGTGCGAGGCACATTATCACAGTAAAAAGTTAATATAATCTGACATTTCAAACCTTTCAAAATCAACATTTACATATAACTAACATGTAAAATTTGTCTATAACCTCTATAGTTTGTATTAATAAATTTTTTAGGCCCCGATGTTAATGATAATTGATGATTTTCTCTATGGTAAATAGTCAATATTCAATTTATTTTATGGTAAATCGTTGATAATTAATTTACTCTATGGTAAATCGTCGATAATAGAGTAATAATAGGTGAATCATTTAATTATACTATTGTAATATCTGACCTAAGTGATTTTTCAACAGTGGCAACTACGTAAATGTCGTAACAAATTTATATGGAGTGCCTCGTAATTTGGGGTATTTTAAATTAAGGTTTTATAAATTGTAAATTTTTGTGTATTTATAGATTTAAATTAATGAAATTATTTATAAATAATAAAAGTGTAAATGTTGAAACAGAATAGTAAATATGTATATGTACGAAATCATCACAATTTTTTTATAACAACCATTTTTTATTTTGTGCACACTCAAATACACTTTAAAGGATATTTTAATTAAGGAAAAATAATTATAATAGGGAATTATCAATTATAATAATATTATGTTAAAGCATTCGAAATAATATTAAAGTGTATAAATTATTTTTTAAGTGTTTTTAATTGTCTAGTGATTCCATTTTATCCCCATTCCTCATTTAGTTGAGACACAAACCGTATTTAAAAATATTTTGTTTGGAATAATCTCAAATAGAGGGCATTAGCGTACATTATTTATTTTCAGCATTTATATAAATATAAAATACCTTTGTGACTAATCTAATTATTTTGTATAGTAAAAATAATATTCAGATAATATGTCCAATTCTGATTCGTTTCAGAGTACGAAAACGTCTGTAATCAACGGGTGACCATGGATAAAAGGATTTTGTTCGCGCGGTGTGATGTAATGAGTCCCGTATAAATGCAAGCACCTTTTTTACATTTCTCATGTACTAAAATTCAGACGGATAAATTTAGACGAATCAGAAATGGACATAACATACCTAATAAAATATAATATGGAAATTGTACGCACCTATATTCAAATTTTGAGCAGATTTTTTTGGTTCGATTTCTCAATATAAATCTTCTCTGGACTGTAAAACACTGGTTACTTGGAAGAGATTGCCATCTGGCAATAGACACACCACTTACGCAGAGTGCAAGATATACATTTTTTATGACATTTTAACTGTTTATATTTAAATTTTTTTTTACATATCGAAAAACGCCGAAACAGCCCAACTAGATAATTTAATTTTCTAGCAAAACCCAACTAGATAATTTAGGTGCTTTATCAAATATTAATTTAACACGCACCCAATAACAAGTTGCCACATTCTGGAGACTTACGATATTTATCGTCTCACAGATCCAGACTGAAAACACAATTAAAAACTGTGTCTTCACCGGGGATCGAACCCGGAACCCTTGGATCAGCAGTCAGATACCTAACCAACTGAGCCACTAAGTCCGACAAATATAATACATTATAGCAATTTTCGAATCGAATATATACATACATTATAGCAATTTTTTTGTATTAATTGTATTTAATGACAATATCATTTCATACAATTTGTATGGCAGTATTCATAATATCTATGGGGACTCTAGTTTTATACTTAATAGATACATAACATCAAGCGGTTATGGGGGTAGGAAAAAAGAACTGAACTCCACACTATCCTATCCTGACATACATGTTTCGTACAGGAAAAAAAATATTTTCCAACTGTCGATTCGTTCATGAGAATTCAATTCTCTTAATGAATCGACATTATTAAGCCAAGATGCATGTACGAAGGAAAATTTTGTATGGTGTAGTGGACTTTTTGCATGCTAATAACACCAACTAGAGGCCTCGCAGCATATATGTTCCCATACATGGATTTACTCAGAATCTGGAGTAGAACATTTTGTGTGTGTGTGTGTCTGTGGGTGTTCCGTCCCCCCCTTATAACTTTTGATCCGCTCAATTTACAGAGCCCAAATTTTCAGAATATATAAACAGTTATAGGCCTACAAAACTTTTATACTAAGAATTGTGAATTTTTGTTTCAGTCAGGGGTTATCAACTTTTGAATTTTTACTTTATTTTTCCATATATCTCAGAAACCATAAAAGCTAGAACGCTGAAAATTGGTATAAAGATAGACAAATACAAAATCTCAAATAAGTTTTTTTTTAAATTCCAGGGTTTCTCAAACATTTTTTAATATGAAAAATATTTTATTTATGATAAATTTATGAGTTTAACCGCCTATTTCCATTTTTTTTTTAAATATCGAAAAAATCCGAAACACCCCAACTAGCTAATTTAATTTTATATAAAAAATATAAACATTGTATTTCTCAAACTCAAACTTTTTTTTAACAATTTTTATAAAAATTGAATTTAGTGACGACATCACTTCATACAATTTGTATGGTAGTCGCCTATACACAATATGTAAGAAGACTTAATAGTTTGATACTTATATCTCCAAACATACATACATACCATCATACTGTTTTCATATTCTGTGTAAAAAACAGACTGACCTCCATACTATCCTATCCTGACAAACATACCTACATGTTTTATATAGAAAATAAAATATCTTCAAATATTTATTAATTTGTGTTGTTTATAGTTTGGTACATATTCTTTGATTATGCATACTATCGCCATCGACAGTTGGATCTCATGTGTTACATGCAACTAGTAATATATTCAATAATTTGGTTTTATAGTTTAGTACTTTTGTTTATAACATATTTGGATTTTTATCTATTCTTACACTATAAACATACTATCACCATCGACAGTTGGATCTCATGTATTTCATGCAACTTGTTATATTTAGTTTAGTGAGAGAAATAATATTGTAATCTTTAAAATCGAAACATAATTTCGTACGTCAATTCTGATAAGATAAAATATTTATTTTTTACAATTATTTAATCTTATTGTATAACACTTGACTGTAATTAGATTAGTGTGATTTTGGATACAAATTAGTTAATAGCTAACTCCACATTTAATTTTAAGGTAATTAAAAGTAATTCATATAATTTATACTAATGGTCTGTTATTTGTGTCTTAAATTTGTGCATCTGCAGTGTGATCTTTACTGCCGATTTGTCAGTAGAAGCTTTACTGCTGATTTGTCAGTAGAAGCTTTACTGCTGATTTGTCAGTGATCTTTACTGCCGATTTGTCAGTAGAAGCTTTACTGCTGATTTGTCAGTGATCTTTACTGCCGATTTGTCAGTAGAAGCTTTACTGCTGATTTGTCAGTAGAAGCTTTACTGCTGATTTGTCAGTAGAAGCTTTACTGCTGATTTGTCAGTAGAAGCTTTACTGCTGATTTGTCAGTGATCTTTACTGCCGATTTGTCAGTAGAAGCTTTACTGCTGATTTGTCAGTGATCTTTACTGCCGATTTGTCAGTAGAAGCTTTACTGCTGATTTGTCAGTAGAAGCTTTACTGCTGATTTGTCAGTAGAAGCTTTACTGCTGATTTGTCAGTAGAAGCTTTACTGCTGATTTGTCAGTGATCTTTACTGCCGATTTGTCAGTAGAAGCTTTACTGCTGATTTGTCAGTGATCTTTACTGCCGATTTGTCAGTAGAAGCTTTACTGCTGATTTGTCAGTAGAAGCTTTACTGCTGATTTGTCAGTGATCTTTACTGCCGATTTGTCAGTAGAAGCTTTACTGCTGATTTGTCAGTGATCTTTACTGCCGATTTGTCAGTAGAAGCTTTACTGCTGATTTGTCAGTAGAAGCTTTACTGCTGATTTGTCAGTAGAAGCTTTACTGCTGATTTGTCAGTAGAAGCTTTACTGCTGATTTGTCAGTGATCTTTACTGCCGATTTGTCAGTAGAAGCTTTACTGCTGATTTGTCAGTGATCTTTACTGCCGATTTGTCAGTAGAAGCTTTACTGCTGATTTGTCAGTAGAAGCTTTACTGCTGATTTGTCAGTAGAAGCTTTACTGCTGATTTGTCAGTAGAAGCTTTACTGCTGATTTGTCAGTGATCTTTACTGCCGATTTGTCAGTAGAAGCTTTACTGCTGATTTGTCAGTGATCTTTACTGCCGATTTGTCAGTAGAAGCTTTACTGCTGATTTGTCAGTAGAAGCTTTACTGCTGATTTGTCAGTGATCTTTACTGCCGATTTGTCAGTAGAAGCTTTACTGCTGATTTGTCAGTGATCTTTACTGCCGATTTGTCAGTAGAAGCTTTACTGCTGATTTGTCAGTGATCTTTACTGCCGATTTGTCAGTAGAAGCTTTACTGCTGATTTGTCAGTGATCTTTACTGCCGATTTGTCAGTAGAAGCTTTACTGCTGATTTGTCAGTGATCTTTACTGCCGATTTGTCAGTAGAAGCTTTACTGCTGATTTGTCAGTGATCTTTACTGCCGATTTGTCAGTAGAAGCTTTACTGCTGATTTGTCAGTAGAAGCTTTACTGCTGATTTGTCAGTAGAAGCTTTACTGCTGATTTGTCAGTAGAAGCTTTACTGCTGATTTGTCAGTAGAAGCTTTACTGCTGATTTGTCAGTAGAAGCTTTACTGCTGATTTGTCAGTAGAAGCTTTACTGCTGATTTGTCAGTAGAAGCTTTACTGCTGATTTGTCAGTAGAAGCTTTACTGCTGATTTGTCAGTAGAAGCTTTACTGCTGATTTGTCAGTAGAAGCTTTACTGCTGATTTGTCAGTAGAAGCTTTACTGCTGATTTGTCAGTAGAAGCTTTACTGATGATTTGTCAGTAGAAGCTTTACTGCTGATTTGTCAGTAGAAGCTTTACTGCTGATTTGTCAGTGATCTTTACTGCCGATTTGTCAGTGATCTTTACTGCCGATTTGTCAGTAGACTAGTCGGTATCAAGTGCTCAGTTAAATATTTGTCAATCAATCCATGTCCCGAGGCAATCAATATTTTGAAAAAGATATAAGCATGCTGAAAACGTGTAATAAAGGTTTACCAAACTGGAAAACGACCTCAGATGCTGGACTTATGAATAGACTTGCTGGATAGAGCTGAAAGCCAAAATTTAAGAGAAAGGGGCAATTGTGGCTTCACGAATTCAGACTAATGTGCACAGGCGGCCAGAATAGGCGAGCCACATGGGCATGCGACCATGTATGGAGGATTAAGGGGCTCCTTTATGACTCAAGTGGTCATAGGTGCGGATGCCAATGCACACCACACGATCTGGGGCAGTACGGACACAAATGAAAGAGGTGAGTTACTTTTTGAATATATCATGTGTAATAACCTTGAAATTTGCAATGAAGGTGATTCTCCAACCTTTATCACCGCAATAAGGCGCGAAGTTCTGGACATAACGTGTGTCAATGAACAAGCTGCCCAATATGTAAGAGATTGGAAAGTCTCAGATGACCATTCCTTCTCTGACCACCAGTACATAGAATTCAGTCTGGACCTTCAGAAGCCGGACAAAATTAGGTACCGTAACAGAAAGAAGACGCAATGGGATAAGTATAACACTGCCCTCAGCGAACTTCTATTAGAAATACCGCCCAGACCTTCCACAATAGAAGAACTGGACGATACGATAGAAACCTTTACCAATGCTTGTAATCAGGCAACCAGGGTATCATGCCCGGTTCGCACGGTTAAAGGAAGACAGAGACCACCTTGGTGGACAAAAGAGATCATTACCCTGAGAAAGGAATGTCGGAGATTATTCAATCTAGCCAAGGTAACCAACAATTGGGAAAACTATAAGGCTAGTCAAAGAGTTTTCAAAAGCAAATTAAAAACAGCGAAAAAAGCCTCCTGGGAAACTTTCTGCACTATGATTGAAACAATCCCTGAGGGAAATAGGATTCGCAAAATCCTAGCAACGGATCCAGTAATGCCCGAGTACATAAAAAGGCAAGACGGCAGCTGGACCACAAGCAGCTCTGAGACATTAGAGCTATTAACTAAGACACACTTTCCTGGATGTAAGCAGGAGTTGCCAAGAGCAACAAACCAAACCAGGAAACAAAGAAGCGCCCAAAGACTTTTCAGTAAAGAAGCAATTTCTTGGGCTTTATTTGGGTTCGAACCTTACAAATCGCCAGGTCCGGATGGAATCATACCGGCGGAACTACAGGCGGCCTCAGAGATTGTCATACCTTGGTTGGAGACAGTCTTTGAGGCATGTATAGAACTCTGTTATACCCCCAAAATATGGAGGGAAGTAAAAGTGGTGTTCATACCCAAAGGAGGTAAAACATCTAACGCTACAACCAAGGATTTCAGACCAATAAGTCTATCCTCGTTTGTCATGAAAACGCTAGAGAGACTCATAGAGACACACATCAGGAGTAAAATTGAACCTTCAATGTGGTCAGAGTCCCAGCATGCATACAGTAAAGGGAAATCTGTTGAAACAGCCCTACATACTCTAGTACAGAAAATTGAGAAATCGATGAAGTACAAAGAATATACATTGGTAGCCTTTCTAGATATAGAAGGAGCCTTTAATAATATTAAATACGAAAAGATAGCTCAGTCCTTGGAGAAACTAGGGATAGAGACTTCGCTTACAGAGTTTATCGATCATATGTTGAGAAATAGGGTCATAAACTCGGAACTTGGAGGCTCAAAGATAAGAAGATACCCAGTGAAGGGTACACCCCAAGGGGGCGTTCTATCACCTCTTCTATGGAATTTAGCCTTAAACGAACTGTTGATGGAATTGGACAACATTGGCGTTACGGTAATCGCGTATGCGGACGACCTCGCCATAGCAGTGTCGGGGAAGATTCCCAACATACTCACATCTCTTTTACAGAGAGCATTAGGTAGGATAACTCGATGGTGTAACAGCAGTGGGTTGGGAGTCAACCCAAGGAAAACGGAGTTAGTCCTATTCACAAATAAACGGGTAATCCCGACCTTCACGTTGCCAACCCTGGAGGGAGTGACACTAGAGATCTCAGCCCAAGCTAAATATCTGGGACTAATTCTGGATAGGAAGCTGAACTGGAAGCCCAATATGCAGGAGAGAGTACGGAAAGCTACAAATGCGCTGTACACCTGCAAAAAGATCGTGGGAAAAAGCTGGGGAGTGCACCCGAAGATAACCCACTGGATGTACAAGGCGGTCATAAGGCCAATCATGATGTATGGGGTGGTGGTATGGTGGCATTCCTTGAAAAAAGGGGCACACCTTAAGGAGCTGGCAAAAGTTCAAAGACTAGCTGAAGTGACAATCACTGGCTGTCTAAGAACTACACCAACTAAAGCTCTTGACACCATCCTGCACCTGATTCCGCTTGACCTCCATGGGAAACAAATGGCGGCAAACGCTGCCCTAAGAATGAATAATGTTAACCCTTGGAAGGGGACTCATATTGGGCACTCCATGATTCTTCAGGAGTACAAACAACCATCCGAAGGTATTGACCACACCATTCCCAAACCCTTCTTCGAGAATGGGTTCTCCACCCAAATCCCCTCGAGGGAGATGTGGAAGGAGAACGCAATTCACCATGGTGAGGCCCAGATGGTGATATACACAGATGGGTCGAAACTGGACGGAAGGGTGGGTGGAGGGGTATTTTCGGAGCAACCAAATATCAATATTTCATTCAGGTTGCCAGACCACTGCAGTGTTTTTCAGGCAGAGATCCTGGCGATTCAAGAAGCAATAGGATGGATACAAAGGGCCGCAATGCAAGGCAGCGAAGTCCGTATCCTCACAGACAGCCAAGCAGCGATCAAGGCTCTGCGAGGCGCATTAACGACCTCTAAAGTTGCCCTGAACTGCCGCATAGCATTAAACAAAGCAGCCGAGCGGTTTAACATACTTGTTATGTGGGTACCAGGTCACAATGATATAACAGGTAACTGTAAGGCAGATGAACTGGCCAGGGCAGGTACCCTGTTACCTTTAGAAACAATAAATCATCGACCCGGGGTTCCCATGGCAACATGTAAACTCCGGGTCGATGAGAAAACGATAACTCGTGCCAATCAAAGATGGTCTGAAGAAAGCACGTGTGCCATTGCCAAACAAACATGGCCAAAATATGATCTCAAAAGAACAAGGGAGATGCTCTCGTTCAGAAGGGACTCACTAGCCAGAGTCACATCGGTATTAACAGGGCACTGGCTCATAGGAAAACATGCCAGAAGGCTTGGTTTAGAGGCATTTGATTATTGCAGAGCATGCCAAGACGAAGAGGAAGAAGAGACGGTAGTCCACTTCCTCTGTCAATGCCCTGCTCTCTCCAGAAATAGGAGGAAATTCTTGGGAAGTTTCTTCTACGATGACCTGATGGACATAGCGTATGCTGACATTAGCGACGTTCTGACATTTATTAACCACTCAGGCTGGTTTAATGTGGTTTAGTGAAGGGGAAGGACAACCCCACTGTGGTATCACAAAGGGCCAACCGGCCTAAGTGTGTTCTCCTTGGAGAGCTGCCACTCAAAAAAAAAAAAAAATGACTCAAGTCACGCTCACCACTCACCCACCAACCTCCGACTGATACTTCACTCCCCTGCGCAACCAAATACAATCGGATGCGTATAATGCTGCTTTTACCGCCCCATCCAAAAGTTCTTTTATTTTACCTCTAGGGAGACCCAGGTCTTTAAAGTAGGAATATAAAGAGATGAGTCGATGGCAGAGCGGTTAATGCGCTGGGCTAGTAATCCAGTGATCGCAAGTTTGAATCCTGCCTCGACCGATTTCGTTCACCTATAGCACAAGCATTTATTTGCTTATTTTAGGGAACGTAGGAAGATGTATATGTACTTGTTTAACAAGGACATATTCATTTAAAAAAAAAAAAATTGCGGGCAGACCTCTTGACCCCACCTCTACAGCATATATATTTGTGCTAAAGCCAATTTGAACTGTTTTATCTACCAGTTCCTTGTACTTGCTTGTTTAGTTTATATTGGTGGTCTTTTGTAATATTTATGTCTCATGGAATAGTCAGCTCCACATAAATGACTCTTTTCAATGAAAGAGAAAAAATTGTCAAGTCAGGCCTAAGAGACGAGATGCAGATCTCCTTTGGAAGGTTATATCTCTCTATTATCGTATCCATTAGGATATTCCAGTCTTCCTATCATGGTGAAAATCCATATCTTTTACTTCCATACATCTCAAGTATCTCATTCACTAGATTGTCAATCTTTCCATGGTATGTCATTCCTTATCATTTCTGGGGGCCTAGACAACGTGTCATTTAAGCTAAGCGTTATATCGCTAAGCGATAGTAAATGTATGAAATTGGTCGCTATGACAACACGTGACAGCCACAAATTTCATACATTTCTATCGCTTAGCGATATAACGCTTAGCTTTAATGGCATGTTGTCTAGGGGGGCAGGTGTATATATTTGTTTTGTCAGTCATTTATTATTTTAAATATGAATACAAGAATTTCTTTGATGTTTTTTTTTCAGATATTTTGACTGTTAAATCTGAACTAAAAATAAATTGTTATCAATCCAATTCTAAATATGAGCAACAGTAAGTATTGAGGAAAAAAATATTTCGAGAATGTTTAGTGTTATTTTATTTATTACGATATATTAAATGAATGTAATAAAAACAAACATAGGTTATGGTCCACGTAATGTTAACGCTTTTGATGGTTAAACCATCGTCCTTCGAAGCCAACAATCAAAACCATGAAGTATTAAAAGAAAAATATCTTCCATAAATTTATTGAAACTGGTTTAGTGACTGATGAAAATTTGTATCTCATAAAACCGATCGTAATTACAATAACTTTACAGTAGAATTATTGAATAAGTTTATAGTAGAATTATTAAATAAGTTTGTTGACCTTCGTGACAGTTGGTTAGGTATCTGACTGCTGATCCAAATGTCCCGGTGGAGACACAGTTTCTAATTGTGTTTTCAGTCTGGATCTGTGAGACGATTAATATTTCAAGTCTCCAGAATGTGGCAATTTGTTATGGGTGCGTGTTAAATTAATATTTGACATAGGACCTGTTAGTTGACCGAGAAGTAATATAAAATAAAATGAAATAGTTTTTCATTTATTTTCTTCTTGTACCCATAATTTGTACAGTGGTGGGTTAATTGTCAAACGGAAATTTCTTCCAACCAACCAGAGTTAATTGATGATATACAATACAATGTGTACTATGGCAATAAGATTATGACATGACAAAAATAAATATAATAAAGGTAACATAAGAAAATAAAAAAAAAACAATTGAATATAATAACAGTTCATAACAATGATAGCAAAACAAAACGATATGGAGAAGAAGAAGAAATTAGGTATTATCATATGATAGATATTTTTGCTTCAGGCTTTTTTTGAATATGTTAAATGAGATAGCCGACGTAATATTTAATTTGATTTGGGAAGCATGTAATTCATATTAACTACACCAACATAGTTAACTAGTCTCTTTCTATGGCTCTGAAATAAAATCGCGTCAGAGACTGGATTTATGACAGGTACTATGGCGGACATTAGGACCTGGTTAATCTATTTTGTGTAAGCCCATTATATGTTTGATGAGGTAATGATTGTGAGTGCAGAAAGTTGTGATTGTGTAGGTACATATTTAGTGTGGAACGGGAACAATCACCTGGTTCATAATTGCATATAATTGTCGGTAAAAATTGTAAACTGCTAGCCCTAGAACAGGATTTTCTAGTTGGGCAGCAGTAATCTACTTATTGATGTCATTATAAATATGGTGTGATAAAAAGTAAATAAACAAATAAAATCAGGACATGGACTATTCCGCAGCTTTGCTGATTGTACTTCAAATGAAGAACTAACAAATATAGTACTATGTAAGTACGTTAAGCAGATCAGCCCCCCTAGACAATGTGTCATTTAGCTCAAGAAAAAATAACTAAATGTATGGAAGTGACAGTTGTTACATGACTGGCAACTGTCACTTCTATACATTTAGTTATCTTTTCTTGAGCTAAATGACACATTGTTTAGGGGGGCTGAGTGGACACCCGTGGGTTGATTGAAAAGTCAATTTATCTTTGTGATACTGAGGTTAGTTTGGATATTTAAACAAATGTAATTCCAACGAGTATCTAATTTGAGTCGTAAATGTAAATTTAATAATTTATTTTGATACATTTTGGGTTTGTTGAATGTGAAATGAAAGTTTGTATAACAATTGTAGATGAGTTGAATTCCTTGTTGGGCTCGGAGCACTACACGAGTCTAACGTGCGAACTCAAGTGCCCCTGCGGTGACTATCTGCGCCCCCCCATAAAGCTTTGCACCAAGGGACACAGTGTGTGCAAGCGTTGCTGGAGAAGGCAGCAAAGATGTCCCACTTGTCAGGTATATATATTGTAAAAATATTTTTTTTAATCAAATATTTTAAAAGTTGCATATACACAAATATTGGATTTTTCCCTATCAGGAGATTGACAATTTTTCAACAACTCAATAGAGACGAAGTTGGAATATTATAGAAGAACTTACGGGACTTACGACCTGTCATCGGCTGGTTCATGTGATCACTTTATGTGCTTGCGCAATGTTCACCAATTATACTTTCTTATTAAGTTCCCTAATTAATGAGATTTTTGAAAGTTCTATATATTTCAATAATGGGATATAAAATACAGGGGTTTACTATTCAGGGGTGACATCCATGCGAAAAAACACTGTCACCTCGTGTACAAGGATTGTTGCTTTCATTGTTTACAAAACAAAAAAAAACTTCTCATTAGATGGCAGTACAACAAAATGTTTCTTCGTTATTTCATAGATGGCAGTTCTCCTATAAAATATATACTCTTGATTCGTCTCTATTGGCAGCCCGTACACAGCCGTGGATCGCGATCCGTGATCAAAATCAATGATCATGATCCCGATAAAAATGGAATAGCAGCCCCTAAATTAATTATACAGTCAATCTGGATCGTGTTCATTGATTTTTCGTCATGGATTGAGTGTGTATGAGCTGCCAAGAGATTTTAAATTTATCAAAAAAACTGATTTGTGGTTTGAAAAAAGAAAAAAAAAAAAAAAAAAAAAAAAAAAAAAATGTAATAATTATTTACAATTATTTATGTACAATCAAGTGCAAATAAAATGGGTTTTATTTCATATTTTTTTCATAGTTCATCTTCAAATGTAGATACCCATGGTGCACGTTTTTAAGCTAATAATTTGTATGCGATTACTTCTCTATATGTAATACCTCTATGAGCATCACTCAATATTACATCGATGCTTTATGATTATTAAAAAGATAGTGTGCTCTTTTTATAGGAGGCCTTTACGGAAACTCGAAGTGTGGCTTTGGAGGCTCTCGTTGACAAACTTCAGTTTCCCTGTCCTCACAACAGCTGCACAATACTTAGCCCTCTCAAAGACTTGGATGATCATGCAGCTGTTTGTAACATGAGACCTACATCTTGTTTCATGGCCCAGGTTTACGGTAAAGAATTTGTTTGGTTTGGATGGGACACTACATTCTTCCCACATATTGTGGCCCTGGTGAAATGAAAATTGGTAATATTGGTTCTGGACGATACTACCTGACTCGCTTAAGTGAACTGTTTATTTTGAAGGAATTGGTCGGGTTGGGATAGGACAAGATAAATTTATCACCAGGAACTGAGATCAACTTACCCAGGTTCTCGGCGATGCACCGGATGTTGCCTTCCACTTTTCTCGACCAGAGCTTCTTAATTTCTTCTTAAATGGTACACAACACTAGGAAATGTAAAAGTTTTTACTGAAAATATGAAAGGCGAAATAACAACGTGTCTGACACTAGTGAAAAATTTCAACCAACTAAAAAACAAATGAATGTTCCTTTTTTTGAAAATGTTCCGAATTATTTGAATTGTTGAAATGAATATTTCGAATTGTGGGTAGGTACTTTCTTCTCTGGGCGGCGATGGGAGACGTCTCAGCGTGGTGATAATAAGCCAAGGATGGAATATGGGTAGGCTGGATCTTAAACGCCCAAACAAAATTATTCACAGAGAAGTAATTTCAGACCCCAGGGGACTTGCCTTACCGGTAAGTCACGGGTATGGCGAACCCGGGGTACCTGAGCTGAGCATTTTTATCCTATCCCTCTTCCACGTCACGGATAATGCTCTCCTATACCAGATCTCCCACATCTCCACAACCTCCTATATCCACACAATCCCAGCCCAAGCCAAGGTGTTAGGCGACCCGTGCCGAGGGCTGAATGATACCAGGGCTATATGGTATCGCTAACGGAGCTTCCAGGATACCGGGCGACCTCCTGGAATAACTAGCCTTGCTGCATCATTCGGGGCTCTGATGCAGTCGATCCCTATTTCCCTAGATGCTCGTGGGAATCCAAATGAATAGAAAAAAACAAAAAAAAAACCAACAAAAACCATACCACCAACAGCGGGTCAACACCGCAACAAAACAAGCTGGTCTTCAGAAGCCTGGAGTGCCTGCCTGCTTTCTGAGAAATCCTCAGATGCAGGCAACAAGGCAATCTGGGTCAATGGAGCACAGCCTCCAGGAACCTGGGATGCCTACCTGCTCTCTGGGAATACCCCAGAAGCAGGTAAACCTGCAGTCTAGGGCAATGGAGCATAGCCTCCAGAAACCCGAGGCATTCACCTGCTCTCTGGGAGAACCCCAGAGGCAGGTGACCATGCTGTCTGGACCAATGGAGCACAGTCTCCAGAAGCCCAAGACATCCACCCGCCCTCTGGGAATACCCCAGAAGCAAGGTGTTGTACGGAAGGCCACGAATCTGCCACCTCCGGGAATGCCCGGAGGTATGGATGATCCACTGAGAAAAGGCCTCAGTGGAGCAGGGACAAAGTGGTATCTCCGCTTCCTTGCTGAAGGTCTAACACCTAATGAAGCAAGAAAGAAGGCACTTGAGAGGAAGCTGGGAAATCCCCAGCCTACTCGAGGTGCAAAAAGAGTCATCACTCCTCCAAAGGGGTCAGACCCTAAAAGGAGAAAGGCTCCTGTACAAGCTCAGGCAAGAACTGAGCTAGTTGGGCCAGCCATCAATTATGCTGGTGCTGCCAGTATAATAAGAGTGGCTGTACTCCCTAAAGAGTACCCAAGGGCCCAACTAAGTAGCAATGACCTCACATTACTAGAGGACATCATTGCGGGGGAACTGGCTCAGCCATCGGTCTTGCCGACCGCTATGCTGCAGTTTAAGAGCATAAAGTTCCGCCCTAGTATGCTCGTCCTAGAGTGCCTCAACAAGGGAACAGCAGAGTGGCTGGAAAACACAGTCACTAAGCTGAGAAATTGGGAAGGAGTAGAACTGGCGGTGTGTCCTGGGGATGAAATTCCCAGGGCGCACAGTGCCACAATATTCATCCCCAAGTGCTCTACGATGGACACTCAATGCCTGCTGAGCATGATCAGCAGGCAGAATGGAGGGCTAAATGCCACTGCTTGGAAGGTGCACAGCAGTAGAGTCGAGGGCACTGGCCGAGTACTCCTCGTGGGAATGGACGAGGACTCCTGCAACATCATAAAGGGGATGGGCTACACCATCTTCTACAGGTTCGGGAGAATCCCTGTCCAGGGCCTACGTAAGAAGGTAGAAGGCAAGGGGAAGAATCCTCTTCCCCCTTCTTCCGCCCCAGCGGAGGCTGGGACTTTAGTGGTCTATCCAATAGATGAGACCCTGGAGGAAAGAGTCTATCCCTCCACTTCCAGGGAGGGTATGGATGGTACCCATCCTGCCATCCCTGGGGAGGCAAGCTCTAATGTGATGGATGTCGAGGCCTGTCTCACTCGCCCATCCACCTCCAATGACGGCGATGACTACGCCCGTCCCTCCACATCTTGGGGGGATGGCTCGCTGCTCACAGCAGGGGGGGAGCGAGGGATGTCTCCAATGGATACATCTGTTGCTCTCCTATTGGCTGATTGTAGGGGGCGTGTACCCCTGGGGGCCAATTGTACCCTGTCCTCGGAAGAGGAATAGAAGTCTCAACTCTCTGAGTGAAGAATCCTTCAACTCACCTACACATGACATACCCAGTAGTGACCTCGAACACCAAGATAGGTCAGGTGAATCTGCACCACGCGAGAGGAGCATCGGCAGTTATTGCAGATATGTTCACCAAAGCTGAACTAAGCATTGTATTAATACAAGAACCCTGGTTCTTTAAAGGGCAAATCAGAGGCCTTCCAAGTAAAGATGCAAAAGCAATATGGGACACCAGAGAGGATCGCCCCAGAGCATGCATCCTGATAAGAGATAAGGTTAAATATATTACACTGTCAGAGTTTATATCACGAGACTTGGTGCCAGTTCGAGCTTGCATCAAAATTGGCGACTTACATCGTGATATAGTAATTGCATCAGCCTATCTTGCAGGAGATAGGCTGATGCCACCAATGGAAGTGCAGAAACTGGCTGATTTTTGTGGCAAAAATAATTTACCACTCCTCCTCGGATGTGATGCCAATGCACATAACACCATATGGGGAAGTAGTGACACAAACAAAAGAGGAGATGAACTATTAGAATTTATCCTGAAAGAAAACCTTGAAATCCTCAACGTGGGAAACACCCCCACTTTTGTGACAAGGGCAAGACAGGAGGTACTGGACATAACACTTGCAAGTACGAGCATAAGTCCTACCATGAAGAGATGGCGAGTATCAAACGAGCCCTCGCTCTCTGATCATAGAATCATAAGGTTCGATGTGGAGGGACTGTCAACCACAGTAACCTACATAAGGAACCCAAAGAAAACAGATTGGGATAAATATGACACCAATCTAAAGTATAACCTTGTAACAGTAGATTCAAGGGCAAGGAATCATTTAGGATTAGAAAGAGCAGTGGACTCATTAACTGAAGCAATAATAGATGCATATGAATCTAGCTGCCCTATTAAAGAAAAAGTTAACTGTAGGGACACTCCCTGGTGGAACAACTACCTGTCACAATTGAGAACATCCGTACGTCGACTCTTTCACAGAGCCAAAAATAATGGAGAGTGGCAGGCCTACAGGGAGGCATTAACAAACTACAACAAAGAAATAAGAAAAGCTAAAAGGAAGAGCTTTCGAGAGTTTTGTGAAAACATCACAGAAACTCCCATAGCAGCCAGGCTACACAAAGCAATGGCAAGAGGAAGAATACAAGGTCCTATGACTCTTAAGAAACCAGATGGCAGCTACACAGAAGATGAAGAGCAAAGGGCCCTTCTACTTCTGGAAACCCACCTGGAAGTGAGCCTGTCAAGACAGAGGAACTACAGGCAATGCACTGTAGATCAAACAAAAGAAACTGGGAGGTGAGTAAAACTATCTGTAGGAGGTGAGCGACTGAAATGGGCAATTGACACCTTTCAGCCGTATAAATCACCCGGTACAGATGGTGTATTTCCTGCCCTACTACAAAGAGGGCCACAGGAAATGCACGCTCACCTACTAAGGATATATAGATGTAGCCTAGCATTGGGACATATTCCCCAAGCCTGGCGGATTGCAAGAGTCATCTTCACCAAAGAATGGTAAGAAGGACACGACCCTAACGAAGTCCTACAGACCCATCTGCGTCACATCGTTCTTACTAAAAACCTTAGAAAAGATGGTGGACAACTATATACGTAGTGAAATTCTGGACAAGGCACCTCTGCATAAGAACCAACATGCCTATAGAGCGGGGAAATCAACCGACACCGCTCTATTTGAGCTGACAGAGGTAATACAGAAATCACTTGATGAAAAAGAGATAGCTCTTTGCTCCTTTCTGGATATAGAGGGCGCCTTCGACAACACCTCACACAAGGCAGTTGAGGACGCTCTAGCTAGAAAAGAAGTGGACAGCACACTGTCCAGATGGATTAACAATATGCTAACAACAAGAACAGTGGCGGCAAACACTAGTGGAAAAACCATCCAGGTTAGCACCACAAAGGGATGCCCACAGGGAGGAGTACTGTCACCACTGATCTGGAGTCTGGTCGTTGACGAGCTGTTGAGGCGGCTGACCGAGCGTGGATATCACGTAAACGGTTATGCCGACGACATCGTCATCCTAATCAGAGGTAAATTTGAGGAAACACTGTGTCTCCTAATGCAGGATGCCCTCAAAATCACCAAAGAATGGTGTTTATCTGTGGGCCTGAATCTAAATTCAGGGAAAACCACTCTAATACCATTTACCAACAAAAGAAATCTCCACAATATAAAGAATATCCAGATAAATAGAGAAGATATTGAATGGAGAGACCACACAAAATATCTAGGAGTGATACTAGATAAAAAGTTGCTGTGGAACAAGCATGTTGAAGAAAAAATCAGCAAAGCAAAATCAGCTATAATGATATGTAGAAGAATTGCAGGAAAAATATGGGGATGTCACCCAAAGATCCTACTATGGATGTACACTGCAATAGTAAGACCTATCATCACCTATGGTGCAATAGTATGGTCAAGCAGAACCAAGCTTGAAACAACGAGGAAATCACTCGAGAAGTTGCAAAGGCTAGCCTGCTTATGTATAACAGGCGATATGAGGACATGTCCGAGTGCGGCAATGGAGGTCATCCTAGACCTCACTCCACTCCACATAGTAGTGGAGGAAGTCGCAACAAAGGCCTACCTCAGATTGTACAAAGAAGGGTCAATAAAGGGTGGGCATGCTGAGCTAGCTTTGCCTAATTGCACACACCTAATCGACCTACCAGGAGACAAAATGGTCAAGAAGTTCAGTCTCGAAAAGAACTTTGATATCAAGCTGAACACGAGAAATGATTGGAACAACCACACCATCCAATCACTCAGGGAAAATACTATTAAATGGTATACCGATGGATCCAAAACAGAAGAGGGAACTGGAGCAGGAGTATATGGACCAAGGACAGAATATTCTGAAGCAATGGGCAAACTCCCTAGTGTCTTTCAAGTGGAAGTTCACGCAATTGAGAGATGTGCTCAGTTCAACCTCGACAGAAGATACAACAGGCAGGATATTGCTATTCTATCTGATAGTCAAGCAGCCATCATGGCATTGAATTCCCCAAACATTAACTCAAAAATGGTTTGGGAATGCCTAACAAAACTCAATGAACTAGGCAAGAACAATAAGGTCTCCCTGCTCTGGGTACCAGGGCATATGGGTGTCGAAGGAAATGAGCGAGCTGATAGACTCGCCAGGAAGGGTGCGAGAGAGCATCTGATAGGACCAGAGCCATTCTGTGGCCTAGGAAATTCATATTTTCAGGCAGAAGTAAAGAGAATTACGGAGAAAGTGAGATCTAGCTACTGGATTGAACTCCCGGGGCTCAGGCAGGCTAAGGACCTGCTCGGTAATTATGACCGAAAAAGGTCCAGAACATGTTTGAGCCTCGGCAGGAAAGCCCTAAAAAGTCTGACAGGGTTCCTCACAGGCCATTGTAGACTTGGGGAACATCTGCGGAAAATAGGACTAGAAGAAGACGGAACATGCAGATTCTGTAGGGAGGGGGCGGAAACGCCACACCACCTCCTCATGCAGTGTGTTGCTGTGACACAAGTTAGAATGAGGACCTTGGGCAGGCCCCAAATGGACATTGGATCCATACCCTCATTGAATCCCATGCGGATCCTAAACTTCCTAAGAGGGCTAGGACTCGAGGGGATGCTGTAACAGGAAACCCGGTAAGCAAGTAGGGGGGAGTGCAAAAGATCCTAAGGGTCGCAGTGCATAAGAACACCCTCTGATAATAATAATAATAATAATTTCAGAAGCCTTGAAAGGTACAATACTGTTGTGGATTCCGAAAATTTGTTGGTTTTTCGCGCAATCCAATGTCATACGCAAGCAACCGAAAGGTGCATAAAGTTAGTGTCATAATCTTGCTAAGCAGTCTGTGGATCAACAAAAAGAGAAGGTTGGATCAGAAATAAGATGGAATCATGACGTATTACATAAGTCCTCATTCAATACAAAAAATGAGTATAAAATTGAATAAATTTTACTATTTTGTCACATCCATATTGTAAGAAAAAATTCTAATTTAATTTTATTTTAAGTTTCTTTTAGTGTCCTTACATCTTATTAAACAGTAAATTGTATTATTTTAATTAAAAAAAGGTTCGTTTATTATTTTTTTTTATTTATCTATTGACCTAATTATTTCCGTTTTTTTGGAAAATTCAAGGGTCTTGGGGCAGTACTTCCACTAATTTATTTTAATTGCCCCCATAATAAGTATTGACCCTGACACCGAGATGCAACTTTCCCGCTATACGCCATTTCTAAATTCTTAAAAAAATGGAAAACGCTGCACCCTATTAAATATATATCGTTTAATTGAATATTAAATATATATTACTAATACAAACATTTATAGAAATTAAATCTTAATTGATTTATAATCTAAATAGGTAACTATAACACACACAGTGTAGTGTATTGTTAAAACACGCTTCAGAGAAGCAATTATTAAGGGAAAATATCTCATAATGATTGTTGACTTGCTTGTATCAAACGCTTGAAGGTGCTGAGGCTGTTAGAGAATATGTCGAGGTTCTCAATTTGTTGTGTATAAATAATTATAGGAGCGCATCATTCTACTCAGTGGACTGAAATGGCCTATATTGTTGTAGTATCTATAAACGAAATACTTCCGGGTTTCTTAGTGTAACATTGACATGGATGTTAATTTTCTCTATAATATTGGTATCAGCCATACTAATTAGTATCTTGTAAAGAAATATGAGCTCTGATGTTGCTCTTCTATCTGATAGTCTTTCAATATTAAAGTGCTTTAGATGCTCAGAATACATAGCAATATTGTAATAGTTTCGTCAAAATGATATTTCAGAGGAAGATTGCGACTGGAAAGGTCTGGCAGCGACGTGGTTGGACCACTGTCTGTCGGAGCACACCGAGAGGGTCACGGACCTGCCCTTTGTGACCTTCTCTGGCTCCTGGGCCCCCAAGACCAAGTCCCCCATCATAAGGTACCATCTCCTCAGATGCTACGAAAAAGTTTTCAACGTTTACCAGATATACGACACTAAATCTGGTAGGTGAAGCTAATTCTTTTTTTTTATTTAATTAAATTTATAATACCTACATATATCAAAAAAAAAAAATCAAAAAATATAGAAAAAGATACACAGTAGGTAAAAACGTATTTCCCTTTACCAGAGTGCAAGCACTCGTGTGTAAAGGAGAAATTTAAAAACAAAAGACGCAAAATATTATAATACATAATTATTATAAATAAATAAATAATATTCATTTGCCAGTCTCAAATCTGTTTCAAGTTGATTGAACCACACCACCCCATTGTAAGTGTAGTAGTGCTGTGCAAAACTTGTATGTGTTAACGGGGTACACAATTGACCCACTGTATTTTGTCTATCACTCGCCACATGTACTAAGGCATGGTGCGACCTTCCTATGTCTTTATGTATTTGAAATAGTACCTAAATTATAATTATTATTATTATTGAGATGACAAGCAGGCAGCAAAAAGCTGATGTGCTTGAATGAGTCCACAGTGTCACTGTAATACATCTAGTACGTTCTTAAACTAGTTGACACTCTCAGCAACAACCAGATACTGAGGCAGCCTGTTACATACAACCACCACCACTCTATTGCTCAGGAAGTGTTTTTTACGGATTCTGACCAAACGCACTTCTATTTAACTTCAGGCTATGGCCACGCAAGTGCTTGTTTTGATTCTGAGTGTATACATGCGGCAGTTCAGGACAGTCATAATGATTGTTTAACACTTTATATGTCTCAATGAGGTCACCCCTCGTTCTTCTTTCTTTAAGCGTTGTCAGTCCCAAGGCTTGGAGCCGATCCTCATATGTACAATCCTTAAGCCCCCCTCCCAGTTTGGTGAACCTTCGCTGCACTCTCTCCAGCAGTGCAATGTCTTTCTCAAAATATGGCGACCAAATTTGGAAACCATATTCTAATAGTGGTGTAATATGGTTTAGGCCGGACATAATTATTAGGCTACGACTATTTACACGACTCAACCATAGACGAAAACCAAAAATAACCACAGAAAACGCAGATAAATCAAGTTATAAAAATATTTACCTTTGTTTATACTTTGTTATAATTGTAGATCTCGATGAAAAAAATGATTTATAAAATTAAGTAAATGTAATAAGATGCTAATATTATTTATTTTTTCTTCAAGTTGGTTTCCATGATGCATTTATGACCATTGAAAAAATGACAAAGGTAAATATTTTTGTATTTTGATTTATCTGCGCTTTCTATGGTTATAAATGACCTAAAAACATAGACGACGTCAGAAAATTTGTCGTGTAAATAGACACTTTTTGGCGGGAAAACGCTGTGGCGGGAAAAATAGTGGCACTGTAATTATTAATAAATAAATTATAATTATTTATTAACACAAAATATTTAAAGCAACTTCAAATGATTAGAGATTCTTTTCTTAACATGTTGTCTGATTTTAATGTTTGTTTTTTTCGTTAGACTCATGGATGGTCACATTTAAGTTTGAACAAGATCTAATTATGGGATCCATGTGCAGGGCCGTATAAACGTGTTTTTGCGCCCGTAGCAATATATTTAAATCCGCCCCCCCCATTTTTTTTTGGAATTTTAAATGTAGAACAATTTAAAATTATGTAAAATTACATTGGGTCTAAAATGACGAATCATAATAAGCGGGATTTTTTACATACACACCATCATGCCGAGCCTCTATCCGGGTACGCAAAAAGAACCGAGCGGCATACCTGCGAATTTTTTATTTATATGCTTAACATTTTAGAATTTTAAGCGCCCTTTTTAAGACAACCGCCCTGACTTCTTGTTCTCGATTGTTCTATGATTTATCTGGCCCCGTCCATGTGAAAATCATTTAACACTTGACATGATATACAGTAGAGTCTCACTAATCCGGCACTAGTAAAAATCAGGGGGTGCCGGAATATTGGAATGTTCGGATTACTGGATTGTATAGAAAAATTCAAGATAAATTAATAAAATAAAGCATTTCATAATGTACTAATTCAATAAGGGAATATGCATTTATTTACTTCAAATTTCTTGCTCGACATTTTGGCTTATACTATTTAAATTTACACATTCATTATGAAAAATAACTTAATAACAGCAGCGGAAGGTATGTTTCTGAGCGAGAATGTGCGCACAAAGATAAACGCGCGCTATTGTGACAAGATTTTAGTTGACACAGACTGACGCAAAGGTTGCGAGCGCCGGGTGAGCGTAGGAAGTGGTGGGGGAGGTGCAAGCTTATGGTGCCGGACTACTGGACGTGCCGAAGTTCGATTAGTGAGACTCTACTGTATATATATCGAATAATTCTTAATCACAACAACTAATATTTTTGAAGTCTTTTTTAATTATTTACTCTACACAGTTTTTCAGTCTTTTATTGCTTTTATAATATTTAAATATATTCCAGGGAAAATGATGTGGTCTGTCGTGATGACAGGTAATAAAATTGATGATTCCACGTCATACTATTTCGATCTGGAGATACACAATCCAGCTGAGTTTACGAGAAGAATTAGTTTCAGGTAAATATATTTAATACATACATATTAAAGCTTAGCCTCTACATATATTTATAGATTTAACATAAGTTTATAGATTTTACAAATATGATTTATAGTTTGGGCTGTAGAGAGAACGCAAAAAGGATATAGTGTACGGCGTACGCCATACATACAAAAACATCACAACGAAACTAATGTGCACTCTCTACATGATATCCATTGAAAAAAAATATGCTTTAAAATTTTGAAATCATGATTCTCCACTATTCCATAATAAAAATATCTGTGTTTGTATGAAATTAAGTTGGAACCAAACTATATTGCTCTCACTCACAATACTCACGCGTAATTTTTTTAACAATTTTATTAGCTCTCCTGTGCAGATAAAAATATAGCAGTTGTTTTATATGTTTTTATTGTATTACTTGCATCAACAGGCAATCGTGCAAGAACGGTAACGATCTAGACATCCTGGAGTCCAGTCAGAACGTCCTGGTGCCTCTGGAGCAGATACTCTACATGCTAGACCAAGACAAGAACCTGCACTTCCATCTGCGGATATCGGAGGTGTCGCCCAACAGCCCAGTCGAGCGGATCCCCGAAGAAGAGGAAGAAATTGTTATTTTGGATGGCCTACCGACACCGGAACTTGACAATTTTCAAAACCTTCATATGTAGGCGTTCGAGGAATCAAATTATATCAAAACAATAACAGATAAAGGTTTAGCGTCTACATAAGCGTAATGGACGCAGCGCATCAGACGGATTTTAGTATTCAATGTAGGAATTCGTGCACGACGTCGTTGCTACGAAACAAAAATCCGATTCGTCCGTTGCGCCTCTGTGAACACTAAGCTAAAAGCCACTATTTCCTTTTATATTATTTGACAATAAATTAAAGTACAATAACCAATTCTGATGCTTTATATTTAACCGTATAAAAACAAATAAAAAATCACCCAATGTGCAGCCAACGGCACAACCTCTCCTGTCACTATTCATTACGTCACTAAAAACCAAAGCTCTGAGCACCCCAGAAGTGTAAAGTGCGAGGAAGGGGATAAATAGAAAATTATAAACTGTGAGCGGCCTGCGACACCACAAATCCTTACTTAACGGTTAATACAGGGTGTCCTAAAAGAAAATTTAAATTTAGTTGATCGATTAAAAAAAAAGTAAGCCGTGTATCGAAAAAATGTTTATTAATTATTAAAGTACACAATTTGGGAATTTATTTCTTAAAAATAATATCGTCCAAATGTAGACCCTCGCGTTCGCAACACTCATTTAATCGAACAGTAAAATTACTTATGACGGCTCGGCACGTGGACTCAGTGATGGCTATCATTTTGTGACGGATATTTACCTTTCAAATGCACCAGGGAAGTCGATTTAGTGGCGTAAACTTTAGATTTAAGATAACACCATAGAAAAAAGTCCATATGGGTTAAATCAAGACTGCGTGGAGGACAATTTATGTCACCTCTCCTGGAGATTAATTTGCCTGGGAAAATTTCAAGAATTCGTGGCAGAGATATATTGGACGTGTGTGACGTTGCTCCATCCTGCTGGAACCATGTTCTTTGGTTATAGCCAGGAAAGTTTTGCAATTCAGGCACCAAGAAGTCGTCTAACATCTCCATTCAAATATAAACATTCTTTTGAGACACCTTGTATATCCAAACAACATGTTTCCAAATGAAGAATAAACCAAAAAATTACTGTCACCTCATATATTACCAATCAACTTCACAATAGAGGGCATTACAGATAAGTTTCATCGTCGTTTGATAGATGCCGATAGTGTTCCCAGCTTATTCTCAAACGATGTTAATTTGCAATGTAACATAATACAAAATTTTCAAAATTTGGATTAAGGGAAGGGAAGAAGGATTGGTCAACATTGCGCAAGCGCTTAAAGTGATTACGTAAACCAGCCGATGACAGGTCGTAAGCTCTGTAGGTGCCTGATTTCTGGGTTCTCCTATAGAATATATATTCCCGCTTCGTTTCTATTGAGATATTAAAAGAAAATACTAATAAGTATAATATTTATTTATAATATTTATAAAGTTAAAAACATGTGTGGAAAATTTAACAATTCTATTCATTACAATATTTATGGAAACATGAAATTTGTCTTAGGTCCTGAAGAAAAATCAATCGCTTTGAAACTGACTGTATCAAATAACTCATTCGTGGTTTTGAAACTGACTATCAAATAACTTCGTGGTTTTGAAACTGACTATCAAATAACTTCGTGGTTTTGAAACTGACTATCAAATAACTCATTTGTGGCTGTAAAACTGAGTGTATCAAATAACTTATTTGTGATTTTAAACCGTAGAGAATTGTAATAAATAAAATATATTATTTTCAATTGATTTATTATATGGTAAATTAAATGGGTAGAGGATAGATTTAAACCTGCATCCGGTGGATTGAAAGATCAGCGCACTAACTCCTCTGCCACTGATGTATGTAATGTTTTTGTATGATTTTTTAAATAAATAAAAGTATTTGAAATCAGGTTTCTTGTTTTAATATAAATAATTAACAGAAAATGTGAACATTTCAACTACATTATTGTTGTAACTTGTAATCGTCCGGATGATACAGCTCTGATAGAAGTCTATAGATGTACGATGGAGCGTTGCCGCCTCTGAAAAACAAAAATAAAAAAATAAATACTTCCATGTACTGGCAACACTGAGCAACATTCGCTAAATTAAGCTTTTTTTTTAACATGTCTACGTAGGCGACACAAGCTATTAGGAATTGGGTCCATTTTACTCTTCCGAAGAAGCGCACTACGTTGCGTTGGGAGGGGTTTGCAATCTAGAAAAGAGTTTAAATATTAATTCGGATTTTAAAAAGACCCGGGTTGTACGAAGGTGGAAACACAGAATTCGGAAGATCGTTCCACAGTCGGGCTGCTGTATTAATAAAGGAGTTCGAGAAGCGACTTGTTCGTATATGTTGAAGGTCCACTGTGAATGGGTGCTGCGATTGAGTAAAGCGAGTGACTCTGTTGCGAGTGGGTGGAGGAAAAGAAACTTTGTCATTTTGATAAAATGTTACTATATATTTCACTTAAATATAATAGGTACATATTTACAACACACATTGTTACAAGTATATAAACAAGCTAAATATTAACTTATAATTCTGACGCGGTTCAAGAAAGACAGCCATGCCTATAAGAATCTTATACCCCTTGTATAAGAATCGTGGTTTCATTATTTACGAACCAGTTAGGAAAAATTTTCACTGTCATTCCATAGATAGCAATGGTGTTACAGCCTTTTTTTAACATGGTGACGCAGGGGGGATTAGAGTCTGGGTCCATTATACTCTTCCGAAGAAGGAGGGTTTGCAATCTGCTCAGGAAAATCAATTAGGATTTTATATAGACCCGGGTTGTAAGAATGTGGAAACACAGATTTCGGAAGATCGTTCCACAGATGCACAATTTAAAATTTTCAAAAGGGAAGTAGTAAAAAGACATTATTTGTGAATGTTCCGCAAGTGCTTAAAGAGATCACGTAAATCAGCTGACGCCTAGTCGTAATCCCTGTAAGTGCCTGATTTCCTAGTTATCCTATAAATATATATTCCAACTTCCTCTTATTCGAAATATTAAGTGTGTCAAAAAAAACTGTATATCTTTATTATGTACCTACTATGTAAATAAAAAGATGCTATATTTCCGAATAAAATAAATAAGATACTTACAAGTTAGTAATGAAGAGAGTTACAAGATCTGGAGGGACGTAATCGTAGAGAGGACAGTACGCGTGACTTCTGTGTGTCAAAGATCCAATGCTGTAAATAAAATAAATACATTGTTTGATTAAATAATTACTTTATACTATGGCGTTGGGAACTGCTAAACAGATAGCAATTGAGAGCAATAATCAATTTATTCAATCCTCCTCGAAAAGACACCACTTCATAACAGGACTTGCAGAAGACCCAACCCGTTGAGAATGTCGCCTCACGTAATCTGTGAATGTCCAGCGTTAATGGAAGATAGACACAAAACACAAGACTTAATGCACAGGTCCGAATGTCCGAATGCAGAGTCCGACCTAAATACTAAAAACTAACCATGTTTTCATTGTCCAGTCGCTTACTTAAGTTAGGAGATCATGGAGCTTCATAAATTAAGGATGCTACGAAGTTTTTGTATGGGAATTGCATAGTAGACATTTTTTTTTTTTAATAAAAAATGAATATGTCCTTGTTAAACAAGTACATATACATCTTCCTACGTTCCCTAAAATAAGCAAACAAATGCTTGTGCTTAGGTGAACGAAATCGGTCGAGGCAGGATTCGAACTCGCGACCACTGGATTACTAGCCCAGCGCGCTAACCGCTCTGCCACCGACCCATCTAAATACTTAGCGGATGCGCGTTGGCATAAACTAATATTTGCAAACTGTTGTGGCGAGGATGTATGTACCTCCCCATCAAGGATGCCATCTCGCTCGGACGATCTCGCTTCTCACGAAGATTGCCGAAGACGACCGAGAGACAGCGCATCGTATTTCGATCGATCGACGAGGCGAATCGCCATTCGCTCGTCAGCCCAGCGCAGTGTTCAATAATTATAATATTTTATCCCGACCCTAGTATCGCGGAGCAATAGTTTGAATTAAATTTGTTAACTGTTTTAATCTGAAAATATAATTAATCTGAGTAAGTTTTCTTTTATTATGAAACCTATCATCATTCTATTATTTAAATTCTAAATAAATAGCTGAGTAAAACAATTGCAATATCTAAAAATAGTTGTATGTGTTTTGGGAGATGAATTTAGAACACACAATTTAAACTCGCAACCTTTTCTGATATCATATTAATAATCTAATTAAATATACAGCTTCCTCCCAACTCACATACCGCTAAACTGTCAAGAAGTAAGTTTGATCACGAGGAACCTTACAAATTGTTTGATACTAAAATACGAGATGTTTTCGATGGATGATGATTTTTGCGACTAAGCGTAATTTTTCCAAATCAAATCTCACACAGAGTATTCAGCGATCTATACGAGATATCGAAAATTCGCTGGGATTTCAGAAAAATCGTGACATCGAGCTGTCAATGTAAGCTTGGCTTAGTGTTTGTGTTGTTATGACAAAAAACATTTAAACGTCAGTATAAACTCATCTCTTTTCATCATACACAACAATGTAAAATGTTACGCCATCGACCTTAAGTTTGTCTCTGCAACGCAATTGCTAACTTGAGAATACTAAATACCTACTCCAGTGAGGTTAGGAGTTAGTATTTAGTTACCTAGGACTGCGCATTCGGGTCATAGACTATAAGTGTCGATGTTACATCGTCTCAATCTGCATAAAAATATAATTTGTCCAATGATATTTCTTCTGTGGCCATCAGTCTGTTTAAAAAGGTTGTATTTTATATCCTTTGTCTTGCTGATATTTTAAAAACAAATAATTGCAAATGGAGCAGAGTCCACCCAGCTAAATAATGACAATAATGACCCCGGTTAAGACAATGTGTCGCATATTCCTATACTAACAAAAATTTCAATATTCACAACCATAAATGATTAGGCCAAAATTAAAATGGATTCAACATTAAATACCTGTAGGGCAACGCTCCCTCGGGACTTGCAAGAGTGTTAAAGTTTTCTTGTTCGTAGTTGCACAGATGCTCAGGACACAGCTTGTACAGTGGACACAGAATAACCACCTAAATAATATTATACATCACGTCAATAAAATAAATATAAAATAAATAGTAAGATCAATAGAGATTCATAGAAAGTAGATATCCACCGAGGAAACGGTGAAAATGAACATAGAATCTGTTGTGGCCCTGGAGAAATGAAAATTGGTAATATTGGCTCTGGACGATACTGCATGACTCGTTTAAGTGGACTGTATATTTTGAAGGAATTGGTCAGGATGGGATAGGACAAGAGAAATTTATCACCAGGAACCATAGATTTTTATTATTATATACTAGATGTAATAAATACTCCTTGCAAAAAGTGAGTCATGGAATATCGCGCGTTTGACGTTTTTTGTCCTTACATTTCAACAAATCCTAGATAACTGTTCTCTAAAACTTAATAATTAAATTTTTTTTAGACAAATAAATCAGAAAACTATTCACATTATTCGTTATTTTCTATAGAAAAACGATGTAGTCTGCCCACCAAAATGTAAAAAATCCCCCGGAAAAATGCCCCACTTTGATTCATACAAAATTTGCTAACTACGACATCTAGTATATTATAATAAAAATCTATGCCAGGAACTGAGATCGACTTACCCAGGTTCTTGACGATGCACTGGATGTTGCCTTCCACTTTTCTCGACCAGAGATTCGTATGTTTCTTGTAATAGTACACAACATTTAGTGGGAACGTAAAAGTTTCTTGAAAATATGTATAACGAATTTGTTGTGTCTGACACTTGTGAAAGATTGCGACTGAATAAAGTAAATGAATGTTCCTTTTTTTGAATATGTTCCAAATTATTTAAATGTAGATCCCGAATGCTAGGTAGGTACTTTCTTCTCTGGGCAGCGGTGGGTGACGTCTGGTCTCAGCGTGGTGTAAATACTCCAAGAATGGAATATGGATGGGCTGGATCTTAAACGCCCAAACAGAATCTACTGACACCAGGGGGATGTTCTGAAACTCAGCCACTCAGACTGGTTCAGGGAAGGGAGAGGACAGACAAATGGTTGAAGAAAATTGAAATAATCAATTCCTTGTGAATTTCGGGATATTTAGACAATTCCACCCCAGGGATGAATTAATTTATTTTTATTTATTTCATTATTACAAATGCAGTAAATAATAAAAATATTGGTAACTAGCTTTTATGTCCCGCCGTTGGCCAAGAATGTAAATTAGTGAAGGAATAAGCAATCGTTTATATAATATTGTCACAAAAATTATTTGCTAATTCGTGGTATGAAAGTAGTTTGAAATTTAATTGAGTTTAAGCGATGTAAAATGTTCAAGTGATGGTCACAACCCATTTGTTTTTATATATAAGTACATAGGTACATAAAATTTCTGCACGCATGGACTATGGTAAATGGTTTTAAATATGACTGATTATAAAGAGACAATGTTGTAAAGAGTTTGGATTTGGCCACAACCACTATTTTTATATATTGTCATCGAACGCAAATGTGTTTTAAATATTTAGTAATTTTGGATGGTGGGAAATGGCTTAAAAATTAAATAAACAAAAGTACTGAAAAGATTCTAGTGTTGGTCACATCCCATTCGTTTTTATATTTTTCGTCAAGTGTGCATACCTATAGATCATTATATTTTTGCACAATAAAACTGATCTACATTACAGAAGAAGAATTAAATAGTTTTTAATTTGAATATAAACGTTGTGAAGAGTCCAGTAATGGCCACAACCCCGATTTTTTATTATATTGTCATCAAAATCAAATGTGTAGTTATTGAAAATTAAGCAATATATGATGATATAATAAATGGTGTAAATTTCGATTAAAAAAAAGTATTGAGAAGATTCTAGTGATGGTCACATCCCATTCGTTTTATGTATTTTCGTCAAGTGTGCATGTTGTTTATAATATTTCTATACAATAGACTATAAGACTTAAAACTAACCCAAAAGACTAAATGAAAAAAAAAAAAATAAGTATAAGACTATAACAAATAGTTTGTAATAAAAACTGACCCAATGGTCTACATAAAAGATGCAATAGAAGAATTACACAATAGTAAATGTATTATATAAAAAACTGACCAAATGGTCTTCATAAAAGAAGAAGAAGATGAATTGAACTATAGGAAATAGTTTACATAAAATTCACCCAACGTCTACATTAAATAAGAAAACGAAGAATTAGACTAAAGGAAATAGTTTGCATAAAAACTAACCAAAAGATCTACAAAAAATAAGAAAAAGAAGAATAAGACTATAGAAAGTAGTTACTAAAAAAACTGACCCAAAGGTCTACATATTAGAAGAATAATACGTCAGGAAATAGATTGTATAAAAACTAACGCAAAGGTCAACATAAAAGAAGACGAAGAAGAATTAGACTAAAGGAAAAGTTTGTATGAAAACTCTCCCTTGGTCTACATAAAAGAGGAAAATATTAGACTATAGGAAGTTAGTTTATACAAAATTCAACAAAGGTCTACATAAAATTAGAAAAAGAAGAATTACGTTAAAAGAAATAGTTGGTATCAAAACTGGCCCAGAGGTCTACATAAAATAAGAAGAAAAAGAATTAGATAATAGGAATAAGTTTGTATAAAAACTCACCCAAAGGACTACATAAAAGAAGAGGAAGAAGATGAATTAGACTATAGGAAATAGTTTGTATAAAAACTCACCCAAGGTCTACATAAATTAAGAAAAAGAAAAATTAGACTATAGGAAATAGTTTATTTATGAACTGTCCCAAATGACTTCACAAAAGAAGAGGAAGAAGAATTAAACTCCAAGAAATAGTTTGTATAAAAAATCACCCAAAGGTCTACTTAAATAAAAGAAGAATTTCACTATAGGCAATAGTTTGTAGATTGAATGACATGTGTATTGTAGTTAACCTAAGATAGTTTAATAATTTTCCTATACGAAATTAGTATATAAGTAGTATTAGGTATGTAGGTACCTACCTACAATGATGTTCTAAATTAATTCGAATTCGATTTATAACAAATTTTATTTGAATATCAGAATGTGTCCGTTACCATAGTAACCATAGAACATGTAAAAAATATCAAATGGTTTGTAGACATTTTTTGAATAATATGTATGTAGGTACCTACATTGGTTTGTTCGATGCCATAAAAATGAAAATTGTCCGAAATATCAAATATTATATACAAATTATGCAATTTTATTATGCCTATATCTTTACTAATAATTAACAGACTTTTACAATATACGTCTTAAAACTTGCTGTAATTTCTTGTGTTTCATTTTATTATTTCATAATTATATTTATTTCAAAGGTTTATTATTTTCAAGAACATATTCATTCGGTAGGAAAATGAAATATTGTATGAAAAGATATTAAAATGGCGGCATTTATGTACAAAACGCTTACTTTAAAAATAAGTTAAACATTATAATTATACAAAATATTCACCATGTTTTTCACTTAAACGCTAAGTTATACTGGATCCCCCAGGGGACTTGCCTTACCGGTAAGTCACGGGTATGGCGAACCCGGGGTACCTGAGCTGAGCATTTTTATCCTATCCCTCTTCCACGTCACGGATAATGCTCTCCTATACCAGATCTCCCACATCTCCACAACCTCCTATATCCACACAATCCCAGCCCAAGCCAAGGTGTTAGGCGACCCGTGCCGAGGGCTGAATGATACCAGGGCTATATGGTATCGCTAACGGAGCTTCCAGGATACCGGGCGACCTCCTGGAATAACTAGCCTTGCTGCATCATTCGGGGCTCTGATGCAGTCGATCCCTATTTCCCTAGATGCTCGTGGGAATCCAAATGAATAGAAAAAAACAAAAAAAAACCCAACAAAAACCATACCACCAACAGCGGGTCAACACCGCAACAAAACAAGCTGGTCTTCAGAAGCCTGGAGTGCCTGCCTGCTTTCTGAGAAATCCTCAGATGCAGGCAACAAGGCAATCTGGGTCAATGGAGCACAGCCTCCAGGAACCTGGGATGCCTACCTGCTCTCTGGGAATACCCCAGAAGCAGGTAAACCTGCAGTCTAGGGCAATGGAGCATAGCCTCCAGAAACCCGAGGCATTCACCTGCTCTCTGGGAGAACCCCAGAGGCAGGTGACCATGCAGTCTGGGTCGATGGAGCACAGCCTCCAGAAGCCCGAGGCATTTACCTGCTCTCTGGGAATACCCCAGAAGCAGGTAACCATGCTGTCTGGACCAATGGAGCACAGTCTCCAGAAGCCCAAGACATCCACCCGCCCTCTGGGAATACCCCAGAAGCAAGGTGTTGTACGGAAGGCCACGAATCTGCCACCTCCGGGAATGCCCGGAGGTATGGATGATCCACTGAGAAAAGGCCTCAGTGGAGCAGGGACAAAGTGGTATCTCCGCTTCCTTGCTGAAGGTCTAACACCTAATGAAGCAAGAAAGAAGGCACTTGAGAGGAAGCTGGGAAATCCCCAGCCTACTCGAGGTGCAAAAAGAGTCATCACTCCTCCAAAGGGGTCAGACCCTAAGAGGAGAAAGGCTCCTGTACAAGCTCAGGCAAGAACTGAGCTAGTTGGGCCAGCCATCAATTATGCTGGTGCTGCCAGTATAATAAGAGTGGCTGTACTCCCTAAAGAGTACCCAAGGGCCCAACTAAGTAGCAATGACCTCACATTACTAGAGGACATCATTGCGGGGGAACTGGCTCAGCCATCGGTCTTGCCGACCGCTATGCTGCAGTTTAAGAGCATAAAGTTCCGCCCTAGTATGCTCGTCCTAGAGTGCCTCAACAAGGGAACAGCAG
The DNA here is from genome assembly GCA_963576475.1 of Molanna angustata. Taxonomy (NCBI): domain Eukaryota; kingdom Metazoa; phylum Arthropoda; class Insecta; order Trichoptera; family Molannidae; genus Molanna; species Molanna angustata. The sequence continues at coordinate 17,998,795 of OY754983.1, read as the reverse complement.
AGTGGCTGGAAAACACAGTCACTAAGCTGAGAAATTGGGAAGGAGTAGAACTGGCGGTGTGTCCTGGGGATGAAATTCCCAGGGCGCACAGTGCCACAATATTCATCCCCAAGTGCTCTACGATGGACACTCAATGCCTGCTGAGCATGATCAGCAGGCAGAATGGAGGGCTAAATGCCACTGCTTGGAAGGTGCACAGCAGTAGAGTCGAGGGCACTGGCCGAGTACTCCTCGTGGGAATGGACGAGGACTCCTGCAACATCATAAAGGGGATGGGCTACACCATCTTCTACAGGTTCGGGAGAATCCCTGTCCAGGGCCTACGTAAGAAGGTAGAAGGCAAGGGGAAGAATCCTCTTCCCCCTTCTTCCGCCCCAGCGGAGGCTGGGACTTTAGTGGTCCATCCAATAGATGAGACCCTGGAGGAAAGAGTCTATCCCTCCACTTCCAGGGAGGGTATGGATGGTACCCATCCTGCCATCCCTGGGGAGGCAAGCTCTAATGTGATGGATGTCGAGGCCTGTCTCACTCGCCCATCCACCTCCAATGACGGCGATGACTACGCCCGTCCCTCCACATCTTGGGGGGATGGCTCGCTGCTCACAGCAGGGGGGGAGCGAGGGATGTCTCCAATGGATACATCTGTTGCTCTCCTATTGGCTGATTGTAGGGGGCGTGTACCCCTGGGGGCCAATTGTACCCTGTCCTCGGAAGAGGAATAGAAGTCTCAACTCTCTGAGTGAAGAATCCTTCAACTCACCTACACATGACATACCCAGTAGTGACCTCGAACACCAAGATAGGTCAGGTGAATCTGCACCACGCGAGAGGAGCATCGGCAGTTATTGCAGATATGTTCACCAAAGCTGAACTAAGCATTGTATTAATACAAGAACCCTGGTTCTTTAAAGGGCAAATCAGAGGCCTTCCAAGTAAAGATGCAAAAGCAATATGGGACACCAGAGAGGATCGCCCCAGAGCATGCATCCTGATAAGGGATAAGGTTAAATATATTACACTGTCAGAGTTTATATCACGAGACTTGGTGCCAGTTCGAGCTTGCATCGAAATTGGCGACTTACATCGTGATATAGTAATTGCATCAGCCTATCTTGCAGGAGATAGGCTGATGCCACCAATGGAAGTGCAGAAACTGGCTGATTTTTGTGGCAAAAATAACTTACCACTCCTCCTCGGATGTGATGCCAATGCACATAACACCATATGGGGAAGTAGTGACACAAACAAAAGAGGAGATGAACTATTAGAATTTATCCTGAAAGAAAACCTTGAAATCCTCAACGTGGGAAACACCCCCACTTTTGTGACAAGGGCAAGACAGGAGGTACTGGACATAACACTTGCAAGTACGAGCATAAGTCCTACCATGAAGAGATGGCGAGTATCAAACGAGCCCTCGCTCTCTGATCATAGAATCATAAGGTTCGATGTGGAGGGACTGTCAACCACAGTAACCTACATAAGGAACCCAAAGAAAACAGATTGGGATAAATATGACACCAATCTAAAGTATAACCTTGTAACAGTAGATTCAAGGGCAAGGAATCATTTAGGATTAGAAAGAGCAGTGGACTCATTAACTGAAGCAATAATAGATGCATATGAATCTAGCTGCCCTATTAAAGAAAAAGTTAACTGTAGGGACACTCCCTGGTGGAACAACTACCTGTCACAATTGAGAACATCCGTACGTCGACTCTTTCACAGAGCCAAAAATAACGGAGAGTGGCAGGCCTACAGGGAGGCATTAACCAACTACAACAAAGAAATAAGAAAAGCTAAAAGGAAGAGCTTTCGAGAGTTTTGTGAAAACATCACAGAAACTCCCATAGCAGCCAGGCTACACAAAGCAATGGCAAGAGGAAGAATACAAGGTCCTATGACTCTTAAGAAACCAGATGGCAACTACACAGAAGATGAAGAGCAAAGGGCCCTTCTACTTCTGGAAACCCACTTCCCTGGAAGTGAGCCTGTCAAGACAGAGGAACTACAGGCAATGCACTGTAGATCAAACAAAAGAAACTGGGAGGTGAGTAAAACTATCTGTACACCACAGCGACTGAAATGGGCAATTGACACCTTTCAGCCGTATAAATCACCCGGTACAGATGGTGTATTTCCTGCCCTACTACAAAGAGGGCCACAGGAAATGCACGCTCACCTACTAAGGATATATAGATGTAGCCTAGCATTGGGACATATTCCCCAAGCCTGGCGGATTGCAAGAGTCATCTTCATACCAAAGAATGGTAAGAAGGACACGACCCTACCGAAGTCCTACAGACCCATCTGCCTCACATCGTTCTTACTAAAAACCTTAGAAAAGATGGTGGACAACTATATACGTAGTGAAATTCTGGACAAGGCACCTCTGCATAAGAACCAACATGCCTATAGAGCGGGGAAATCAACCGACACCGCTCTATTTGAGCTGACAGAGGTAATACAGAAATCACTTGATGAAAAAGAGATAGCTCTTTGCTCCTTTCTGGATATAGAGGGCGCCTTCGACAACACCTCACACAAGGCAGTTGAGGACGCTCTAGCTAGAAAAGAAGTGGACAGCACACTGTCCAGATGGATTAACAATATGCTAACAACAAGAACAGTGGCGGCAAACACTAGTGGAAAAACCATCCAGGTTAGCACCACAAAGGGATGCCCACAGGGAGGAGTACTGTCACCACTGATCTGGAGTCTGGTCGTTGACGAGCTGTTGAGGCGGCTGACCGAGCGTGGATATCACGTAAACGGTTATGCCGACGACATCGTCATCCTAATCAGAGGTAAATTTGAGGAAACACTGTGTCTCCTAATGCAGGATGCCCTCAAAATCACCAAAGAATGGTGTTTATCTGTGGGCCTGAATCTAAATTCAGGGAAAACCACTCTAATACCATTTACCAACAAAAGAAATCTCCACAATATAAAGAATATCCAGATAAATGGAGAAGATATTGAATGGAGAGACCACACAAAATATCTAGGAGTGATACTAGATAAAAAGTTGCTGTGGAACAAGCATGTTGAAGAGAAAATCAGCAAAGCGAAATCAGCTATAATGATATGTAGAAGAATTGCAGGAAAAATATGGGGATGTCACCCAAAGATCCTACTATGGATGTACACTGCAATAGTAAGACCTATCATCACCTATGGTGCAATAGTATGGTCAAGCAGAACCAAGCTTGAAACAACGAGGAAATCACTCGAGAAGTTGCAAAGGCTAGCCTGCTTATGTATAACAGGCGGTATGAGGACATGTCCGAGTGCGGCAATGGAGGTCATCCTAGACCTCACTCCACTCCACATAGTAGTGGAGGAAGTCGCAACAAAGGCCTACCTCAGATTGTACAAAGAAAGGTCAATAAAGGGTGGGCATGCTGAGCTAGCTTTGCCTAATTGCACACACCTAATCGACCTACCAGGAGACAAAATGGTCAAGAAGTTCAGTCTCGAAAAGAACTTTGATATCAAGCTGAACACGAGAAATGATTGGAACAACCACACCATCCAATCACTCAGGGAAAATACTATTAAATGGTATACCGATGGATCCAAAACAGAAGAGGGAACTGGAGCAGGAGTATATGGACCAAGGACAGAATATTCTGAAGCAATGGGCAAACTCCCTAGTGTCTTTCAAGCGGAAGTTCACGCAATTGAGAGATGTGCTCAGTTCAACCTCGACAGAAGATACAACAGGCAGGATATTGCTATTCTATCTGATAGTCAAGCAGCCATCATGGCATTGAATTCCCCAAACATTGACTCAAAAATGGTTTGGGAATGCCTAACAAAACTCAATGAACTAGGCAAGAACAATAAGGTCTCCCTGCTCTGGGTACCAGGGCATATGGGTGTCGAAGGAAATGAGCGAGCTGATAGACTCGCCAGGAAGGGTGCGAGAGAGCATCTGATAGGACCAGAGCCATTCTGTGGCCTAGGAAATTCATATTTTCAGGCAGAAGTAAAGAGAATTACGGAGAAAGTGAGATCTAGCTACTGGATTGAACTCCCGGGGCTCAGGCAGGCTAAGGACCTGCTCGGTAATTATGACCGAAAAAGGTCCAGAACATGTTTGAGCCTCGGCAGGAAAGCCCTAAAAAGTCTGACAGGGTTCCTCACAGGCCATTGTAGACTTGGTGAACATCTGCGGAAAATAGGACTAGAAGAAGACGGAACATGCAGATTCTGTAGGGAGGGGGCGGAAACGCCACACCACCTCCTCATGCAGTGTGTTGCTGTGACACAAGTTAGAATGAGGACCTTGGGCAGGCCCCAAATGGACATTGGATCCATACCCTCATTGAATCCCATGCGGATCCTAAACTTCCTAAGAGGGCTAGGACTCGAGGGGATGCTGTAACAGGAAACCCGGTAAGCAAGTAGGGGGGAGCGCAAAAGATCCTAAGGGTCGCAGTGCATAAGAACACCCTCTGATAAAAAAAAAAAAAAAAAAAGTTATACTGGAAAGTAAATTTTTTTCGTGTAAATACGTACTTCTAACTTTAAAACTAACAGATATTTGCGTGCAAAATGTACACTTTTTTGACAGATACGACTTGGAAAATTTTGTATGAAAAAAATAATTATTGAAATATTTTTAAAATTCAGCATTTTTATCGCATTATTTTTAGCGTGACACTGCATCAGGTATACAGGTACACGTTCGCACATAAATTAGATTTTTAGATGCTCTTGGTTTTTCAGAAGGCGTGAGACAAACACACACACACACACACACACACATTCACACACACACACACACACACACAAACACTAACATTTTGATTGCTTTATTACTTTAGATGTACAAAGAACTTGAAAAATACATAATCAAAATGCTGTTTAAAGTCATTGGTGTCATATGAATGTTTCCGTTCCACTAGCCCATAGACTGTGCTATGTTATTTTTTTAATTATATATAAAATATCAAATGAATATTTACTTCAGATTATTTCCAAATTCGAGTGAAGGATAACTTCAAGATTATTTCCAAATCCGAGTGAAAGATTATTTCCAAATTCGAGTGAATGATAACTTCAAGATTATTTCCAAATCCGAGTGAATGATAACTTCAAGATTATTTCCAAATTCGAATGAATGATAACTTCAAGATTACTTCCAAATTCAAGTGAAAGATTACTTCAAGATTATTTCCAAATCCGAGTGAAAGATTACAAGATTATTTCCAAATTCGAGTGAATACTACTTCAAGATTATTTCCAAATTCGAGTGAAAATTACTTCAAGATTATTTCCAAATTCGAATGAAAATTACTTCATGATTATTTCCAAATTCGAGTGAAAGATTACTTTAACTTACTTTCTTTGTCGAGGTGTACTTAAACGTATGTTATTTATGAATATTACTTATAACATTCTTAGTGATAATTTGCGAAACATAATACTCCCAAATTATTATGTGTAAAATAAGCACATTGTAGAGGTTTCTGGTGAATATTTTCTTTAACAGTAACAATGCAGAGATCAGTCAAGTTATGTCGAAGTAAAGAGTTGCTTTACCGGAACGCTGTAGTGTTTCGCAGCCAGGGCAACAGTATGAGCTCCGGCTGCTGCTCTCAAACCTCCTCCAGCCAACACTGTTTGAGTACCCAACATCACCTGTAACATCATAAATTAACTCAATTTTTTGTTAACAATTTTATTTAGGTACCTTTTTTTTATACTACTTGCAACCATAGATTTTTGTTATAATATACTAGATGTAGTACTCTGTGCAAAAAGTGAGTCATATTGAATATAGTCATATAGAATATCGCGCGTTTGACATTTTGGTTCTGTTTCAGTTTCACGGTGTGACTGAGGTAGACATATGATTCTACTCTGCCAATATCTTGACCATCAATTTTTATGGGTTCTGAACCTATAGAGGACATAATTTTTGTCTTATTAATGTTCATTTTTAGTCCCACTCTAATGCATTGATTCTTGAGATCTGTTAACATTCATTTAATTTCTTGCTCTGTATTGGCAAATAGGACAATGTCATCAGCGAATCTAAGGTTGTTCAGTTTTTCTCCGTCGACATAATATATTATATTAATTTAAAATAAGTATAGTTAAAACAGACCTTATTGACTCTGGACATGACAGCAAAGATGGCGCTGTCTGCTATGAGTGTAGTCTCAATATTGGCTTTTGCCAATCTTGTCGCCATCTTGTGACCCTAAAAAAGTAATAAATATACATTTAACTTTAATTCACAAACAATTGTACAATTTGATTGTAACTGATGAGTAACCATGTAATTGCATTGTACGAGAGTTAAGATGGTATTTCATCCATCGCTATAATTGAGTAGCGATAAAATCGTAAAGTAGTCGAGAGATCAACCTAATTTACCAATTTCCTTAGGAAGTTTTTTTAGAAAACTTTTGGTTTCTTCCACCAGGTGTTACTTTTGAATAAAATTATATTTTTATTGCTTCAATATTTGAACGCTTTATTAGAGCTATTTAATTTAATTTATTATTTATGTATTTTATACATAATGTATTTCATATTTACTATATTGATTACAAAACGAAAAAATCGGATGAATGCTAAAAAATAGTTTTAGCGCTATCTGTCGGATAATTTTTTTTTATAGTAATAAAGTTTTTTATTGGATAATTTACCTATAAAACGAAATGCTTAAAACGTATATATTACAATAATTCATAATGAAATACGCATACCTTCCTGATTGATAAAATATAATAAAAATATTTTATAATAAATAAGTATTAGGTAAGTTTATTATTAATATATTAAACATAATTTGATTTTATAAATTGATTAAATATAAATACCAAACCGAATATTGAAAAAGCTAAATAAATATTCGTTTGGTAACTTCAAGTTTAGATGTTTTCAAGGTCAAAGTGCAATGTTTCTTGTACCTAGGTATGTAAGTAATACGCTTCATGTCACACATACACACACCCTCACACACACACACACACACACACATGTATCGGCTCGTGGCTAAAATTCACAAGAGTGACAAATCATGACTATCTAGTCCAGAGGTTGGCGGCAAACTTCATGTGTACGTCACGTGGGCTAAGCAGAGCGCAAATTTGTGTTTTTTTGGTTGATTGGTACTTATAAATATGTGCAAACCGCCCGCCTACACGACGTAGGTAAACTCAAGTTATTTGCCGGAAACTATACAAAAATAATGCACGTAAAATACCATTGAACTGTACAACTTATGTACTACGTATTACATTAGGTATGAGTCGATGTAAAATTCAAAAAAATTATTTAATTATAATACTTAATAAATTATTTAGGTATAATAATAATTAATAATAAGGTAATTATTTATTAATAATTATTTATTTTTTTATTTATTATTTTTATTTTTTATAACCTACCAATCTGTTTATAAACGGTTCAAAAGCCATTTACTTACATAAAAAGTTATACTAACATGTACAACGTCATCTTCAATAAACAAAATATAGAAAAAAATAAACCAAAAAATATTTACGTTATTACTATTCTGTTCGTGACGACTTTTTGGCGAGATTCGTTTATACCAACTACATAATATGTATATACTTAGGTACTTATTATTTAGGTACAAAATTTGCGTAGGTATACTTATTTTGTTATAAACTAGAAAAGAAATAAACTGTATACAATATTCCCTGGACTTTTTGCATGCTAATAACACCAACTAGAGGCCTCGCAGCATATATGTTCCCATACATGGATTTACTCAGAATTCGGAGTAGAACATTTTATGTGAGTTTTGTGTGTGCGTGTGAGTGTGTGTGTGTGTGTGTGTCTGTGTGTGTGTGTGTGTGTGTGTCTGTCTGTCCCCCCCTTATAACTTTTGATCCGCTCAATGGTCTGATAAATGTCAAGTGTCAATGCACAAACGTCAGATGGCACGATTATGTCATAACTTAAAGCATATATGTATAATAAATTATTATTTTTATTATAATTAAATAATAAATTATTTTTGCTGTGAGGCACCGGCTTAGAATAGTGATTCCACTCTTTTATATTATTGTTTTCGAGTGTCCCGTAAGAGCCGGGTAATCGAAAATACAACAGGCAACAATAACATCTGACATAGTTCAGCAATGAGGTTCACCACCCATTCTGAATGTAGTGCCTTTTAAGGTGAGACGAGACTGGTGTGTGGGTATACACAGATGTGTTGTGCTCCCTTTTATAAGGCAATACACACCCGCACACCTTTCGCTGGTTACCCCACATTGTGGGACATGCCGTGATGGTATGTATGTATGTACATGGATTTACTCAGAATTTACTCACACCCCAACTAGATAATTTAATTTTCTATAAAATATATAAATATTGTAGAAGTACCTACATCTCAATTTTTTTTAACAATTTTTATAAAAATTGAATTTAGTGACGACATTGTTTCATACAATTTGTATGGCAGTCGTCTACACACAATATCTAAGAAGACTTAATTGTTTCATACTAATCTCCAAACATACATACATACCATCATGCTGTTTTCATATTCTGGGTAGGATCAAAGGACTGACCTCCATACTATCCTATCTTTACATACATACCTAGGTACATGTGTTGTATAGAAAACCAAATATCTTAAAATATTAAATAATTTGTATTTATGGGTTTATAGTTTGGTACTTATTCTTCAACTATACGTACTATCGCTATCGACAGTTGGATCTCATGTGTTACATGCAACTAGTTTATTATGTTTCGACTTATCTACTCGTCTGCGAGAGATTTTAAAATAGTATTAAAAGGGCTTACTTAGTAAAAAGATATTACCATTTATTATGCGAAGGAAAAAACGCTATGAATAAAAAATATATTTTTATTAAGTGCCTACGCACACAGAAGATATCTTATGGTACTAGCCATTGAAGAGTGCGAGAAAGAGTATGAAGGGGAGAAAGTATCATCATCTCAGTCACACACAATGTGAAAGTATCATCATCTCAGTCACACACATGTCATGTGATGAATTTAAACAGGGCTGTCAATGATGCCACAAAATTAATAATACATTTTTATTTATTTATTACGTTGGCGTTAATGAAAAATAACGATTGGCAATAGTTTTTGTGACAAATTTCTACGACGGTTTGTGTCAGATGTGAAAATAATACCCGGGGTTATTATTTATTCAAAATAAATATAAATATTCAAACTTAACATATCCTGTATTAAGAAAAATATTATATTTATGCAACTAATTTTATTTTTCTCAGTCTATATTTCCCATTTTTTTCAAGAATCTATAAAACATAATGAAAGATGTTACGATTTACGATAAATCACTAGAGAAAGATTGTTTTACAAAGTACGATAATATATTTGTTCTGAAAAATATACTTTCGGCGATACCCACCACTTTAATATGCAGAAATAATACAGAATTATTATAGCGCCGTTTAATGATTCAGAATCATTCCAAAGGCGCTGATATTTCGGTGCTATACGAAACAAAGCTGCTTTCAGTCTTTTGGAGAATGTGCTCTTTCTTTGAGCACTGCGACCATCTGCATGCAATCAATTACACATTATATATCATAATACGCCTTGTTGGCATTATTCAACTCCTTTAGGGAGTCGTTCCTCTATGATCTAGGTAGCATGTTTTGAGTTCAGATGAATGAGATGTAAAACATTTAGTCTCTTTCCTTCTCTTTCCTTCTCATTGATGTTGTCATATCTGACATATATCTTTCTTTGTTTAATATATGGATTGAAATCTAACGGTTATATTAACTTGTAAGAAATATATATTTTTTATAATTATTCAAATAATACAGATTAATGTATTATAAGAAATATACTAACCGATGATATGTTACTCCGTCACGTTTGTCAACCTTTCCCTGACATTTTTTTACATCTATATACTGTAAAAACAGGCATTTTTAATGGCATTTTTAAACGAAGTTCTCAGACGTTGCTCAAACCACAGATTATATGTGGCTCAAACCAAGTCTTAAAAAACAAGTAATCGACTGGGGAGCAATCCAAGCACAGGAGAACAATGAGCTCCAATTTGTAGGGGACAAAAATTAGTAGACGGTTCGTACTCTAGTATTATAACTCAAGGTACTTATTCAGTGATATGTAATGGTTAAATATGCAATAGAATTACAAAATCTGCACACTAAAACATGAGTCCTAACCAAAACATGTGTTCTAGCGAATATTTAATATTTATCGTTGACGAACCTTTGTACGCGTCGCTTCTCACTTATTTGTAATTGAAAATGACATTCTGTGTAGTAAAAGGTTGCCGTAATAGGTCTAATATTGTGAAGAAAGACGATGGAGATACTTTTCATAAGTAAATACAAAAATATAATCGAAATTTATTAACTATAGATATAAAAAAACCTTAGATATTTTAAATTTTTATTTATTTATTCGGAGAATGACCGTTGGACTTCTGCAAGACAAATTTGTTATGAAAAACGTGTACACTATTAAAAAAGGTCATTTCATTTCTTAGATGTACATAAAGATTTCTTGTTTGGTTATTTCTTGTGAATGTGTCAAAATTGTTTGCTGGTATGAAAGATGCACGATACTCGACAAAACTGGCATTTTAGGGCTTTCACAAATTTTATTTTCAAATTATTTTTATTTCAATCAGGTTTACAAATGCAATACGAAGGAGAGAAAAGTAGATTACATTTTTAAGAAGAAATCGTTGTGATCAATATTGGTGTCCATCAAAATATTCACGTATTTGTTCAAAGCACTTTCAAAATGAAATTTTTATTGACAAACATTTTTTTTAACATCTCAATAGAGACGAAGTTGGGATATTGTAGAAGAACCAGGAACTCGAGGCACCTACATGGCTTACGACCTGTCATCGGCTGGTTTACGACTTATATGACGTAAACACTAATACCTTGAATAGGTAAACTGCTTGATGGTACGTATGTATGTATGTATGACGATTAAGTACATATCAAACTACCTATAAAGGGTCCCCGTATTTAGATATTATGTATTCTTTCATACAAATTGTATTTTATTTTATTTTATTTTGGGAAACAAAACAGCTGTTACATGTTTTACATTAATAAAAAAATAACAATCAGGAAAGTAAGCCAATTACATTGTTCCACAGATTAATATACATATTAAAGACAATTCAGTACAAAGTCAAAGACAAAAGTGTGGTGTAAGTGTATGAAGCAATATCGTCACTAAATTCAATTTTTTACAAACATTGTTAAGAAAAGTTTGAGATATTTACTACAATGGGCATATTTTTTACAGTAAATTGAATTCTTTAGTTTATGCATTTTGGCATTTTTCGATACTTAAAAAAATGGAAATCGAGGCAGTTAAAAGTCATACCAATATTTTGTTTCTTAATAAAAACAGATTGAGAAACCCTGGAATTATTTTTAAAAAACTTTTACGAGATATTGTATTTGTCTATATTTATGCAAAATTTCAGATTTGTAGATTGTATAGTTTTTGAGATATGTGGAAAAATACAATCAAAATTAAAATGTTGATAACCCCTGACTGGAGCGAAAATTGAAATTCTGAATATAAAAGTATTGTGTAGCTAAAATTTAGTATATATTCTGAAATTTTAGAATCTGAGCATCCAGCGTATCAAAAGATATAAGGGACACACACATACAAAACTCACATAACATGTTCTACTCCAAATTCTGAGTAAATCCATGTATAGAACATAATATGCTGCGAAGCCTCCGAGTTGGTGTTTTTTTGCATAAAAAAATACCAACACTACGCCATACAAAATGTTCCTAATATTCCCAATACGCGTGTTGGGTTTATACTGCCGATTCAATAAAATAAATAAATTCTCTTGAACGAATCTACAGTTGGATTACTACATACATACAAATCATCACGTCATGTCCCCTTCATTATTTCGCCAATATATGTTATTTTTTAGTGTTAGTTATTAAGGATTTTTTGTTTTTAATAAAATGTATTATATACATTCATAAAGTTCATGTAAAATACTGTATTTTGTATCGCTTTCTATTTTTATACGTAAATATACTATGTAGGTATACTTTTTACGCAGTAAGCATCTATTTAATTATTGTAATATTTTATTTTTTATGTATTTCGTAACGTTAATTTAATGTAAATTAAAAAGAAATACAAAAATGAAATACCTGACAACCCTGTCTCATCTAATGCATAAATAGGAGAGAGACCTTGGAGGAATTAATATGAGAGAGATATTGTATCAGGCGTATGCAAACAAAAGGGACGGAGAGATTGACTGTTATTAGATATAAATCTAACCATATCACTGTACTTATTATTATTTTTTGTACATGTGAGGAGAGAGAGAGAGAGAGTGTGTGTGTAAAAGGAAGATAGAGTTCTCGGTCAAATGATGTCAACATTGTCAAGTAAGCTATTGTATGGGACAAATAGTACACACCGCTTAACGATAGATGGCATAACAAAAAATGCTGGTTCGAATCTAATATTTTTTTAGTATCCGAATGAACCACCAATATGGCGCTGAAATCAGTGCATAAATGATTAATTTTTATAAAAAATGCAATAAATCGATCAAATATATTTTTGCAATAAAAATATTTTTAAATATTTTTGTTTGTATATCTCAATGATCTGTCGTTGGTAGTTTTATTTTTTTTTAACTAAAATTCTAATATGTCACTGTTGTCTATTTCCTCAATGTTTAATGCTATATTTTATCAAATTATGATTACATAGCATTATTTTTTAAACTACATTTTAAAGATATTGTTCTTCTCCACATACATAATTAGACGAATTATTTTTTTTAATTTGTGAAAAAAGCATGGTCAAACCAAATGCCTGCCACAACGTTCATTTTGTTATTGTAATATCAGTTTGTTAATGGATTTTCAATATTTTATAAAATTTTAAAAATAATTAAAAGTACATAATGTTTATGAATCTAAAATTTCATTAAGATCGGAAAATGTATACATCCTTGATCTACGCCCTTAAGTGCAAATCACAAGTAATTCAAAAATAATTTTGAGAACACACTTTTCAAATTTTTAATCGAGTTGAAATGAAGAAAAATAAATTTATATTAAAAGACAAAATGTATATTATCATGATTTAAACAACATGCAAGAACAGTAAAATATCATTGTTACACCACATAATGTCATATTGTCGAAAAAAAAGATGGCACAACCATGTAAACGGTATTCTGAAATGTAAGAAATGTGAACATCAGACGAACATGCATATGTATGAACGTTGACGAGGTGATGAATGTGTAGATAAATGTGGAGTTCGGTTCTCTCTGCCTACTCTTCGGTCAGCCACCACATCCATGATTGGCAAGTTAACTGAAATAAATAGAGTCAACACTATATCCTTAGGTGATCGTGCTTTTGCTGTTGCTGGACCAGCCTAGTAGAATAAACTACCATCTAAACTGAGGTAAATCGAAAACTTGGCCCTATTCAGAAAAAACCTGAAATTTCACTTCTTCCGCGAATCTTACAAAAACCTGTAATATATTCAAAACGCCTTTGGTTACCACAAAAATGCGTTATAAAAATCATCCCTTGAGGTGAAATTATCACAAAAAAGGCGCTAAAAAATCATCCCTTGAGGTGAGGTTATCACAAAAATAGCGCTATAAAAATCATCCCTTGAGGTGAGGTTATCACAAAAATAGCGCTATAAAAATCATCCCTTGAAGTGAGGTTATCACAAAAAAGGTGCTATTAAAATCATCCCTTGAGGTGAGGTTACACAAAAATGGTGCTATTAAAATCATCCCTTGAGATGAGGTTATCACAAAAACGGCGCTATAAAAATCATCCCTTGATGTGATGTTATCACAAAAACGGCGCTATAAAAATCAACCCTTGATGTGATGTTACTATTAAAATCATCCCTTGAGAAGAGGTCATCACAAAAATTGCCCTATAAAAATCTTCCCTGGAGGTGAAGTTATCACAAAAACGGTGCTATAAAAATCATCCCTTGAGGTGAGGTTATCACAAAAATTGCCCTATAAAATTCATCTCGTGATGTGATGTTATCACAAAAAGGCGCTGTAAAAATCATCCCTTGAGGTGAGGTTATCACAAAAAAGGCACTATAAAAATCATCCCTTGATGTGAGGTAATCACAAAAATTTCGCTATAAAAATCATCCCTTCAGGGGAGGTTATCACAAAAATGGCGCTATGAAAATCATCCCTTGGGGTGAGGTTATCACAAAAATGGTGCTATAAAAATCTTCCCTGGAGGTGAAGTTATCACAAAAATGGTACTATTAAAATCATCGCATATATAAATAGCACTGAGATCTTCCTTAAAACAACACGCACAAGTTAACTTTTTTCTTAGAAACAGAGAGTGAATCCGCAAACAAGTCAAGATCAGGACACTCCCTTGTCATATTGTTATACTGTCTACACATTCTTGGTATGGGACTGTATTACATACATTAAGCTGGTCCCAAGTATAGTAATATGAAAGGTATTAGCGAACTTGTAGGAATATTGAGTTGTATGTATGTAAGTCTCGAGTCCATGGTATCTACCATTAACAATCTTGTGAAGAACAGTAAGGTTGTGTATTCGTCATCTATTCTTGGTATGGGACTGTAATACATACATTAAGCTGGTCCCAAGTATAGTAATATGAAAGGTATTAGCGAACTTGTAGGAATATTGAGTTGTATGTATGTAAGTCTCGAGTCCATGGTATCTACCATTAACAATCTTGTGAAGAACAGTAAGGTCGTGTATTCGTCATCTATTCTTGGTATGGGACTGTAATACATACATTAAGCTGGTCCCAAGTATAGTAATATGAAAGGTATTAGCGAACTTGTAGGAATATTGAGTTGTATGTATGTAAGTCTCGAGTCCATGGTATCTACCATTAACAATCTTGTGAAGAACAGTAAGGTCGTGTATTCGTTATCTATTCTCGAGTCTGGTTAAAATAATTGATAAAATATTGTAAAATCTAAAAATAATGTTTTGAATTATTTAACTATATGCAACTTACTTGTGTTCCTGGAGCTCCCTCCGCTACCAGAACGTGGAACTTCCTGTCTTCAGCGGCCTTCTTGAGGAACATCTCTACGAGACGGGACCAGCCCAACGTGAGAATCATCTCGTTGCTGTGGATGTGCTCGGGGGCCTGATTGCAAATGTTGTCACCGCTGAAACAAATGTTGGAACAAACAGACTGTATTAAGGGTTTTAAAAACAGTAGCATAAACAATGTTAGGTTATTGTACTAACCACCAGCTGCAACAACACCACAAATGTTTTTTTTTTTTTAATAATGAAATGAATAGGGTAATCCATACAGTTATTGGACACTTAAGGTATTTTTTCACTTTAATTGCACGTTAAAATCAAACCGAATAAAATTTTCCAGTTGAAATAAAGAAATTGTGCAAAAGAATGAAGACAAATGTTTTCTATAATATATGCCAGTTAAAAATATAATAAAAAAATAAAGTATATGTGAAAATGTATAGATATTGGACACTTTTTTTAGTTATTGGACACTTAAAGCGCCCTTGAGGTGAAATCACAAAAATGGCGCTTTAAAAATTATCCAAGATTATTATTATTATTATAATTAGAAAACAGTTATTGGACAAAGAACTTAAATATAAAAATATATCTAGCAAATAAATTTAAGGGTTTGATTTATTTACTAGGTTATAAATTTCATAATTTTTGTTTTCTTCTTTATTATCATCCACTCTGTAACAAAAATGACAAAGAAATGTGTCATCACTATGTGGAATGTGAATTTTGTGACTTGATGGAATACAATTGATAGACTTGATGGTAACTTTGTGGTAGTCCATGATTACAATAATAATAATGATGCAAATATATATATATGATTAATTAAAAGAGAAAAAAAAAAATATGTATATATATGTATGTAAAGTAATGTAATATAATATGATGTAATAGAATATAATGTTATGTGAAAGTATGTAATATAATAAGTATAATGTTTTGGAATATGATGTAATATGGTGTGATATAATGTAATATGGTAAGATGTAATATGGTGTTATGCAGTATAATATGTTGGAATACAATATATGTAGTGTAACAAGATAAAATATTTTAAATTATAATGTAATATAGACCCCAACACGGATAGGTACTCGCCTACCTAACGGGGGACACTATAATGTTAATGTGTTATGTAACTTAATTGTTAATCAATTTTTTAAATAAAAAAAAAATAAAATAAATACTTTGCTAAATACCACTTATTGAGTATAATTAAACACTACTAGTTTCGGGAGTGCACTCCTCCCATCAACATGTGAATTATAACTAAATATAATGTTACTAAGATACTAAGTGTGTTGTGTTGATTAGTGGGGTGTAGGGTGGGGTAGGGGTAAATAGTACGTTGTTGTGATTGGTTGGACAGAAGAATGAGGGACGGATAACGGGAAAATTGTCAACAACGGAGAAGAATTAGGGAATTCATTTAAATTTATGTGACTTGCATTACATACATTCTACTAGTCCTCACATAAACCTTTGAAATATAATAAAAACTTAAACAGAAAGAAAAGCCTCACCATGTGTCTAGTTCGCTCTGGAACTCCGATATGTGATCGAGGACGGCGGCCTTCAGAGCGGGGACATCCTGGCGATACGGAACCCCCTCCTCTCCGCTGGGCCGAAGGAGCCCCTGCAAGGAATCTCCAGTCGTGCCTGCACCACCACCCACTGCCGCGTAACTCTAAAAAAGATATTAAACATTAGATTCTATAGCAGATACATGTTTAAATTGATGGTTGTTTTCGTTTATATGCTCTGCGAAATCTGAGATGTCTTTCTTTAATCTAATGCATGCCATGTGTTCTTTAATTCTTGTTATAAAGGCACGGCCTGTTTGTCCAATATATGTTCCCGTACATAAATTACAATTTGGTTCATTAATTCCGTTGTTATCTAACTGTCTTTATTATTTATTAACAATTTACCTAATGTATTCGGATTAGAAAATGCAATATTTTTTGTGGATCATTTTTTACTCTGTTTATTTCTAATATTTCTAGTCGGTCAAGTTTACTCCTTTTTATTCCCCGATGTATTATATTTATATTATGGTCACTATTAAATTGGTGGTTGTTTTGGTTGTTATTGGAGATACAAATGCTGTCTGAGAAATTTACCAAAACCCTTTGTTAAGCACCAACAAAGAAGATAGAATCAGTTCCTGTGACATAAACAATACAATATGTGGTATATTGCGTCGGGGGTTTGCACAGTATATTTTTTTTTTTTTTTTAAAAAATGAATATGTCCTTGTTAAACAAGTACATATACATCTTCCTACGTTCCCTAAACTAAGCATAAATGCTTGTCCTATAGGTGAACGAGATCGGTCGAGGCAGGATTCGAACTCGCGACCACTGGATTACTAACCCAGCGCGCTAACCGCTCTGCCATCCACCCATCCATATATCTCCTTTATTCCATAGTCTCTATTATGGGAGATGATTTCTTCAACAATAACGCTGTTTAAGGTATGCTCCTTCCAAGCCACTCTATCTTGTGCTACAAGCATCCCATTGACACCAGCGTGACAGTTCCTATCATTCTTCCTTCTCCTTCAAAGCCACTCTATCTTGTGCTTCAAGCTTCCCATTGACACCAGCGTGACAGCTGATATCGTCCTTCCATCACCTTTCAAGCCACTCTATCTTGTGCTCTTAACATCTAATTGACACCAGCATGACAGCTGATGTCGTCCCTCATCTCCTTCCAAGCCACTCTATCATGTGCTTGAAGCATCCAATTGACACCAGCATAAAAACTGATATCGTCCTACCATCTCTTTTCAAGCCACTCTATCTTGTGCTCTAAACATCCATTTGACACCAGCATGACAGCTGATATAGTCCCTCCATCTCTTTCCAAGCCATCCTATCTTGTGCTCTAAACATCCAAGTGACACCAGCATGACAGCTGAAATCGTCCCTCCATCTCCTTCCAAGCCACTCTATCATGTGCTTTAAAAATCCAATTGACACCAGCACGACAGCTGATATCGTCCCTCCATCTCCATCCAAGCCACTCTATCTTGTGCTCTTAACATCTAATTGACACCAGCATGACAGCTGATGTCGT
This sequence comes from Molanna angustata, assembly GCA_963576475.1. Classification (NCBI taxonomy): domain Eukaryota; kingdom Metazoa; phylum Arthropoda; class Insecta; order Trichoptera; family Molannidae; genus Molanna; species Molanna angustata. The sequence continues at coordinate 17,980,611 of OY754983.1, read as the reverse complement.
CCCTCCATCTCCTTCCAAGCCACTCTATCATGTGCTTTAAAAATCCAATTGACACCAGCACGACAGCTGATATCGTCCCTCCATCTCCATCCAAGCCACTCTATCTTGTGCTCTTAACATCTAATTGACACCAGCATGACAGCTGATGTCGTCCCTCCATCTCCTTCCAAGCCACTCTATCATGTGCTTAAAAAATCCAATTGACACCAGCATGACAGCTGATATCGTCCCTCCATCTCCTTCCAAGCCACTCTATCTTGTGCTCTTAACATCCAAGTGACACCAGCACGACAGCTGATATCGTCCCTCCATCTCCATCCAAGCCACTCTATCTTGTGCTCTTAACATCTAATTGACACCAGCATGACAGCTGATGTCGTCCCTCCATCTCCTTCCAAGCCACTCTATCATGTGCTTTAAAAATCCAATTGACACCAGCACGACAGCTGATATCGTCCCTCCATCTCCATCCAAGCCACTCTATCTTGTGCTCTTAACATCTAATTGACACCAGCATGACAGCTGATGTCGTCCCTCCATCTCCTTCCAAGCCACTCTATCATGTGCTTAAAAAATCCAATTGACACCAGCATGACAGCTGATATCGTCCCTCCATCTCCTTCCAAGCCACTCTATCTTGTGCTCTTAACATCCAAGTGACACCAGCATGACAGCTGATATCGTACCTCCATCTCCTTCAAGCAACTCCATCATGTGCTTGAAGCATCCAATTGACACCAGCATTAAAACTGATATCGTCCTTCCATTTCCTTTCAAGCCATTCTATCTTGTGCTTTAAACATCCAATTGACACCAGCATGCCAGCTGATATCGTCCCTCCATCTCCTTCCAAGCCACTCTATCTTGTACTTGATGCATCCCATTGACACCAGCATGACAGCTGATATCGTTCCTCCATCTCTTTCAAGCAACTCTATCATGTGCTTGAAGCATCCAATTGACACCAGCATGTCAGCTGATATCGTCCCTCCATCTCCTTCCAAGCCATTCTATCTTGTGTTTCAAACATCCCATTGACACCAGCGTGACAGTTGATATCGTTCTTCCATCTCCTTCCCAGCCACTCTATCATGTGCTTGAAGCATCCAATTGACCAGCATTAAAACTGATATCGTCCTTCCATCACCTTTCAAGCCACTGTATCTTGTGCTTTAAACATCCAATTGACACCAGCATGACAGCTGATATCGTCCCTCCATCTCCTTCCAAGCCACTCTTTCTTGTACTTGATGCATCCAAGTGACACCAGCATGACAGCTGATATCATCCCTCCATCTCCTTCCAAGCCACTCTATCTTGTGCTTCAAGCATCCCATTGACACCAGCGTGACATTTGATATCGTTCTTCCATCTCCTTCCCAGCCACTCTATCATGTGCTTGAAGCATCCAATTAACACCAGCATTAAATCTGATATCGTCCTTCCATCTCCTTTCAAGCCACTCTATCTTGTGCTCTAAACATCTATTTGACAACAGCTTGACAGCTGATATAGTCCCTCCATCTCTTTCCAAGCCATCGTATCTTGTGCTCTAAACATCCAAGTGACACCAGCATGACAGCTGATATCGTCCTTCCATCTCCTTCAAGCAACTCCATCATGTGCTTGAAGCATCCAATTGACACCGACATGTCAGATGATGTCGTCCCTCCATCTCCTTCCAAGCCATTCTATCTTGTGCTTCAAGCATCCCATTGACACCAGCGTGACAGTTGATATCGTTCTTCCATCTCCTTCCCAGCCACTCTATCATGTGCTCGAAGCATCCAATTGACACCAGCATTAAAACTGATATCGTCCTTCCATCTCCTTTCAAGCCACTATCTTGTGCTTTAAACATCCAATTGACACCAGCATGACAGCTGATATCGTCCCTCCATCTCCTTCAACAACTCCATCATGTGCTTGAAGCATCCAATTGACACCAGCATTAAAACTGATATCGTCCTTCCATTTCCTTTCAAGCCATTCTATCTTGTGCTTTAAACATCCAATTGACACCAGCATGCCAGCTGATATCGTCCCTCCATCTCCTTCCAAGCCACTCAATCTTGTGCTATTAACATCCAATTGACACCAGCATGACAGCTGATATCGTCCCTCCATCTCCTTCCAAGCCATTCTATCTTGTGCTTCAAGCATCCCATTGACACCAGCGTGACAGTTGATATCGTTCTTCCATCTCCTTCCCAGCCACTCTATCTTGAGCTCTTAACATCCAAGTGACACCAGCATGTCAGCTGATATCGTCCCTCCATCTCCTTCCAAGCCATTCTATCTTGTGCTTCAAGTATCCCATTGACACCAGCGTGACAGTTGATATCGTTCTTCCATCTCCTTCCCAGCAACTCTATCATGTGCTTGAAAAGCATCCAATTGACACCAGCATTAAAACTGATATCGTCCTTCCATCTCCTTTCAAGCCACTCTATCTTGTGCTTTAAACATCCAATTGACACCAGCATGACAGCTGATATCGTCCCTCCATCTCCTTCCAAGCCATTCTATCTTGTGCTCAAACATCCAATTGACACCAGCATGACAGCTGATATCGTCCTTCTATATCCTTTCAAGCCACTCTATCTTGTGCTCTAAACATCTTATTGACACCAGCATGACAACTGATATCGTACCTCCATCTCCTTCCAAGCCACTCTATCATGTGCTTGAAGCATCCAATTGACACCAGCATGACAGCTGATATCATCCCTCCATCTCCTTCCAAGCCACTCAATCTTGTGCTATTAACATCCAATTGACACCAGCATGACAGCTGATATCGTCCCTCCATCTCCTTCCAAGCCATTCTATCTTGTGCTTCAAGCATCCCATTGACACCAGCATGACAGTTGATATCGTTCTTCCATCTCCTTCCCAGCAACTCTATCATGTGCTTGAAGCATCCAATTGACACCATCATTAAAACTGATATCGTCCTTCCATCTCCTTTCAAGCCACTCTATCTTGTGCTTTAAACATCCAATTGACACCAGCATGACAGCTGATATCGTCCCTCCATCTCCTTCCAAGCTCTTAACATTCAATTGACACCATTGATGCATCCAAGTGACACCAGCATGACAGCTGATATCGTCCTTCTATATCCTTTCAAGCCACTCTATCTTGTGCTCTAAACATCTTATTGACACCAGCATGACAACTGATATCGTACCTCCATCTCCTTCCAAGCCACTCTATCATGTGCTTGAAGCATCCAATTGACACCAGCATGACAGCTGATATCATCCCTCCATCTCCTTCCAAGCCACTCAATCTTGTGCTATTAACATCCAATTGACACCAGCATGACAGCTGATATCGTCCCTCCATCTCCTTCCAAGCCATTCTATCTTGTGCTTCAAGCATCCCATTGACACCAGCGTGACAGTTGATATCGTTCTTCCATCTCCTTCCCAGCAATTCTATCATGTGCTTGAAAAGCATCCAATTGACACCAGCATTAAAACTGATATCGTCCTTCCATCTCCTTTCAAGCCACTCTATCTTGTGCTTTAAACATCCAATTGACACCAGCATGACAGCTGATATCGTCCCTCCATCTCCTTCCAAGCCATTCTATCTTGTGCTCAAACATCCAATTGACACCAGCATGACAGCTGATATCGTCCTTCTATATCCTTTCAAGCCACTCTATCTTGTGCTCTAAACATCTTATTGACACCAGCATGACAACTGATATCGTACCTCCATCTCCTTCCAAGCCACTCTATCTTGTACTTGATGCATCCAAGTGACAAGCAACTCCATCATGTGCTTGAAGCATCCAATTGACACCAGCATTAAAACTGATATCGTACTTCCATTTCCTTTCAAGCCATTCTATCTTGTGCTTTAAACATCCAATTGACACCAGCATGACAGCTGATATCGTCCCTCCATCTCCTTCCAAGCCACTCTATCTTGTACTTGATGCATCCAAGTGACACCAGCATGACAGCTGATATCGTCCTTCTATATCCTTTCAAGCCACTCTATCTTGTGCTCTAAACATCTTATTGACACCAGCATGACAACTGATATCGTACCTCCATCTCCTTCCAAGCCACTCTATCATGTGCTTGAAGCATCCAATTGACACCAGCATGACAGCTGATATCATCCCTCCAACTCCTTCCAAGCCACTCAATCTTGTCCTATTAACATCCAATTGACACCAGCATGACAGCTGATATCGTCCCTCCATCTCCTTCCAAGCCATTCAATTTTGTGCTTCAAGCATCCCATTGACACCAGCGTGACAGTTGATATCGTTCTTCCATCTCCTTCCCAGCCACTCTATCATGTGCTTGAAGCATCCAATTGACACCAGCATTAAATCTGATATCGTCCTTCCATTTCCTTTCAAGCCATTCTATCTTGTGCTTTAAAGATCCAATTGACACCAGCATGCCAGCTGATATCGCCCTCCATCTCCTTCCAAGCCACTCAATCTTGTTCTTGATGCATCCAAGTGACAAGCAACTCCATCATGTGCTTGAAGCATCCAATTGACACCAGCATTAAAACTGATATCGTACTTCCATTTCCTTTCAAGCCATTCTATCTTGTGCTTTAAACGTCCAATTGACACCAGCATGACAGCTGATATCGTCCCTCCATCTCCTTCCAAGCTCTTAACATTTAATTGACACCATTGATGCATCCAAGTGACACCAGCATGACAGCTGATATCGTCCTTCTATATCCTTTCAAGCCACTCTATCTTGTGCTCTAAACATCTTATTGACACCAGCATGACAACTGATATCGTACCTCCATCTCCTTCCAAGCCACTCTATCATGTGCTTGAAGCATCCAATTGACACCAGCATGACAGCTGATATCGTCCCTCCATCTCCTTCCAAGCTCTTAACATTCAATTGACACCATTGATGCATCCAAGTGACACCAGCATGACAGCTGATATCGTCCTTCTATATCCTTTCAAGCCACTCTATCTTGTGCTCTAAACATCTTATTGACACCAGCATGACAACTGATATCGTACCTCCATCTCCTTCCAAGCCACTCTATCATGTGCTTGAAGCATCCAATTGACACCAGCATGACAGCTGATATCATCCCTCCATCTCCTTCCAAGCCACTCAATCTTGTGCTATTAACATCCAATTGACACCAGCATGACAGCTGATATCGTCCCTCCATCTCCTTCCAAGCCATTCTATCTTGTGCTTCAAGCATCCCATTGACACCAGCGTGACAGTTGATATCGTTCTTCCATCTCCTTCCCAGCCACTCTATCTTGAGCTCTTAACATCCAAGTGACACCAGCATGTCAGCTGATATCGTCCCTCCATCTCCTTCCAAGCCATTCTATCTTGTGCTTCAAGCATCCCATTGACACCAGCGTGAGAGTTGATATCGTTCTTCCATCTCCTTCCCAGCAATTCTATCATGTTCTTGAAAAGCATCCAATTGACACCAGCATTAAAACTGATATCGTCCTACCATCTCCTTTCAAGCCACTCTATCTTGTGCTTTAAACATCCAATTGACACCAGCATGACAGCTGATATCGTCCCTCCATCTCCTTCCAAGCCATTCTATCTTGTGCTCAAACATCCAATTGACACCAGCATGACAGCTGATATCGTCCTTCTATATCCTTTCAAGCCACTCTATCTTGTGCTCTAAACATCTTATTGACACCAGCATGACAACTGATATCGTCCCTCCATCTCCTTCCAAGCCATTCTATCTTGTGCTCAAACATCCAATTGACACCAGCATGACAGCTGATATCGTCCTTCTATATCCTTTCAAGCCACTCTATCTTGTGCTCTAAACATCTTATTGACACCAGCATGACAACTGATATCGTACCTCCATCTCCTTCCAAGCCACTCTATCATGTGCTTGAAGCATCCAATTGACACCAGCATGACAGCTGATATCATCCCTCCAACTCCTTCCAAGCCACTCAATCTTGTCCTATTAACATCCAATTGACACCAGCATGACAGCTGATATCGTCCCTCCATCTCCTTCCAAGCCATTCAATTTTGTGCTTCAAGCATCCCATTGACACCAGCGTGACAGTTGATATCGTTCTTCCATCTCCTTCCCAGCCACTCTATCATGTGCTTGAAGCATCCAATTGACACCAGCATTAAATCTGATATCGACCTTCCATCTCCTTTCAAGCCACTCTATCTTGTGCTTTAAACATCCATTTGACACCAGCATGACAGCTGATATCGTCCCTCTATCTCTTTCCAAGCCATCCTATCTTGTGCTCTAAACATCCAAGTGACACCAGCATGACAGCTGATATCGTACCTCCATCTTCTTCCAAGCCATTCTATCTTGTGCTATTAACATCGAATTGACACCAGCATGACAGCTGATATCGTCCTTCTATATCCTTTCAAGCCACTCTATCTTGTGCTTACATCCAATTGACACCAGCATGACAGCTGATATCGTCCCTCCATCTCCTACCAAGCCATTCTATCTTGTGCTTCAAGCATCCCATTGACACCAGCGTGACAGTTGATATCGTTCATCCATCTCCTTCCCAGCCACTCTATCATGTGCTTGAAGCATCCAATTGACACCAGCATTAAAACTGATATCGTCCTTCCATCTCCTTTCAAGCCACTCTATCTTGTGCTCTAAACATCCAATGGACACCAGCATGACAACTGATATCGTCCCTCCATCTCCTTCCAAGCCACTCTATCTTGTGCTCTTATCATCAAATTGACACCAGCATGACAGTTGATATCTTTCTTCCATCTCCTTCTCAGCCACTCTATCATGTGCTTGAAGCATCCAATTGACACCAGCATTAAATCTGATATCGTCCTTCCATCTCCTTCCAAGCCACTCTATCTTGTTCTTGATGCATCCAAGTGACACCAGCATGACAGCTGATATCGTCCTTCTATATCCTTTCAAGCCACTCTATCTTGTGCTCTAAATATCTTATTGACACCAGCATGACAACTGATATCGTCCCTCCATCTCCTTCCAAGCCATTCTATCTTGTGCTTGAAGCATCCAATTGACACCAGCATTAAAACTGATATCGTCCTTCCATCTCCTTTCAAACCACTCTATCTTGTGCTTTAAACATCCAATTGACACCAGCAAGATAGCTGATATCGTCCCTCCATCTCCTTCCCAGCCACTCTATCTTGTGCTTGAAGTATCCAATTGAGACCAGCATGACAGCTGATATCGTCCTTCTATATCCTTTCAAGCCACTCTATCTTGTGCTTTAAACATCCAATTGACACCAGCATGACAGCTGATATCGTCCCTCCATCTCCTTCCAAGCCACTATCTTGTGCTCTAAACATCTTATTGACACCAGCATGACATCTGATATCGTACCTCCATCTCCTTCCAAGCCACTCTATCATGTGCTTGTAGCATCCAATTGACACCGGCATGTCAGCTGATATCGTCCCTCCATCTCCTTCCAAGCCACTCTATCTTGTGCTTCAAGCATCCCATTGACACCAGCGTGACAGTTGATATCGTTCTTCCATCTCCTTCCCAGCCACTCTATCATGTGCTTGAAGCATCCAATTGACACCAGCATTAAAACTGATATCGTCCTTCCATCACCTTTCAAGCCACTCTATCTTGTGCTTTAAACATCCAATTGACACCAGCATGACAGCTGATATCGTACCTCCATCTCCTTCCAAGCCACTCTATCTTGTACTTGATGCATCCAAGTGACACCAGCATGACAGCTGATATCGTCCCTCCATCTCCTTCCAAGCCACTCTTTCTTGTGCTCTAAATAACTTATTGACACCAGCATGACAACTGATATCGTACCTCCATCTACTTCCAAGCCACTCTATCATGTGCTTGTAGCATCCAATTGACACCGGCATGTCAGCTGATATCGTCCATCTATCTCCTTTCAAGCCACTCTATCTTGAGCTCTTAACATTCAATTGACACCAGCATGACAGTTGATATCTTTCTTCCATCTCCTACCAAGCCATTCTATCTTGTGCTTCAAGCATCCCATTGACACCAGCGTGACAGTTGATATCGTTCATCCATCTCCTTCCCAGCCACTCTATCATGTGCTTGAAGCATCCAATTGACACCAGCATTAAAACTGATATCGTCCTTCCATCTCCTTTCAAGCCACTCTATCTTGTGCTCTAAACATCCAATGGACACCAGCATGACAACTGATATCGTCCCTCCATCTCCTTCCAAGCCACTCTATCTTGTGCTCTTATCATCAAATTGACACCAGCATGACAGTTGATATCTTTCTTCCATCTCCTTCTCAGCCACTCTATCATGTGCTTGAAGCATCCAATTGACACCAGCATTAAATCTGATATCGTCCTTCCATCTCCTTCCAAGCCACTCTATCTTGTTCTTGATGCATCCAAGTGACACCAGCATGACAGCTGATATCGTCCTTCTATATCCTTTCAAGCCACTCTATCTTGTGCTCTAAATATCTTATTGACACCAGCATGACAACTGATATCGTCCCTCCATCTCCTTCCAAGCCATTCTATCTTGTGCTTGAAGGATCCAATTGACACCAGCATTAAAACTGATATCGTCCTTCCATCTCCTTTCAAACCACTCTATCTTGTGCTTTAAACATCCAATTGACACCAGCAAGATAGCTGATATCGTCCCTCCATCTCCTTCCCAGCCACTCTATCTTGTGCTTGAAGTATCCAATTGAGACCAGCATGACAGCTGATATCGTCCTTCTATATCCTTTCAAGCTACTCTATCTTGTGCTTTAAACATCCAATTGACACCAGCATGACAGCTGATATCGTCCCTCCATCTCCTTCCAAGCCACTATCTTGTGCTCTAAACATCTTATTGACACCAGCATGACAACTGATATCGTACCTCCATCTCCTTCCAAGCCACTCTATCATGTGCTTGTAGCATCCAATTGACACCGGCATGTCAGCTGATATCGTCCCTCCGTCTCCTTCCAAGCCACTCTATCTTGTGCTTCAAGCATCCCATTGACACCAGCGTGACAGTTGATATCGTTCTTCCATCTCCTTCCCAGCCACTCTATCATGTGCTTGAAGCATCCAATTGACACCAGCATTAAAACTGATATCGTCCTTCCATCACCTTTCAAGCCACTCTATCTTGTGCTTTAAACATCCAATTGACACCAGCATGACAGCTGATATCGTACCTCCATCTCCTTCCAAGCCACTCTATCTTGTACTTGATGCATCCAAGTGACACCAGCATGACAGCTGATATCGTCCCTCCATCTCCTTCCAAGCCACTCTTTCTTGTGCTCTAAATATCTTATTGACACCAGCATGACAACTGATATCGTACCTCCATCTACTTCCAAGCCACTCTATCATGTGCTTGTAGCATCCAATTGACACCGGCATGTCAGCTGATATCGTCCATCTATCTCCTTTCAAGCCACTCTATCTTGAGCTCTTAACATTCAATTGACACCAGCATGACAACTGATATCGTCCCTCCATCTCCTTCCAAGACACTCTATCTTGAGCTTGATGCATCCAAGTGACACCAGCATGACAGCTGATATCGTCCCTCCATCTCCTTCCAAGCCACTCTATCTTGTGCTCTAAACATATTATTGACACCAGCATGACAACTGATATCGTACCTCCATCTCCTTCCAAGCCACTCTATCATGTGCTTGTAGCATCCAATTGACACCGGCATGTCAGCTGATATCGTCCATCTATCTCCTTTCAAGCCACTCTATCTTGAGCTCTTAACATTCAATTGACACCAGCATGACAACTGATATTGTAGAAAACATCAGGTGATGGGTATTAGATGGTAGGTAGTGGACTGTATTTTTAAACTATCTCACCGATGCTTCTTTGGTTCACTGATTATTTTTTTTTTGTGCACACATCCACACGCAGTGGTCTTCAAACTTGTACTGGTTAATTTCACTTGACACTTATTGTCACCCAAAATTATTTTGACAAGTGACAATTCTCATACATCGGTGAGGGGACAATGGCATGGAAGGGATTTAAAGGAAATATGCTTCTACATAACCGCCCACTCAAATTTTAAACAAAATTTGACGAATTGTACATATCACGGTGGCCACAAACAAAATTAACTTTTAACAAACTCATATCACTAATGCAGCCATCACAAAATAAAACTCCACATTGTCCAATTCATGAAATTACAAACACACAAAAAAAATTCAATAACATACTATCCACAACAAAATCACATTAAAAAAAAATTCAAAAAGATAGTTCACAGACTATATCAATGAAAACAATAGACAGACCTTTCTGTCATAACGAAAACACATTTAACTTAATTGTTATAATAACCAACTAAAACTATAAGACTAACATTATTCTTAACTATTTCTATTAAACATCTAAGGGACATATTTTCACAACAGGTCGAACAAATATTCCCTCTTTTGTCTTAACTTTTACCACCCGTACAATATTATCCTTTCCTGGCATGGTAGCCACAATTCTTCCCAATTTCCATTGTAAAGGATGTAACCTTTCTTCTTTCACTAACACTAAATCTCCCACCTGTATATTAGGCACTGAAGTGAACCACTTTTTACGCTGTTGAAGTGAAGTGAGGTATTCCACACTCCAACGTTTCCAAAAATCCTGATACATTCTTGTGATCATCTGCCATCTATCTAACCTATTCAATTTAATATCTGTGACGTCATACTCTGGAATACCAACCAATACCTCACTTATAATAAAGTGAGCTGGCGTTAAGGCATCTACGCTGTCAATATCATTACACATAGGAACAAGTGGTCTAGAATTCACTACCGCCTCGATCTTAATCAATACTGTATTAAACTCCTCATAAGTCATCACTTGGTTGCCAACAACTCGCTTTAAGTGATACTTTATAGATCTTACGTTGATCTCATGTAGGCCACCAAAATGTGGACCTTTAGGAGGATTCAAATGCCAATCGATGCATTTTTCGAGACAGAAATTTCGAAAATCTGTATCTTGGATACAGTCACTATAAAATTTAAAAACTCCAGTCAAATATTTACGTGTGCCAACCAAATTTGTTCCGCAATCGCTATATACTGTAGTACATAAACCACGTCGAGATACAAATCTCTCTAAGCAAGCAATAAATGCACTAGTAGATAATTCATTAACAATTTCAATATGTATGGCCTTTGTAGTCATACATACGAAAACACAAAAGTATGCCTTATACGTTTTCGAATTGCGACGTTTATTTTCCTTCAAAATAAACGGCCCGCCTAAGTCAATTGATACGTTTATGAATGGTCGATGACGAGTAACCCGAATAGCTGGCAAGTCAGCCATTATTGGCTGCACTGGTGAAGCACTAAATCGCTTACACACAAGACACTTTGACAAAACAGACTTAATTCTATTTCTCGCTGAAACAATCCAATATTTCCGTTGTATTAAATGTTGCAGTGATCTGGGACCCACATGCAAATATGATATATGAAAATAATTTATCAATAATTTTCCAAACTCACTATGCTTATGCAACAATATTGGAAATTTCATTTTATCGGGTAGTGCAGAATATCTAATTCTTCCGCCCACTCTGACAAGTCCCTGTTTATCTATAAAACAATTCAACTTCTGCAGTTGAGGATTATCGCATTGATTTTTGTATTTTAACATATTAATATCCTTCATAAAATGTAAACTCTGATCATATTTTATAATTGCTTGTAAACTAATTTCCATTTCCCTATTACACAAATCTCCTTTAGTGCGATTATTAACATTCAACAGAAAATTATTTTTAAACCTTAAAATCCAAGCTACTACACGTGTTAACTTTGTATATTTATTAGTTATGTTATACAATCCTAATCTATCTTTATCTTCTAAAATTAAAGCATTAGATTGATTAACTAACCCTTTATATTCTGGCAATTGCGCAGGTACAATATAATCATCGCACCGTGGCCATCTGTCAACAGGTTCTAACAGCCACTCTGGACCGTTTATCCACAACGTATGACCAACTAATTCTTCTGGATATAATCCTCTAGATGCACAATCTGCTGGATTACATTGAGATCTCACATGAAACCATTTTCCATGAGGCACGTTTTCCCAAATACGTTCTATTCGATTTGCAACAAATAATTTTAATAGATATGATGGTGTTTTAAGCCACGACAAAACAATACTAGAATCTGTGTACATATATACATCCTTTATAATAATTGCATCTTGAAATACAGATAAAGTATATTTAATTAATTTTGATAATAATAATGCACCACAGAGCTCCAAGCGTGGTATCGTTTGCATCTTAATTGGAGCAACCTTAGACTTGGCAGTCACCAGAGATATTTGTTTACTATCCTCAGTAACCAAATAACAAACAGCGCTATATCCGTCATTAGAGGCGTCAGAAAAGCCAACTAAATAACACTGACTATCAACGCTAGTTCCAAAAAACCTACTCAATTTAAATTCCTCTAATAAAGACATTTGATCAACTATTTTATTCCACTGCACTTTCGTGGATTCTGGAATAATATCATCCCATCCCAATTTCATTTTCCACAAATTTTGAATGAAACTTTTCAATAAAAATGTAAACGGAGTGATCCACCCTACAGGGTCATATATAGATGAAACGACCGATAGAATCATACGCTTTGTATATTTAATATCAATTTTCTTAACCTGATAACTAAAAACATCATTCACAAAATCCCATTTAATTCCTAATAATTTAATATGATTACTGTCTTCAGCAAAACAGATCACACTGCTATCAGATTTATTAAAATCTTGAATAAATTCAGGACAGTTAGTTGCCCATTTTGACAATTCAAAACAACCACTTCGTAAAATAGAAATCAACTGATCTCGTAAAATAATAGCATCTTCAATATTATGATCACCGCATATAATATCATCTACATATGTACTATTATGAAGAGCTTTAGCACCTAATGGGTATTTATCACTTTCATCCAAAGCTAACTGATTTATTGTTTGAATTGCATTATAGGGTGAGCTTCCTAAACCATATGTCACAGTGCATAACTCATATTCTTTGACAGGTTGTGACGGATCTTCTCGCCACAATACATGCTGATATCTTCTATCTTCTTGCCTGATAGATATTTGTCTATACATTTTAGTTATGTCAGCAGAAAACCCGATTTTATAGATTCTAAACTTTAACAATAATTCGATTATATCCTTTTGCAACTTTGGACCTACATGTAAATATTTGTTTAATGCACCAGTTGCGTTCGTATTAGAACTGCCATCAAAAACAACTCTCAATTTAGTAGATAAACTATCAGGTTTCAGAACACAGTGATGAGGAATATAATATACATTTGGATCGCCTTGTAAAGGAACTTCTTTCATGTGTCCTAACATCTCATATTCCTTCATGAACTTTGTATATTCAAGTTTAATTTCCAAATTATTACAAAATTTTCTTTCCATATTAGTTAATCTTTTAAGAGCAAAACCAAAAGTACCAACACATGGTACGTGAATATCTTTTTTTAATAAGAGCGGTACTACAAATCTACCATCGTCATTACGATAATGTAAATCATTGTATAACTGAACACATTCCTCATCCGAATGTGACATTTTCCTACTACTTGATACTGTGTTTACCTCTTCTATTTCCCAAAACCCTTTTAATTTTTCATCTAACACATCAGATGATACAAAACATGTTAACAACTCATTGTTATCATGTACAAAATCTTGACCTAAAATTACAAACCCAAATATGGTCTCAAATGCATATAAATCTTCTGATAATTTTTTACAATTTCCTGTAAACAATTTTCCATACATGTCAGCACCTAATAATATATCAATATTACTGCTTTTCCAAAATTCATTATCTGCCAATTCTAAATCTTGAGTCAAAACTCTACACTGATGAGATAAATCTCTCCTAGGCAAATTTGATGGAAGCGCATCCACCACTACACTCTTTACAAATAGCGACTTGTTATATTTATTATTAAATAAACAAAATTGCATAGAACCCTTTACATTAATATTAGTAGAAGACAGCGTTGTCAATGATACAGAATGCCCTTTTGTATAGAATCCTATATTCTTACAAAACTTCCCAGACATCAAAGTAACCTGACTTCCAGAATCAACTAAACACTTGGCCTTATAAAATTGCCCATCTTTTCCCTGGACATATCCTATAATTGTTCCTAATATCACTTGACCAATAGATTCATTACCCCGAATCCCTTTATGGCAGATACCTACTACCGATGAATTATCAGTATGCAATAAAACATTATGTTTCCTATCACAAGTTTGACACTTTTTGTTAGACTTACAATCCTTTATCAGATGTTTTCCAAAACAACAAAAACATAATTTCAATTTAGAGACAATATCCTTTCTCTCTGATACAGTTTTATTAATAAATGTGTCACAATTGTGTATCGTATGACTACCCTTACACATATAGCATTCAAGTTGGCGAATATTACCTACAAACCCTTTGTCTGATTTATGATTATAATTATTACGCTTTACTTGTGAATTACTCTGACGTGAAAATTTTAATACTTGCAATTGACTTCGAATTATTTCAAATATTCTATTTATTGAAGGAATTTCCTGAATATCTAATCTACTTTCCACTATTCGACGTGTAGATTCATCTAATTTATTAATAAATATAAATCCCCATACCTGATCTAACATTTTTTCACATTTCATATTTGACAGAGCTAATATATTTTCATTAAATGTATGATATAATTCGCTTAATTGCCCTACATTTTCACCAACTAAAGATTTGCATTGAAACATTTTATTCATGTAATATTCAAATTGTAATCTTGTATTAGTATAATGTCCACACAATGTACTCCAAGCAATATTATAATTATCACTAATCAGTGGTAAATTAACAAATGTTGATGCAAATCCCTTTATGGACGTTCGCAAAAAATGAAATTTTTCTATGTCTGTATATCCAATATTATCATGAAACAATGACACAAACATGTCATGAAACGAATTCCAATTTTCGACGTTGGAATCAAAAACAGGTAAATTTATTATAGGAGCTCTCTGAATTTTATTACATACATCAGTTGCATTTATTTTCACACCATTAGATAAACGATTTTTAATTCTCATTATTTCAAAATACATAATGTCACTTTTCTGAATTATTTCACTCAACTCTTTCAACTCTGTATCACATTTTGTATCAGTATATATTCCAATCAAGCTGTCACTTAATTCATTGACCAATTTATACCATTCATCAACTCTCTGACACCTAGCTAAAAATATTTCATCTCGTTCGATATTTCCTTTTTCACACAGATCTCTTAATTCATATGTATTCCTAATTCTAGAAATAGCATTTAACATCCTTGCTTTAATGTTATCAGCCATTTTAAAACTTTAAACTTATACTTATAAACTATAATTGCATGCAAACACAAATTCACTGTATCAATAATAATGTGGTATTTTATTCTACCCGACTGCATTCACAATAATGTTATTAACATTAATATGGTACCTTATTATACCTCACAATAATCACAAAATAATATTATGTGATAATTAATCACCATAATATTGTAACAAAATGAGTACCTACAAATTACTATTTGAAACCACCGCAACATGCAGAATTCGCAACAAATAACACAAAAAAAAAACACTTCAAATTCGGTTAGAAGGGCCAAAATTATTTGTAGAAAAATTTATTGTAGAAGAATTATTTGTAGAAGAATTGTAGAAAACATCAGGTGATGGGTATTAGATGGTAGGTAGTGGACTGTATTTTTAAACTATCTCACCGATGCTTCTTTGGTTCACTGATTATTTTTTTTTTGTGCACACATCCACACGCAGTGGTCTTCAAACTTGTACTGGTTAATTTCACTTGACACTTATTGTCACCCAAAATTATTTTGACAAGTGACAATTCTCATACATCGGTGAGGGGACAATGGCATGGAAGGGATTTAAAGGAAATATGCTTCTACAGATATCGTCCCTCCATCTCCTTCCAAGACACTCTATCTTGAGCTTGATGCATCCAAGTGACACCAACATGACAGCTGATATCATCCCTCCATCTCCTTCCAAGCCACTCTATCTTGTGCTTCAAGCATCCCATTGACACCAGCGTGACAGTTGATATCGTTCTTCCATCTCCTTCCCAGCCACTATATCATGTGCTTGAAGCATCCAATTGACACCAGAATTAAAACTGATATCGTCCTTCCATCACCTTTCAAGCCACTCTATCTTGTGCTTTAAACATCCAATTGACACCAGCATGACAGCTGATATCGTCCCTCCATCTCCTTCCAAGCCACTCTATCTTGTACTTGATGCATCCAAGTGACACCAGCATGACAGCTGATATCGTCCCTCCATCTCCTTCCAAGCCACTCTATCATGTGCTTGTAGCATCCAATTGACACCGGCATGTCAGCTGATATCGTCCCTCCATCTCCTTCCATGCCATTCTATCTTGTGCTTCAAGCATCCCATTGACACCAGCGTGACAGTTGATATCGTTCTTCCATCTCCTTCCCAGCCACTCTATCATGTGCTTGAAGCATCCAATTTACACCAGCATTAAAACTGATATCGTCCTTCCATCACCTTTCAAGCCACTCTATCTTCTACTTGAAGCATCCAATTGACACCAGCATTAAAACTGATATCTTCCTTCCATCTCCTTTCAAGCCACTCTATCTTGTGCTCTAAACATCCAATTGGCACCAGCATGACAACTGATATCGTCCCTCCATCTCCTTCCAAGCCACTCTATCTTGTGCTCTTATCATCCAATTGACACCAGCATGACAGCTGATATCGTCCCTCCATCTCCTTCCAAGCCACTCTATCTTGTACTTGATGCATCCAAGTGACACCAGCATGACAGCTGATATCATCCCTCCATCTCCTTCCAAGCCACTCTTTCTTGTGCTATTAACATCCAATTGACACCAGCATGACAGCTGATATCGTCCTTCTACATCCTTTCAAGCCACTCTATCTTGTGCTCTAAACATCTTATTGACACCAGCATGACAACTGATATCGTACCTCCATCTCCTTCCATGCCACTCTATCATGTGCTTGTAGCATCCAATTGACACCGGCATGTCAGCTGATAACGTCCCTCCATCTCCTTCCAAGCCACTCTATCTTGTACTTGATGCATCCAAGTGACACAAGCATAACAGCTGATATCATCCCTCCTTCTACTTCCAAGCCACTCTATCTTGTGCTCTTAACATCCAATTGACACCGGCATGTCAGCTGATATCGTCCCTCCATCTCCCTCCAAGCCATTCTATCTTGTGCTTCAAGCATCCCTTTGCCACCAGCGTGACAGTTGACATCTTTCTTCCATCTCCTTCCCAGCCACTCTATCATGTGCTTGAAGCATCCAATTGACACCAGCATTAAATCTGATATCGTCCTTCCATCTCCTTTCAAGCCACTCTATCTTGTGCTTTAAACATCCATTTGACACCAGCATGACAGTTGATATTGTCCCTCCATCTCCTTTCAAGCCATTCTATCTTGTGCTTCAAGCATCCCATTGACACCAGCGTGACAGTTGATATCGTTCTTCCATCTCCTTCCCAGCCACTCTATCATGTGCTTGAAGCATCCAATTGACACCAGCATTAAAACTGATATCGTCCTTCCATCTCCTTTCAAGCCACTCTATCTTGTGCTCTAAACATCCAATTGGCACCAGCATGACAACTGATATCGTCCCTCCATCTCCTTCCAAGCCACTCTATCTTGTGCTCTTATCATCCAATTGACACCAGCATGACAGCTGATATCGTCCCTCCATCTCCTTCCAAGCCACTCTATCTTGTACTTGATGCATCCAAGTGACACCAGCATGACAGCTGATATCATCCCTCCATCTCCTTCCAAGCCACTCTTTCTTGTGCTATTAACATCCAATTGACACCAGCATGACAGCTGATATCGTCCTTCTACATCCTTTCAAGCCACTCTATCTTGTGCTCTAAACATCTTATTGACACCAGCATGACAACTGATATCGTACCTCCATCTCCTTCCAAGCCACTCTATCTTGTGCTCTAAACATCTTAGTGACACCAGCATGACAACTGATATCGTACCTCCATCTCCTTCCAAGCCACTCTATCATGTGCTTGTAGCATCCAATTGACACCGGCATGTCAGCTGATAACGTCCCTCCATCTCCTTCCAAGCCACTCTATCTTGTACTTGATGCATCCAAGTGACACCAGCATAACAGCTGATATCATCCCTCCTTCTACTTCCAAGCCACTCTATCTTGTGCTCTTAACATCCCATTGACACCAGCATGACAACTGATTTCGTACCTCCGTCTCCTTCCAAGCCACTCTATCATGTGCTTGTAGCATCCAATTGACACCGGCATGTCAGCTGATATCGTCCCTCCATCTCCTTCCAAGCCATTCTGTCTTGTGCTTCAAGCATCCCATTGACACCAGCGTGACAGTTGATATCGTTCTTCCATCTCCTTCAAGCAACTCTATCATGTGCTTGAAGCATCCAATTGACACCAGCATTAAAACTGATATCGTCCTTCCATCTCCTTTCAAGCCACTCTATCTTGTGCTCTAAACATCCAATTGACACCAGCATGACAACTGATATCGTCCCTCCATCTCCTTCCAAGCCACTCTATCTTGTGCTCTTATCATCCAATTGACACCAGCATGACAGCTGATATCGTCCCTCTATCTCCTTCCAAGCCACTCTATCTTGTACTTGATGCATCCAAGTGACACCAGCATGACAGCTGATATCGTCCTTCTATATCCTTTCAAGCCACTCTATCTTGTGCTCTAAATATCTTATTGACACCAGCATGACAACTGATATCGTACCTCCATCTCCTTCCAAGCCACTCTATCATGTGCTTGAAGCATCCAATTGACACCAGCATGACAGCTGATATCATCCCTCCATCTCCTTCCAAGCCACTCTTTCTTGTGCTATTAACATTCAATTGACACCAGCATGACAGCTGATATCGTCCTTCTATATCCTTTCAAGCCATTCTATCTTGTGCTTCAAGCATCCCTTTGCCACCAGCGTGACAGTTGACATCTTTCTTCCATCTCCTTCCCAGCCACTCTATCATGTGCTTGAAGCATCCAATTGACACCAGCATTAAATCTGATATCGTCCTTCCAACTCCTTTCAAGCCACTCTATCTTGTGCTTTAAACATCCATTTGACACCAGCATGACAGTTGATATTGTCCCTCCATCTCCTTTCAAGCCATTCTATCTTGTGCTTCAAGCATCCCATTGACACCAGCGTGACAGTTGAAATCGTTCTTCCATCTCCTTCCCAGCCACTCTATCATGTGCTTGAAGCATCCAATTGACACCAGCATTAAAACTGATATCGTCCTTCCATCTCCTTCCAAGCCACTGTATCTTGTACTTGATGCATCCAAGTGACACCAGCATAAAAGCTGATATCATCCCTCCTTCTCCTTCCAAGCCACTCTATCTTGTGCTCTTAACATCCCATTGACACCAGCATGACAGCTGATATCGTTCCTCCATCTCCTTCAAGCAAATCTATCATGTGCTTGAAGCATCCAATTGACACCAGCATTAAAACTGATATCGTCCTTCCATCTCCTTTCAAGCCACTCTATCTTGTGCTCTAAACATCCAATTGACACCAGCATGACAACTGATATCGTCCCTCCATCTCCTTCCAAGCCACTCTATCTTGTGCTCTTATCATCCAATTGACACCAGCATGACAGCTGATATCGTCCCTCCATCTCCTTCCATGCCACTCTATCTTCTACTTGATGCATCCAAGTGACACCAGCATGAAAGCTGATATCGTCCTTCTATATCCTTTCAAGCCACTCTATCTTGTGCTCTAAATATCTTATTAACACCAGCATGACAACTGATATCGTACCTCCATCTCCTTCCAAGCCACTCTATCATGTGCTTGAAGCATCCAATTGACACCAGCATGACAGCTGATATCATCCCTCCATCTCCTTCCAAGCCACTCAATCTTGTGCTATTAACATCCAATTGACACCAGCATGACAGCTGATATCGTCCCTCCATCTCCTTCCAAGCCACTCAATCTGTTGCTCTTATCATCCAATTGACATCAGCATGACAGCTGATATCGTCCCTCCATCTCCTTCCAAGCCACTCTATCTTGTACTTGATGCATCCAAGTGACACCAGCATGACAGCTGATATCATCCCTCCATCTCCTTCCAAGCCACTCTTTCTTGTGCTATTAACATCCAATTGACACCAGCATGACAGCTGATATCGTCTTTCTATATCCTTTCAAGCCACTCTATCTTGTGCTCTAAACATCTTATTGACACCAGCATGACAACTGATATCGTACCTCCATCTCCTTCCAAGCCACTCTATCATGTGCTTGATGCATCCAAGTGACACCAGCATGACAGCTGATATCGTCCCTCCATCTCCTTCCAAGCCACTCTATCTTGTGCTCTAAACATCTTATTGACACCAGCATGACAACTGATATCGTACCTCCATCTCCTTCCAAGCCACTCTATCATTTGCTTGTAGCATCCAATTGACACCGGCATGTCAGCTGATATCGTCCCTCCATCTCCTTCCAAGCCATTCTGTCTTGTGCTTCAAGCATCCCATTGACACCAGCGTGACAGTTGATATCGTTCTTCCATCTCCTTCCCAGCCACTCTATCATGTGCTTGAAGCATCCAATTGACACCAGCATTAAAACTGATATCGTCCTTCCATCACCTTTCAAGCCACTCTATCTTGTGCTTTAAACATCCAATTGACACCAGCATGACAGCTGATATCGTCCCTCCATCTCCTTCCAAGCCACTCTATCTTGTACTTGATGCATCCAAGTGACACCAGCATAACAGCTGATATCATCCCTCCTTCTCCTTCCAAGCCACTCTATCTTGTGCTCTTAACATCCCATTGACACCAGCATGACAGCTGATATCGTCCTTCTATATCCTTTCAAGCCACTCTATCTTGTGCTCTAAACATCTTATTGACACCAGCATGACAACTGATATCGTACCTCCATCTCCTTCCAAGCCACTCTATCATGTGCTTGATGCATCCAAGTGACACCAGCATGACAGCTGATATCGTCCCTCCATCTCCTTCCAAGCCACTCTATCTTGTGCTCTAAACATCTTATTGACACCAGCATGACAACTGATATCGTACCTCCATCTCCTTCCAAGCCACTCTATCTTGTGCTTTAAACATCCATTTGACACCAGCATGACAGTTGATATTGTCCCTCCATCTCCTTTCAAGCCATTCTATCTTGTGCTTCAAGCATCCCATTGACACCAGCGTGACAGTTGATATCGTTCTTCCATCTCCTTCCCAGCCACTCTATCATGTGCTTGAAGCATCCAATTGACACCAGCATTAAAACTTATTTCGTCCTTCCATCTCCTTCCAAGCCACTGTATCTTGTACTTGATGCATCCAAGTGACACCAGCATAAAAGCTGATATCATCCCTCCTTCTCCTTCCAAGCCACTCCAACTTGTGCTCTTAACATCCCATTGACACCAGCATGACAGCTGATATCGTCCTTCTATATCCTTTCAAGCCACTCTATCTTGTGCTCTAAATATCTTATTGACACCAGCATGACAACTGATATCGTACCTCCATCTCCTTCCAAGCCACTCTATCATGTGCTTGATGCATCCAAGTGACACCAGCATGACAGCTGATATCGTCCCTCCATCTCCTTCCAAGCCACTCTATCTTGTGCTCTAAACATCTTATTGACACCAGCATGACAACTGATATCGTACCTCCATCTCCTTCCAAGCCACTCTATCTTGTGCTTTAAACATCCATTTGACACCAGCATGACAGTTGATATTGTCCCTCCATCTCCTTTCAAGCCATTCTATCTTGTGCTTCAAGCATCCCATTGACACCAGCGTGACAGTTGATATCGTTCTTCCATCTCCTTCCCAGCCACTCTATCATGTGCTTGAAGCATCCAATTGACACCAGCATTAAATCTGATATCGTCCTTCCATCTCCTTTCAAGCCACTCTATCTTGTGCTTGAAGCATCCAATTGACACCAGCATGACAGCTGATATCATCCCTCCATCTCCTTCCAAGCCACTCTTTCTTGTGCTATTAACATCCAATTGACACCAGCATGACAGCTGATATCGTCCTTCTATATCCTTTCAAGCCACTCTATCTTGTGCTCTAAACATCTTATTGACACCAGCACGACAACTGATATCGTACCTCCATCTCCTTCCAAGCCACTCAATCTTGTGCTATTAACATCCAATTGCCACCAGCATGACAGCTGATATCGTCCCTGCATCTCCTTCCAAGCCATTCTATCTTGTGCTTCAAGCATCCCATTGCCACCAGCGTGACAGTTGATATCTTTCTTCCATCTCCTTCCCAGCCACTCTATCATGTGCTTGAAGCATCCAATTGACACCAGCATTAAATCTGATATCGTCCTTCCATCTCCTTTCAAGCCACTCTATCTTGTGCTTTAAACATCCATTTGACACCAGCATGACAGTTGATATTGTCCCTCCATCTCCTTCCAAGCCACTCTATCTTGTACTTGATGCATCCAAGTGACACCAGCATAACAGCTGATATCATCCCTCCTTCTACTTCCAAGCCACTCTATCTTGTGCTCTTAACATCCCATTGACACCAGCATGACAACTGATATCGTACCTCCATCTCCTTCCAAGCCACTCTATCATGTGCTTGTAGCATCCAATTGACACCGGCATGTCAGCTGATATCGTCCCTCCATCTCCTTCCAAGCCACTCTATCTTGTACTTGATGCATCCAAGTGACACCAGCATAACAGCTGATATCGTCCTTCTATATCCTTTCAAGCCACTCTATCTTGTGCTCTAAACATCTTATTGACACCAGCATGACAACTGATATCGTACCTCCATCTCCTTCCAAGCCACTCTATCATGTGCTTGAAGCATCCAATTGACACCAGCATGACAGCTGATATCATCTCTCCATCTCCTTCCAAGCCACTCTATCTTGTGCTGTAAACATCCAATTGGCACCAGCACGACAATTGATTGATTAGCTGTGAGGCACCGGCTTAGCTTCCACTCTTTTCTATTACTGTTTTCGAATGTCCCGTAAGAGCCGGGTAATTGAAAATACAACAGGCAACAATAACATCTGACATAGTTCAGCAATGAGGTTCACCACCCTTTCTGAATGTAGTGCCTTTTTAGGTGAGACGAGACTGGTGTGTGGGTATACACAGATGTGTTGTGCTCCCTTTTATAAGGCAATGCACACCCGCACACCTTTCGCTGGTTACCCCACATTGTGGGATATGCCGTGATGGTAGGAATGAATGAATGAAATTTACTTTTTTAGCGTGAATACAAATCACCCGTCTTGTTCCTTCCCCCTTCCTTCCATGTAACTGCCCTGTTCCGTTCCTGCTACACACCAATTAGTACTTGTTCGCACACAGACTTCGTTGCCGTCGTCGCCCATCAAGTGCCCGTTATAGGAAACATCTTGTGTAGTGCTGTGCCCCGGCATATAGATTATGAATCTTTCGTTCGGACTGGGTGTGCGATCGAGGCGAGGACTTCTTCTTTACTGGTAGGTGATTTCTTTTCTCGATCCATTTCTTTTATCCTACTATTTACCTCATCAGCGCGAATAAAGCACCTTGACAAGTGCAATTATTTATTTTTAGTATAAACTCCACTGATCTTTTAGCCCGAGTTGCAATTGGCAATTTGGCGCTAATGTGGCTATGGCCATCGCACAACTCTAATTGATGGTCATTGCCCAACTCTAATTGGCGGACGTATAAATACGGCCATTTTGAACAAAATTTTCATTCCGTTCTGATACCCAACTGTGTGTCGTACTTCCCGTAAGTACGTGAATTTTAAGTGTAAATTTTATAAGTAAGGTATAATTTCAGTAGTAGTTAATTGTAAGCCTTTCATTTTGTTCTCAACAATAAATACGTAAGTTATCTTCAATCTTTCAATCTTAACCTGTCTTATGTACCAACTAGCATCACAGTATAATCATTAATTAATTTGGATTATCGCCATCCGCGATAATCAATTATATGGGACTGTTGGTTGAACACGCTCATTAATAAAGAAGGCAAATTATGAATTACATATCCCGGTTCGATTCCGGTATATAGGGATAATTTGTGAGCCAGCAGAAATTACACGTATGTGGTTTAGTGTACATTAGATCTAGTATTTGCACCTCTATTGATCTACACGCCACATGCGTGTAAGCCCCCATACTAACAAACGCCGTGTAGATATTATAACTCTTTTTACAAAATTGAAAGCACTAGTCGCTACATACTGGCCGGTGCAGAATGCCCCCTCTACCATTTCATATAATTCATCCATCTCTCTCGCACACTGGTATGTCCCTTTCACACGTCTCGATTCACGGTTTAAAATGATTCATCTTTTTTATATTGCGTTATAGTTTGTATTGCTTCTTGAGCAACTAACAGGTACGTATTATGTCGAATATTAATTTAACACGCGCCCAACAACAAGTTGCCACATTCTGGAGACTTATGATATTTATGGTCTCATAAATTCAGACTGAAAACACAATTAAATACTGTGCCTCCACCGGGAATTGAACTTGGTACCTTTGGCTCAGGAGTCGGCTATCTAAACAACTGAGCTATGAAGGCCAACGTCAAACAATGTTATTTATATTGTAATAATTATTTCTTATTTACCTTGATTGTAATGTAATAATGGGCTCTTTTCACAGCATGTGGTTAATTTAATTTAAAATATACCTAGTTTATGATCCCCTCCTACGCTAATCATTCGGAATATCTCCAATTGCCGTGACTTGACGTATCGAGAATTCTCCTCGACATTCTTATTCCGTGTAAATTGAATATAATAATTATTAAAAAACTACTATGTAAAACATTAAGCAAAATAAATATGTATCAGAGTGAGTACTATCTTTTATTACATGAATTATCAGTTGCCCCAATAATTGTCTGTAGTATATCTTAATATAGAGAGATGAGTTTTTAACAAAAGTTTTTATCAACACGCAAATAATCATTCTTATAAATATTTTTTAAAACTAATTAATCACAATAATATAATAACTAAATAACCATCTCCCTATAATACTATGGCAAATAAATATTTTCATTAATAATTTAAGTTTAAATAATCTTTAGTAATCTAAATTTTAAATGCCCTGTGATTGGTAACAGTAAATATGACGCAATTTAGTCCGGAGTTCGCAAGCTGTAATATTCCCTCGACTGCTATACAAAAATGATACTTTGACGCACACTGTTTTATATGATGCATATTTCGTTAATAACAAAATTATTCGGTGATTTTGTGTCTGATTGACTCAATTGACTGATTGACTGGACTCTACTTTCAATGTGGCAAAGAACATTGGAGAATGACATCGTAAAAAGATGCTTAAAAATTGCGAAATCATTTCAGGCTTAAAGAAGAGTGATATCGCTGCTTACCTTCCCAGCCGCATGGTATTCTTCCCTGATGATCCTGAGAACCCTTCGCACCATATTTCCCGTGACGGCCTCCTGGGGTAGTTCTCTGCAGACCATAAGACCAGCGCTTCGAACCTGCTCCAGTAACTCCCTAAAAACAAAACATCAACGGTCGATTAACTATGTTAGACCCGTCACGATAGACTGCTCGTTCCGAACTATTCATGTTGCAATATTTGTATCACATTAGCATGGGAGGACATAACAGAACAATGTATGATCGGAATGAGATAATAGAAAAAACCCCAGAGACAGAATCTCAAATAATAATACTAATCAAATTTTTATATTTCTGCTTTATGGTAAAAGACCATGCCAAGGGCGCTCTGCAATACAGATAAGTCTCAAACAATTTCCTGATGGCCCCAAAACTCTGCTCTCCACACAGTTCAGAAGGCAATTTATTACATTTGATAAGTCCGTTGACACTGAAACCGCATTCAAAGTAAGTCGCTTTATTGGCTCCATCCAATTCCTTTAAAGAATAGACATGATGACAGTAAGAGAGAATTACTGAAATTTTGATGATAAAAATAAAATAGGTTAAAACAATTCAAAAAATATATATTCATTTACATTTTAAGAGTGTATATTATATTAATAAAAATAGTTGTACAAAATTAGGCAATCCGCCATTTAATGTAAAACAACAATCAGTAAAGTTGAGTTTGTATAAGTGACGTCATACCCGTTATCAACTTGTTACAATGTGGAGAAACACCTGCGGGCTACGGATTTGACAATATGTCCTATTCTGATTCGTTTCAGAGTACGAAAACGTCCGTCACCAACAGGCGACTGTGGATAAAAGGATTTTATCGGTGCAGTGTGACGTAATGAATGCCGTATAAATGCAGTCAACTTTTTGACATTTCTCATATACTAAAATTCAGACGAATCAGAATAGGACATATTTTTTAAATTGTCAATACTGACGGTGTATGTATGTATGTCAATACTGACGGTGTTTAATGTGTAGAACTCCATTATACTAGGTATTTTTTAATCAAACAAAAATGATTATGGTTCTACATGTATATTTTCTTTATAATAGGATGACGGTCGTTCTATTATAAAGAAAATATACATGGTAGAATCATAATCATTTTTGTTCGATTAAAAAATACCTAGAATAGGACATATTGGGTGCATGATAAATTAATGTTTGACATAGTATATGAAAGTTCCATAAGTATAGTTTCCGTCGAACTTCTTGAGCCTTAATGCCGTGGAGGGGGGCAATTTGCACATATACCAAACAAGCGAAAAGACACAAATTTGCGATGTGCGCACCCACGTGACGGGGTTAAGTTTTTTTCCGATTACTATACTACAAAATAAAAATCATGATAACTTACTCTGCATTGTTGAATTTAACTTCTGTGACAAGAGCCTTTAAAAGAGCTACGGTTGCAATTGTTATGTTAAAAGATCCTTCAATTTTTCTGGAACAAATAAATAACTTTTTATGGGGAAAACATTATACAGTATTATAAAAACTGCGCATAAAGTGAAATGCTTTTTAAACACAAAAATTGATAAGTAAAAAACATTCAAAACTTGTGATAACCACAGATTTGGAGCGATAGATAGAATAAAATTTGGATTTCGAACTTGATGAAATAATTTTACAATAATTGAAATGGTGTATATTTTTCTACAATTACAACCAACTAACCCATTTTTTACGTCCGATATGAATTTCACCACCGACCCCACAATCCTTTCATCTATTTCAGGCATTTTTTAATTATTAACAGCTAAGGCACATTATGTTACAATATACGATATTGAAAAAGTAAATGTCAACAAGTTGTTATTATTTGAGGTTATGTTGAGAATGACGTTTTTTCGATTATAATGTTACCAGCTACCAATAGTGTTGCCTTTCTAAATAAATGCGTAATATAAAAATATCCGACTCCTAAAATATGAAACAAATCCATATTCCCATCAAACATGGACGCGAAGTGAGGCTGGCAAAATATAATGTTTATAATATTGAAACGTCATTAAAAAATTTATTTATATTTTTAAAATTTATTAACAAATCATTTTTAAAATAAGTCATTTAAAGCTATTTTTATACATCATACATACTATTTCTGTCCCTCACGAAGTAGGCAAAGAGAACCGACCGCTACATTTTTATATTATGATTCGCATCCAGTCTCATCAAAATTCATGCATCGACTCTTATTCAATTTACTTTTTTCAGGATGTCATTTACATGGCTGTGCCTTATTTTTCTTGGACGACCGTCAATTTATAATATTATGGAACAAATACAATGGAATACTAGTTTTAGTCGTATTTATATGATGTTCAGCATATTGGTCTCTTCTCATTTGTCGAAAAACAATTATAAATCGAATAGTATATAGTCGAAAACATTCCTGTTTGTAAATTGCTACTGTGCTGTTTGTTCAATATGTTGAATAGAAAATAATCCAGTGGTATAATATGACAAACAAATGTTACTAAGGTCAATCAAATATAAATAACTTCAAGAAAGTTTACAATAAAAGATAATATTGGACATATTCAAATCCTTCTTTGACATAATTTGATTATTTCGCAGAGAAAAACAACAAAACCATCAGCGCTCTACTTATATCCTATTTTTTTTAAATGACTTGTTGAACATAAGCATAAATCATTCACAAACCAGATATGTATTACAGTCCCATACCAAGAATGTGTAGACAGTATAACGATATGACAAGGGAATGTCCTGATTTTGAAGTGTTTGCGGATTCACTCTGTTTTTAAGAAAAAAGTTAACTCGCGCGTGTTGTTTTGAGAATATATTTTTTTATATACGCTATTTGATTGTAATCAGTTTGAAATTGTCTTTTCTTTAACTTATACAATTTTTTTTTTATTTCTTCTGTACTTATTATTTTACTTCGACTTATGTAACTTCTATAACATATTTTTTTGCTTAACTTAGGTAACTATTATTTTCTTAACTTTTGTAACCTAATTTTCTCTTATTTATGTAACTCTTGAACTTACGTGTGATTGAATATGAGCTCATGTAATTTTGTGTGCATCCATAATAATTGGTCCAGCATTCATAATAATAACCAATAATTGTTTTCTTTTTATGAACATTGTAAGCTGGATGTCTGTCGATGTACTCTTTTTAATATAATAATATATTACACGAGTGAGACTCGTATTCCAATAATTGATTGGGATGGCAACATTTCAAAATTAGCACTAATAACTTAATAACCGTAACAGCCTTCATATCAGAGAGAATAAAAAAAAATTAGTTTTATTGCAATGAATTGAGGAAATGGTGGACCTCTCATAATGTTGAATGTTATATAGGTACTGTAAATAATAAGGGGTATTTTCAAATTGGAAACAAATAAAAGATAAAATATTCATGTGACTTTTATTGAACCAATAATTTTACACAATATAAAAATTAAATTCTATTCTAGACACAAACAAATATGACAGTCTCTGAAAATTAAATATTAATATGAATGACAGTATAATATCACTAGAAAAATCATCATTTTCTATATGTCTAGATGAACATCCAAAAAATCTAAACAAAAAAGAGTAGTCAATAATTCTTTTATATTTTTTTTATAATATGTAAACCAATTTTCATGCGTAAACGTTATGCATAGAGACAACTAAATATCTGATTGCCCACTACTCAATGATACAATGAAACATCAAAAATTTTATTATCAAATATAATTGACACATGACACAACAAAAAATGTTAAAATGTCAAAAACTCGTATAGGTACAACATCTAAAATTGTGACATTTAAATTGTTCAAAAATAATAATAAATACACTTAAATAATGTCACTCTGTATTACTAAAACTATAAATTTGATCAAATTTTAAAAATTAACTAAGTGAAACTGAATAAAACATGTCGATTTTTTTTGTCTATGGCCACACTGTCGGTTAAAGAATCTTATAATCAAGGGATCATTGTTCCATTTTTGATTCCTCTAACCCCTGTTATGTTTTTTTAATGATTCTAATATTTAATAATAAATTGCTTTTTAGCTACATTTTTCAGCATGACAAAAATCCAACACTAATAAAAAAACTTAAATGAATGGCAACACTATTCTATTGAGTAAGATCATAGCCATTCTTAACAGGATAGCCTAGTCTCACACAATTTTATTAAACATAACCTACAAAAGTTTGTTAAAAATACCAATTTAGTCATTTATTTTAATATTTTTGCTACTTTTTTTTAATATATAATGCAACTGGCTCACGCCAGTCGCAATTATAACTATAAACAAACCTAACCAACTTATTTTTACCAAACTTTTGTAGGTTAGGTTTACAAAAATGGTGTGAAGACTAGGTTATCCTTCTTAACATACTAGCCAAGGTGATAGATCTGGCAACGTTGTCATCTAGTAATTTGTAATGTTTAAGGGATTGATAAAACACAAACAAAGCAAATAAAATGTACGTTTCTTGGTTGGATTTTGTTTGTTTTGTTCATTTATATTATTTTTGAATATTTTATTTTTAATTTAATAGTAAAACAAGAATCATGGCTAGTATATTATGAAAGAGTTAGCTAATTATATGATTACATGGGTTGATTTTGAATCTACGTCAGATGACTAAAAACATCGAAAACATAATTATATTTCTCCCTGAAGGAGTTTCTTGTCGAAGAGGAACTCTCCAAGCTCGCTGTGTTTGGCCATCATCTTTGTCAGAGTCGAGAGGCGGCCGGCAATCTCCCTCTGTCCCTTGTACTGCTCATCCAAGAAATCTCCTGTCAGATAGTCCACAAGCTGTAATACAAAAACAAACGGTTAGCGATTACACAAAATATAATACCAAAGATTAATATAAACAACGCTAAACTCCTCACTGACAAGTCTTACTATAAAGTATTCAAATTTTGTATGGAAAATTTTCTGCATTTTCAAGAAATGAGTTTGTTAAAATTTGATTACTAACGTGACCATTGGATTACTAACCCAATGCGTTAGCCGCTCTGCCAACGACCCATCTAAAATGTTTGAGATCGTTTTTTCATTTCAAGTCAGCAGGGCTACTCATGAATTTGATTAAAATAAAATTAAGATCAGCTTCAGACTTAAAACAGACTTATCTTTGAGGTTAAAAGTAATATAATAATAATATTAATTAATACAATAATTTGTGACAATTTCATAATAAACTTTGATCATTCAAATTATTAAGATGAAATGTAGAGTAAAAATGAGATAAGATTATGATTAAGTACTGATTTTTAAGTTCAAGGCGAGATAAGAATGTATTTAAGGATGTCACGAATAGCCCCCAGATTTGTTCTGAAAATGCAACAAAAATCAAGAAATTTTTTGTTTCCAATAATTTGAATCAGGTATTAACTCTTTTCATGAGCACGCAATAGTTACCTTTACCAACATGGAACTTCATAGTGCATTTTGTGGTTTAACATATCCAGTTTTACTAATAAAAATCTACTGCACACCCGTTGACCAATGTTTTAGTTACACACTGTGTAATGCCTCTGCAGCGATTATTTGAAAATCTTACCAATTAACCGCTGTATAACGACTGTGTAGTAACAACAACCATACAACAAAAAATATCTGACAACGTTGTAATTTCGTACTCGCGCATGCGCAGAGCCGCCATTATAATTTTGACATTTGTCGTAGTTAATATTTTCATATGTTTTTCACATTTCAAAATAGGAATATGGAAAATAAATTGAATAATTTCATCATACGAATATCCAAGCGAGCACCATTGTAGATATTATAAAAGAGCTGATTTTTTGCTCCTTTTCGCTTCTAAAATGCATAATTATCGAGAATATAACAATATAAACACGCATATCAAAATCAAATTTGATTTTTGATAGATGAAATTTGTCTTAAAACACCACTAAACTACCTAGAACAGCGATGCGTAAAATTAGTATGAGAGATACACAGTCGTTGACCAACTGATCTGTTACACAGCGTTTATTGGTAACTTTTTTGCCTAGACGGGTGTTAAACGGTAGTGTAAATTTTACAACACGTTTATTAGTAAGACTGTAAATGTTTGCAGTCACTTAAGTTAATTTAGATTTAGCTTTATATGCCCTCTTAAGGTGATTTATCTACCTATACCTGCTGGAGATCTACTAGTATAGTCCTCCTAACTTACATGGTAATCGTTGAATCCTTTGTCAGCCTCGCAGGCCACAATGACGTCGCGTATCTTGTTTGTAACTTTAGTCTCCAGGATGAGGGCGTCCTTCAGAGCCTCCTCTCCGCTCTGCCAGGTGAACTTCGACATTTCCTGCAAATGAGAAACCAAAATATTTATTGAATCAGAATTCATATACATAGTCAACAAGATTTATATAGGTATTTAATGAAATGAGTTTGTTTGGAGTTTATATAATGAAATAATATGCACATAACACTGTATTAAAATAATAAACACTGGTTAGTTGGAAGAAAGTGCCATATGGCAATAAACTTGCCACTTGTGCAGGGTGCAAGGAAGTGTTTATTATTTTTATTTTTTTTATGACCAATACGTAACAAAATACTACACATGCACCATTTTTAAATCGAGTACAAGATATGAGATGTAAAAATATTGTTTAAGTACTTTTTTTACAAATAATTTATAGAAATGACGTAAGTAAAATTTATTGACTGTGAATGTGTCATTAAAATTTGATGTCAATACAACGTAATTGTATATTTTCATAATCTGTTGACTTCTATTTTATCTGTGGTAAGATTACTTCTATTATGTCAGTGGACATTATATCTGATGACAATATGCATTCACAAAGAGGTTAATTTAAGAAAAATATCATTCATTCAAAAGTTTCCAATAAAAGGTCAGAGAGCATTATTTACTTCACTGCCCAATTGTTGTCTTTCAACGAAAATATAACCTAAAAAGACTCATGCATCATAAATGACATTTGGCATTTAAAACGTCCGATGCTGCGTTCAGATTGAAACGCCGTTCGACAGCGTTCAGGGAGATTAGTGTCAAAAACGCCATAATCTGCACTTCAGGTACATCAGACACTCAACGTGGATTGTACTATATGAACGTAGCCCAGAGAAGTGACAAAGACCTCTAGAAATGCTCAAGTTTGAAAATTGTACCTTACACTAAGGCACCGTATCTATGACAAAATATTTGAATGCTTAATTGTTCTTCAAGATCGAAAAATCCACATGACCGAGAGGATAGCAACACTCCAACGAAAAGTGTTCCAAAGTTTGGCAGTTTTGACAAAACTGATAGAAGAAAAATGTTGAATAGATGAAGGTAACTTCTGAGTATACTTACAGGCATCTTGATGAGACTACGGGCATCCTCTGTCAATTTGCCCCTCATGCTGAGGTACTCTATCACCTTGATGGCATGCTCTCTTTCTTCGGAAGCAGAGTCGAAGAACAGCTTTGCGAATCCTGGACGATTGATCTGCGAAAGCGAAAATTTAAGTATGGTAACTGAATTCAACAATTTTAAAATTAAAATAAAATTGACATATCTAATATTGACTGATTGTAATAATATTCACTTAATTTTGTAAACAAGGTATAATTTTTTATTTCCTTTGTATTTAAAGTCTCTTTTATGGGCCCCATATATGGTACGATCCGTCGTTTCAGACCGATCGAAACGATGGATCGACAGTGTATGCCAGTATCGTTAACGATTTACTTGTTCGAAGACGATATCGGAGATCGCAACAAAACCCATGCAATCATGCAAATCGTAACGATAAATCAACAGTGTATGGCTCTTTGCGATCGATCGTCACGATTTCTTTTCAGATCGATCGTAACGACGGATCGTACCGTGTATGGGGCCCTTTACACATATTATGTTAAAAGCTATAGACTTATCTCGTTTTTCTTTATATTTCTTTTTGCTTTTAATTTCATTGGGTTTTTTTTTATATGTATTTTCACACATTATTATGTACTATATTTTGTATCTTTTGTGAAAACTTTATGTAAATGGCAAACACCATAATAAATAAAATAAAATAAATATGTTATTTTTTTATTGTGTATATGACCCGAATGCAGAGTCCTAGGTACCTAAATACTAACTCCTTACCTTACTGGAGTATTTAGTATTCTTGCTAACTAAATACTTAATACTACGCCAAACTTAAGGTCACATTATTGCATAGCAAGAAAAGAGATAGATAGTTTTCAATGGGTTTAGACCATAGATTTTTATTATAATATACTAGAATCGAAGTGAGTCATTTTTGCGGGGGATTTTCTACGTATTGGTTCGAGACCACATTGTTTTTCTATAGAGAATAACGACTAATGTGAATTGTTTTCAGATTTATTTGTCAAAAAACATTTTAATTATTAAGGTTTAGAGAACAGTTACCTATCTAGGATGTGTTGAAATGTAAGGAAAACTGAAAACCAAAACGTCAAACACGCGATATTCCATGACTCACTTTTTGCACGGAGCACTACATCTAGTATATTATAATAAAAATCTATGGTTCACAACACCAACACATACAACCAAGTTCACACTGACAGCTCGATGTCGCGATTTTTCTGAAATTCAAGCGAATTTTCGTCATCTCGTATAGATCGCTGTATACTCTGTTTTGTATTTGATTTAACAAAATTACAAAATACATATTTGACGAAGTTGTTAAAATCATCATCCATCGAAAACATCTCGTATTTCATTATTAAAACACTTGTAAGGTTCCTCGCTATCAATTATTACTTTTTGATAATTCGCAAATGTTAGTTTACGCCGATGCGCATGCGCTTAGTATTTAGATATGTCTCTGCAATGCAAATTTCATACAAAAACTTGGTAACATCCTCCAGTTAGGAAGCCACGTGATCTCCTAACTTAAGTGAGCGACTGTGCAATGAAAACATGGTTAGTATTTAGAATTTAGTATTTAGGTAGGACTCTACATTCGGACCTAAGTCTTTTGATTGTACATATATTATATTGAATTGTTTTATGAATATCTTAATAAATAAAACAAATTCGGATTAGTTAGACTATTTATAACTCAAGAAAGGCTGGACCAATTGTAATGATCTCTTGCTTGTTGGATTCATCTCCGCTGCTGATAACATAATAATAATAAAAATATGGGAAAAAATAAAAAAATATAAAAGAACATGTAAACAAACTGTATGCCTGGTACCTATTATGCAAACAATATAATTTATGAAATCTAAATAAATAAATCAAAAATATGATAGGTAGGCTACGTACTTAACAAATCATTGATAAATTTATAATAGAAACTCGAGGTAGGTACCTAATAATATTGATTTAATTAGCATTATTATTTAAATAATTTGAAAATGGAAATGGAATTGAAAATGGATTTTGTATTTATTTCATTACGTTGAAAAAATCCTAAATAAGGTTTAGCTAAATGTTAACACGACATCTATTGACGAGACGGCTACTAAAAAATAAATAACAATATTCATGTGACTCACCTTATCTTTGGAGAAGTGTGCCCCCATGGCCAGATACTTGAGGGAGGCAAACAGCTCCTCCTGCACCTGTTTCCTCATGCTGTCTGTGCAGTTGTCCTTCATAGTTATCCATTCTTTAGGGATTGATGGGGGTATATCATTACCTGCACATAAAAAAATAATATTTTTTAAATTTATTATTTGGGGTGGTATTGTGTACTGCTACCCATAGGATCTTTTGCGCTCCCCTACTTGCCTACCGGGCTTTCGGCTACAGTATCTCCTCAAGTCTCAAGCCTCTATGGTAGCTCAAAACCCGTAGGGGATTTAATGAGGCAATTGAATTGATATACAGGATGTCCCATAATCCAACGTATTCCTTTTAAGGGCTGTTATACCAACTCATGACTCGCCAGAATATGCAAATATGACCTCAGTAAAAGTGCCTTAGTTGTAGAGATATTGCCATTTTTACAAAGTGTCCGAAAATCTCCGTTTTAGATTGGTTTTTCGAGTGCCACATTTACAAACAACGTTGATGATGACATCATAGAGAAGAAATTAAAAGTTGTCTATGGAAAATTAATCAGCTCTAGGTCAATGCACTCTACACATATGATGTAAATATGAAGTAGATCGGACTTATAGTTTGGGTTGTAGAGAGGACACAAAAAGGATAATCCGTATGCCGTACATACAAACACATCATGACGAAACTCTCAGTGTGCATTCTCTACCAGTTGAGAAATTTATGTAAAAAAAATATGCTTAAAAATTGTGAAATCATGACTCTCCACTATTCCATAGTGTGGAGAGTAAAAAACTCATGCAATAGAATAAATCTTGGTTTTTTTATTTCAAAAACGTATCTTTTGATCAGTATAACGTATATTTTGAGCAGCAAATGAAATTCCTTCTGGCCGCCGCCTATTAATTGTCTCACAGATCCAGACTGAAAACTGTGTCTTCACCTATATAAAAAGTTATTTGTTGCTAAGCTATCAGCACCCTAAAACCACCTAATTGCATTTTACAAATCCTAAAATCATTATTATGATATTACACAAAGCGTTGGACATCTGCTAAGGTAGGAACTAATGGCATTAAGTTATCTTTGCATATGGGGCGGAATCATCACCACGGGATAGAATCCTAGTGAGGCAGGTGCTGGTAAAAAAAAAATGTACATTTTATATATATATTATAATTCTTCTGTATGTGTGTATGTCACTGAACTCTTCCTTAATGGCTGAACCGATTTTGATGAAATTTTTTGCGTGTGTTTGTGTGAGTTCTCGAATAGTTTAGATTCACAAAAAGGAATTTTAAATATTAATATAATAATGGAAAAATAAAAGACATGATTTTTTATAATATAAGTTTTGTTTCTTCCATCTGACAACACTAAGAAATCTGTCATTTTTGACATTTCAATTTCTTTTCGCTCTGGTTCGGTATTATTCATATTTCAACTATATACATTTGCATGGAATTTTAATTTCTGTTTGTTGTTATGTATTCATATTTCAATTTGTTCGTTGCCGTGTCCAGTTTGTCAGCAATGAAATTTTTGTATGTAAATAAAAGATCCACTAATGTACCATTCTGTAGATGCTCTTTTAGCCAAACGCGTCAGTGATTAAGTGTTTATATAAAAGCTGTGTTTTTTGTAACTTATTTTAGGTAATTAATAATATCATTTATAATGAAACTCCTCCAAAAATTAACAGTCGAGAAAAGTAATGATTTTTGTAATCGCGTAAAAGCACGATATCAAATATTCGGGCAGGTCAACATCTGTCGGGTCCCGCTGGTTTTTATATAAATTATTAAAAAACTAAATTTGTTTACATTAAATTTCTTTTCGACCTGATATCAAAGTGGCTAAAACAGAAGCCAAGACCCAGTGCTGATTAAGAGAAAAGTAGGTAAGATATGAAATTAATTTGTGTTATTTTTAATTTTGTTTGAGATAGCTATGTATAAATAAAAATAAAGTAGTTAAAGTTTGTTCCACATTGTAACATTCAAAGAGTTCAAAGGTCCCCAAACATATACAAAACGAACGAATCATGTTTAATAATAATTTATCAAAGTCATAGGCGATTGTTTCCTCTGTGTGTTGAACAAACACAACAATCGATATAGTATAAAATCTCCAGCGAGATAAGGCACACTGTATGAACTAGATATCTATGTGATGATTTAATGAAAAACAAGATAAAATGAGTAAATCTGTAATTGGATATAGTTTCAAAACACAAAGATAACCAGAACTGTTATATTAAATACAATTTATCCTTTGTACCAAGGACATTATAATACATTCCTCAAACAATACATAAATGCTTAAGTCTTATTCGTAATACTTGACTATATTTAAAGCATTGACTGTAATTCTACCTTTTCAGTGGATAATTTCTGTGTAAACCATTTTTGAATTATAAATTAGCTATAAACCACTTGTTTTTTGAGTCACTTCGCGACATGTTTCGGAAGTGCTGTCCTTCCATCGACACGCCGAGTCTCGACACGCCGGTCGATGGAAGGACAGCGCTTCCGAAACATGTCGCGAAGTGACTCAAAAAACAAGTGGTTTATAGCTAATGAATAATTCAAAAATGATTTATATTAACTACCACAAAATATCCGCCGAATCATTAAATGATATTAATTTCTGTGTATTTTATTACGAAAATGTCATAAAAGAGCCAAATATCAGCGTTATTTTTCTAAAACATGCAAATTTGCATAATTCGAGAAAAAGGGGAATAATTCGAAAAACAAATATGGTTTATCGCAAAAGCGAATAATTCAGGTATCTAGCAATGGAATATTGGATTCTAATAAAGCATATTTAAAGAAATTTTTTAAACTTACACAAAATATGTATATTGACTGCGACATTCATATCTTTGTACTTGTCAAGTATTGTTGCTGTCGACTGCGGGTATAATATTTGGTAGGACCCCTGTCAGTCTGATGTTTTGTATATACCTACCTATTGATTTATGTGTGTTTCTGTTTTTATATCTATAAGTTATTATCTTTACATTCTTTACATTTTTTGTACTTAAGTATATGTCTTCCACATAATATTTTCATTTCATATCGTTATCTAATGTTATTAACAAAATAATTTGATCTATATTTTAATTGGTATACACACAGGCAGGATTTGCCTTTTGGGATTTTTGTGTGCACGGTTTCTTTGTTTTGATATTATGTAAATGTGGTAAAGACAAAATGAAAATAATTCAATTTCACGGAAATACAAAAGAAAATATTTTGAGGAGGTTACTACAGTACAATGTCATGATTATCTGACACAACATTATGTACAAACAAACACGAATGTTTTATCAGTTAGATATTGATCAGATACATATCGCAGACAAAGTAAACTCAATGTTACAAGTGGAAGCCACTCGAAACGTCAATGCATTGGATTATGACATATGGATGGCACGTAGAGATATATAAATGAAACAATAGTAGGACATAGTAACAAAATAAGTGGATACTTGAGAAAAAGACTAAATTCCATTGAATATTTTCAAAGATAAACCATCGAGGCATGATGTAACAATAATATTTGTTCGGTGGGATGCCAAATAAAAAAAAATGATTGCAATCTGGCTCCAATTACAATCCGGCCGGCTAGGTCATTTCAAAACTATTAACTGAATAAAATATGTATGATCATGTGAGTGTATAAAGTAGCTCATAAAAATGTTTATTTCTTACAAAATCATCACTATACACTACAGGGGCTCGATTATAGCTAAGGTAAAACTCGGTGGTGCGTAAGTTTTTTTCAATACCCTCGATGCTGTACAAAGGCGTGCTGTATATCTGATTGATGACACATCATTGACTGATGGATTGCAATCACTAGACCACAGACACAAAGTCAGTATTCTAAGTTTATTCTATAGATACCACCACGGGAAATGCTCAGAAGAACTTGCATCCCCGGTTCCTCTTCCACCCATTCACAATAGTCTCTAGTTTTACTCAATCTAACACTCGTTCACAGTAAAAATTTAATATATACGAACCAGTCGCTATTCAAACATTTTTATTAACATAGCAGCCCGGCTGTGGAACGATCTTCGGAATTCTATGTTTCCACCTTCTTACAACCCTGGTCTTTTTAAAACCCGAATCAATATTTTCCTAAGCAGAATCCCCAACGCTACTTAGTGTGCTTCTTCAGAAGAGTATAATGGACTCAAATCTTAATAGCTGATGTCCCCTACGTAGACATGTTAAAAAAAATATTTACACTGTTGTAATTATGACAGTCATCATAAATATGTTTAATCAATGACACAATCATCACGTAAACCAGCCAATGACGGGTCGTAAGCCCTGTAGGATGCCTTGAGTTCTTGGTTCTTCTATAATATTCCAACTTTGTCTTTATTGAGATGTTAAAAAATTGCCAAAGAAATATCAATGACTCCCGATAGGGAAAAAATCTAATGTTTGCGTATACAAATGTTTACTGCGTATTATAAACAAAAGAGCAAGATCAAAAGAAAAAATGTTTGACGTACTTGACACGAGACAACTGTACCTCAAAACTGCACTTATACATTTCCATAAAAACATAACCTTACACAACAGATCCCAACAAACGCGAACCACTAGACATGCAAATAACATTAACTATACTGTGCCAATTATGGCCCGGTATTACAGTCGGCCCTCAACTCATTGAGTTTGTTAAACTCAAGATTAATGTTATGGGGAGATTTAATCCATTTC
The DNA here is from genome assembly GCA_963576475.1 of Molanna angustata. Taxonomy (NCBI): domain Eukaryota; kingdom Metazoa; phylum Arthropoda; class Insecta; order Trichoptera; family Molannidae; genus Molanna; species Molanna angustata. The sequence goes on along the minus strand of OY754983.1, from coordinate 17,940,677 downwards.
CGTATTACAGTGCAATATGACATGTCAGTTACTAAATCTTCAATTATAGAAATATTTTACTTTTTCTGTGGTTATTATCTGTCAAATTTTAAATAACCTCAAATAATACCAACTACAAAACGGGACGTTACGACTTGAAATACTATTGTTTTATTATCCAACATGGTAAATTTAGTTTTTTTCACCAAAATAATGCTTTTAAATGCCCATGTTCGTTTCAATATGGCTGTTAGTTTGTTTTGTTGTGTGGCGCCACCTTTGATACAACTAACGCCTTTAGTGATAGAACACTGAAACTACACTCGTTACCTAGCGCCTCTAGTGATAGAAACTGAAACTACACGCATTGCCTAGCAAATGACAGTTGACTCACCGTTAAGTACTTAATCCGCCAGAAACGTTGAGTTAAATATTTTGACGTATTTGAGGGAAGATTAGGCCTAAACGGACACTGTAATACGCTATATTTTTGTAAAACTTGAGTTTAGCTCTAAAACTGAGACTGTAATACCGGCCCTATGAAGACCTCATTTGGACACATAGTTTAAATTTATTGCACCACGTATATTTAATACTAAACAATAACATAAAGAAAACACTTATAAAAAAATGGCTGATTTCTTTGGGCAGACTCTATGCTGAGGGGGTTGTTCATCCTTAACATCTGACTTATTTACTTTTACTTTTATTTCCGATATTTCATTTCTTCTTGTTCATTTCTTTTATTTGATCTAAAACTATACTTCTTACTCTTTTGTAATCATTTTTTTTAACTACTTGAATGTAACATTTGTGCACCTTATATATTTTGTATCCTCCATATGTAAATAATTTGTATACCCTATTGTGTAAAAGTAACAGCCCCAGAACAGGTTTTGTCTAGTGGGACGTTACTTACTTAACCTAAATATGTAAAAATGTCTGTGTATTAATAATAAATACTTTAAAAAAAATATTCTAATAAAAAATTACAATTGTTTTGAAAATAAGTTACACATTTTTCTACAAAATTTGGCACTCCTGTGCCTTCATTAACAAGATTGTACTGTACATGGATTTGCCAATAATAAAAGTACAAGTTTTGTATACACCAGTAGCAAACAGAAACATTTGATTTATAGAAATTAAAAATATTATAGGAATATCATGTACAATTATGTTTTTTACAGTATAATATTATAATTATTATATGTACTCCGTGGTCACCCTATTCTGAGTAGGTACACTTCGTATTATTGTTCTAATCTTTATTTAATATTATAAATATTGACAATTTTCCTACAATATAATGACCTTGATAAGATATCATGTCACTGAATATTTAGTTTTCATTATAATATAAAATACCAATTAAATGGCGACATCATTTCGGCAAAAGAGAAATTTTCTTTGTTTACAAAAATTATATACGCATGCCATATTTTATGACACACCGTGACAAGAGGTTAAAAGTTAAAGTATTTATAATTTTATGATTTAAACGAAACGCAATATCAATAAATAATCACGTGTATAATTAAAACATCTCTAAATAAAGAAAAAAATAAAAATAGACAGGAACTTACGCTAAAATAAAAAAGAATAAATAGAAAATGGAATTGTAGAAGAAAACTGTAAACATGACGTAAATGATAAAATATGAGTTATTAAACTATATGTTAAATATAAAAAAACAGTATACTTGCATTAAACAATATGTTAAATAGTAATGAATAAAGAACAAATGCAAAATTGAATTACCTACTTTCCTAAAATTACGAAGACGTAATTCAAAAACACAAATTTGATTATAGGTACGAAAAATTATTATACTCACAGTTTGCCAATTTTTCAGATGCCCAGCATGTTGCCAAAACGGCCAAGAAACAAAACAATACTGCCTTCATTTTATAATATTTTATATGTTATTAATAAAAAAATAATACAATAATTCGTTCTCAATGTCAAAATGTTTTACAACGTAAATATCACTTTGTGGGAATGTCTACCGCGTTTGAGTCAAACCTTTACTCGCACTGGAATAGAAGGCGACCCGTAATATTACTAATCAGAAAATGAATTCGTTTAATGATAAATACGCCGCGAAATCAATATTTTTGTGTTGTTATGCACACCGCTCATATGAAACGATTAATGTTTTTGTACTACTCGCTATGCGGCTATTCCACACTGTCATCGAGGGTAAAAATTCTCGGAAGTTCAGAAAAGGTGTTACATAAAGAAAAAACAATACTTTCGAAATGATTTTTAGAAATATTAATTCATATCAAATAAAACGTAAAAATAAATTTTTTTCATGTGACGTTTATGCTTGAAAACTATATTTTTTACTGTAAAATTTGTATTTTAAAAGTTGATGTGCAATATTACACCACAGATTTGCGGGCCACGTCACAGTTGATCAAAGTTCGACGCATATTTCGTGTCTTGCGCATGCGTCATGATCACATGGTGTTAACATTTCTGGCTCATACGAAATCTTTTGTTGATATTCATCGTCAAATACTAACGCGCCGTCCGCACTGATTGCTCATTTAATAACACATATTACTAAGCGATCCCATTGCGGGGTTTTGATAAATAATAATTATTGAACATTATATTATCGCGGCCGTGTCGGCGAGAATTTAAAACCTTCTGTGCCAGTGAGCATAAAGGTTGAATCGCGCGCTGTCATTGAAATTGTTTACTCCGCGAGTCTGGAAGTTGAGAAGTGATATTTTTGTGATTTATTCAATTGACTGCCAATTTCAAGGTAATATTTTTATACAGTCGCAATTCGTCCGTTACCGCATCTCGTTTTTTTATAAATTTTAATTTATTTACGTTTTAATATCGATTGTTCGGTAAGCCTATTGTGGTGGTCTTTATTGCGCGTGTTTGTCATCAGTGGTTTCATTTGCTCCTGTTTTACAATATTTTATTGATTTTAACGATATATGGTTGATATTTATGTTGCGTAGTTTTCCCACATTTCATTTTTATTATCATTTTCTGACTCTGACACAGATTACTGTGACGTTTGTGTAGGGTGACCATGATGGTTTTTTGTTGGCTCCAAATTTATTACGGTGCTGTTTAATTATTTACTTTTCAACAAAATAAATGACATTGTGTCGTCGTAATTCGAAATTATCCCGTATTATTTATAATAATTATTAAAAAAAGCCGTTTGGCACATGAAAATTATTTATGAATTGTAATATGGTAGTCGTTCATGTACAACACTTCAGTTCTTGGTAGAAAGTCTAGTTTTCAATACCCGTTGGAATGCCTTTTCGTTCATAGTTTTAAGTTGTTCCGCCAATTTATTGTAGTCACTTTTAAATGTTTTTTTTTCACTTTCTTTGATATCCAATCTTTGAATTCTTAGTTCAAAATCTTTTATTTTGTGTATTAGTTTTAATGTTTCGTACTGTGCAATCTTCTTTTTTTTTGCGGGTGGCAGTTCTTAAGGAGAACACACTTAGGCCAATTGGCCCTTTGTGATACCACATTGGGGCTGTCCTCCCACTCACTCATCCCCCTTGAACCAGCCTGAGTGGCTAATGAATGTCATAATCTCCTAATTCTAGAGAGAGCAGGACAGTGACAGAGGAAGTGGACCACCGTCTCCTCCTCCTCGTCTTGGCATGCTCTGCAGTAATGGTATGCCTCCAGCCCTAGCCTTCTGGCATGCTTTCCTATAACCCGGTGTCCCGTTGATACTGATATGACTCTGGCGAGTGAGTCTCTTCTGAACGAGAGCATTTCTCTGGTTCTTCTGAGATCATATTTTGGCCATGTTTGTCTGGCAATGGAGCATGTGCTCTCCTCAGACCACCTCTGGTCAGCACAAGCAATCATTTTCTCACTGACCCGGAGTTTACATGTTGCCATGGGGACTCCAGGTCTGTGTTTGATATTGTCTAGGGATAACAGGGTACCTGCTCTGGCAATCTTTATATTTAGTTTCTTTTGTGTGTAGCTATTTTGATAGTGTGTGTAGGTATGCATTTATTTCATATGTCATTTTTATTATTCTATTTAGTTTTCTTTGCATATATAATATACGCCTCTATATAATAGAAAATTCATTTAAAATTATAAATGACTTTAACCCAAGTTCACTTAAATGATTTATAAACCCAAGCTAATCTGCTTTTGATTAATATTTCATTGAAATGTTGCCAATTGACAAAAAATTTACTCATTTATAATCTTTTTAATATCCCAGTGCTCAATCATATCTTTTATTAAATAAAAATGAAGCTTCTAAATAACTTTTATTTGAATATCTGATAAAGGGACTTTCGTGCACACAAAGCAAATATTGCGCATGAAGTAATTTTAAATTTATCATGTGCTGGGAATCGAGCCCAAGGTGTCCGCTCAGAAGCGGACTTAATTTATTTATGTCATTAATTTCTTTTTACATACAAACAAAATATACCTACCCATTACTTGCTGAGGATTCGAGTATTCCATGTCCATTTAAAAGTGATTTGAATGTTTCCATACAAAATCTCAATACTTGAAGTTCGAAAATTTGATTCCTCTCATATCAATGTCAATTTCCAATGTCCATGTTAATGGGACGAAATATATATAATTTATTAAAATTATTTTTACAAACTTTGCGGTAGATATAACAGTACTAATAAAAGAAAATAAATTCACATTCAAAATCTATAGAAAAGATACAAACACAGATACGATAATACATTCCAGTTCGTATCACCCTAGAGCACACAAAATGGCTGCATTCAACTCCATGATTCATTGACTAATCTCAATCCCATTAAATGAAACCAACTACGCAACAGAAGTAAACACAATTATAAATATCGAAAAAAACAATGGATATCACGAGAATACAATAAGAAGATTGATAAAGAAAAAAGAAACCCAACATCTTTTACATACATACTGTTACAAAAAAGGAGAATCAAACACACAAGATAAACCATGGAGAAGAATATTATATGTCGGAAAATTAACTGAAGAAATTCTGAACAAATGCAAAAACATTTAAACCAGCACTTTATACAAACAATAGCATTAAAAAACATATATTCAACAATAAATCAAAGATCGATACATTAGAAAATAGTGGAGTATATAAAATCAATTGTGGAGATTGCAGCAATTTTTACGTGGGACAAAACGGGAGGAGAATAAAAGACAGGATAGGTGAACACCAAAAAGCAATAAAAAACGTAACATCAAATTCAGAAATTGCAGAACACTGTAGGAATACCGGCCACACATTCACCTTAAAAAATACCGAGGTGCTTCACTTTGAGAAAAAAGGGAAAAAACTCGATCTACTTGAAGCAATAGAAATCAATGAAAGAAAAAGTTCAAATCTGTTAAATATTCAAATTCCCCCAGTACACTCACCTATCCTAAACATTATTAAAAAAACCATCAAAGATACACCACCCACATATACTCCGCCCACAACCACCACAGCTACCCCCACCATACCCGATACGCTCTCACCAATGTAGGATGACATTTATCGAATCAGTCACATTGTAGTCGTTACTGAAGATGGATTGGTAAATCCAAAAACGTTCTAACGATATATAAATATAAATGTGAAGTGGGATATACAAAGCTTTTTGTTATTCATATTTTAGTAAAAAAATTACTAAAATAATTTGCTAGAAATATATATATTTTTTTAATTTTCCTTGTCATTTTTCTCGGTTTCATAGAATACATTTTCATACACATAGAATACTCTAATCCTCAGCAAGAGACATTTTGAACACAAAATCATACAACTGCATAAAAACTCAGCGGTCATCTGTTAGATTACTGCCATTATCTGTTTTCAAAAGGTACAGTTTTGTAGTGTTGGCATTCTAAAAATTGTTTATTATTTTTAAATATTGTATTTACTCATCTTTATATGAGCGGTGATAGCCCAGCAGTAAGGTCGTCTCCTCACACGCGTGAGGTCGACAGTTCGAATCCGGGCGGGGCACGCACCTTGGGATTTTCAAAAAATATATGTGCAGATTTATATCACTAGCTATGTGTAGCCATGATCCAATTTGTCTGGTTCCCCTTTCTGAGGGTTACGAAGGTCAGATGACAGTCGTTTCAATGTAATAACCAGACTCGCCAATTCCAGGATGCGTATTTACCTTTCCGTTTTGATTAGGAGGCAAGTACTGCCTCGAATTAGGCACTTGTTTGTTGCACTAATGCACTTAAAAACTCGTGTTGAATTCAAGGCATGTGTCCTCCAAATGCACACGGTTTAACAACGCAAACTTTTCCTGTTAATACATGTTCAATTCAAGGTACGCGTCTTTCAATCGTACACAGGTTTATAAATTTTACCATTTTACCTTCACAAGATATAGAGCATCGAATTTTACATTGTTAATATCCTTGTCTCCTTCGTAATTTACACTTTTAAAATTGTCCAAAATACTTACCAATTTTATGTTCCATATTACTTTAAGACAAACAAAATTACTGATTACTACCATAATATTATAATCTGTGAACAAAATACAAATGTGACAGTGACAGACAAAATGCGAGCGAAATGAAATAGCGCGCCAACTTCATGGCTATATATGCTCCATATTAAATAATTCATTGAATTCAACACGAGTTTTAAAGTGCATTAGCGCAAAAAAATAGTGCCTAATTCGAGGCAGTACTTGCCTCCTAATCAACACGGAAAGGTAAATACGCTTCCAGGATCATGGTCAAGGCGTACCCTGATAAAAACGGGACAAAAGTGCTAAGGGGAAAGAAGAAAAGATTTACTCATATTTTATGTAATTTTTACTATTTTTCAAATTCTGCAAACTTGGATAAAATTATTCATTAGTGTTATTATTATTTTTTAGAAGCAATATGAAGGTTCTATTGGGAGCTTTGTCCGCCCTTATGGTGCTGTCCTCTGTCTCGGCTCAGCATTGCTACAAGGATGTAAACAACGGCTGCAAGACCACTGGGGAAGGTATGATTCTTTAAATCTCTTCATTTATTTTACCCACTTGTAATAATAGCTTCTTTTTTCTTGCCCCTCTATCCCAGTTTATCCAGGATCGGGCCTCCTTGTGCATGTGCGCCAGTATCGTCTGATGTCACAACAGGAACACTCTAAGACCCAAATGCACAGTCCTAGGTACCTAAATACTAACTCCTAACCTCACTGGAGTATTTAGTATTCTTAAGTTAGCAGAGTCATTAGTCATTGCAGAGACATCACTAACTAAATACTACGCCAAACTTAAGGTCGATGGCGTAGAATTTCACATTATTGTGTATGATGAAAAGAGATAGATAGCTTTCTATGGGCTTAGACTGACGTTAAAATGTTTTTTTTTTGTCATAACAACACAAACATATGTAACCAATGTCGCGATTTTTCTGAAATTCCAGCGAATTTTTGGCATCTCGTATTGATCGTTGAATACTCTGTTTGGTATTTATTATTATTATTATTAGTTAACAGGCAGGCAGCTATTGCTGATGGGCCTGTATCATGTGCTTATTTTATTAATGTGCATCCAATCTGTTTTTAAATTGATTGAGTGTTCCAGCACTCACAACCTTATCCGGTAAACTATTCCAGGCATCCACCACCCTGTTGGTCAGGAAGTGTTTCCTTGGATTCAGGGAAAAGGATGTTTTATTATTTGATTTGATAAAATTACCAAATACATATTCAACGAAGCCGATAAAATCATTTTCCACCAAAAAATCTCGTATTTTATTATCAAACCACTATTTGAATAGCATTGGTCTTCTTGTTTGTGTCATTGTAAAATATAATAGATGGGTCGAAGATAGAGCGGTTAGCGCATTGGGTTAGCAATCCAGTGGTCACAAGTTCGAATCCTACCTCAATCAATTTCGTTCACCTATAGCACAAGCATTTGTGCTCATTTTAGGGAATGTAGGAAGATGTATATGTTCTTGTTTAACAAGGACATATTCATTTTTTTATTAAAAAAAAATCAGAAACGACAATATTATGAAAAGTTAACACAATATGTGGTTTTTTTTAGGTTCCGATTTCAGAAACTGCAACGCTCTGTACAGCGGCTTCCCCAAACTAGTGGACACCCTGCAGAACTACGCCTGTCGCCACATTGAGCTGTCCTACGACCATCTGATGATGGCTACGCACTTTAACTCCTACCAGAAGAACAGAGACGGCTTCTACAAGCTGTTCAGGGGGCTGAGCGACAGCGCTTGGGAAAAGTCCATCGAACTCATCAAGTATATTGCCAAGAGGGGTGAGGCATTTTCATTTTTTCCTCTTTGTTATGAATGATGTTGAAAATTCAAGAAATGAAGTTCTCAAGTACAGTTAGAGCGAGCCTTTTCATTGATTTTGATATGGGATCTGGTTTTGTGATGTCATTTTCTAGAACTAGCGCCATGTAAACACATGAGATCCCACTGTCATAGGTATTATGTGTACTTCAAGAATATTTATCAAACTATGAAACCTCAAATACAAAATTGACAGGATAGGATATTGTGGATTTCAATCCTTTTTTCCTTCTCCAATTCTGTAAACAGTTGGGTTGTATGCAACATTCTAATTTTTCTATTGTGTGTGCGGATCTTTGACGCATCTGTGCAGTGGCGGTGCGATAAATTTACAACCCCCCCCCCCCATAAACACACATACAATTTTTCATTAAAATGTATATTTTTAAGAATCATAGGATTTTATATAATAACAACACTAACAAAGATAATTTTTGAAATAAATAAAAAAGATAAGTAAAATCTGGCAATGGAAACTTTCTTATATAATATTGACTGTGTGGACATTTTAGTAGGTGTGCGCGCGCACACGCGCACATGGAACATTAGTAGTATGTATTTATGGAGTCCATATAGATATTGTGTATTCTCCCATACAAATTGTATGAAATGCTGTATATTTAAATTTAATTTTTACAAAAGTTATTAACCTTTTGACGACAGATATGAAAAAAACTCGCAATACCTGTGGACAGGCATATTTGCTGTGCATACCGGCTTGGCATCTAGAGATGACACTCATATTTTAGGCACGGAATCAGCTGTCATTTATATGTGACGCTCGTCTCTATAAGGTTTAAAAAATTAGTTGTACAGCTACAATGTGATGTTATTTATAGAAAACTGAACAGTTTAATTGGGATGTTTCAGATTCTTTTGTAACATACAAATTTTTTAGAAATGTAGGCAATAGGTAGAAGACAGAAATTTGTAAAAAAAATTAAATAAAAAATGATTAGTTTATAATAACATACATACATACCATCACGCCATGTCCCTTGAGGGGTAGGCAGAGAGAACCGAACGCCACATTTTCCTATCCTGGCACGCATCCCTCGCTTTATAATAAACAAGTTTAAAATATTTCAATTTTTTATAATACTATAAATTTTTCAAGATTCTAGCTTTTATAGTTTTTGAGATATGTGTCTTCTTCTTCTTTGCCCTTTTCCCGTCTTAGTCGGCTCTCCTGGTACGTAATCGCCAGGACACTGTCCTGGGTTACCACCAAGTTGCCGGCGGACGGCCCCTTCCCCGCCGAATAGTTGGTATGTCAAGGCTCTTTCTAACGACACGATTTTCTTCCCTGCGCATAATATGACCATACCAACGCAGCCTTGTTTCTTTTAGTTTGTCCGCTATTGGTCACTTTAAAATTTCCTCAAATATACCTACATGTAAATATAAAAAAAAATCAATTGTTAAAATTTTAGGTTCTATGCATTGATCGGATCATATGTAAGTTATTAGGGGGACGGACACACACACAAAACATTCTACTTTGAATTCTCAGTTCATCCACTTGTAATAATAAATTCTGCAAAGCCTCTAAGTTGGTGTTTTTTGACTTCAAAGTTGGCAAAACCTTGCGAATACTATATTATAGCCAATCCACAAAATTTTCTCACAAGGTTTTATTATATTTATGTCGATTAGTTAAGAGAAATAAATTCTATTAAACGAATCAACAGTTGGATTCAACTAATTTTGACAAAATGCAGATATTATTTTTATTTTTAAAGAGTAGCAATCAACCTGCACTTCCAAAATGATATCCATATTTATTTTTAACCATCGCATTCATTTGAGTAACAACAATGTCAACGTTTATGTTTATGTTCAAGGTGGTGACATGAATACATGTTTGGGATCTACAATTGCCGGAACTGAGGAGGTTCACGAGAGCCAGTCCTGGGAGCAGACTGAGCTGGGAGCCATGGCTCGAGCGTTGGACACTTACAAGTCGGTGGCCGAAGAAGCGCACAAGATTCACCGCACCGCGTCTAGGAGGTCAGATGAATATCATGATGCCGAGGTGAGTTTGTGAATTCATTTACCTTATAAAAAAATAGGAATGCCATACATTATAAACATTTGTAATATTCATAAAAAATTATATTGTAACATACTTGATTTAAACATGTTTCATTGTTCCCATTGTCATGATTATGATAGTTGTGACCGACGCTAAACTATATCAACGCTAAACTAATTTATTTTATTTTTATATTGAATACGTTTTAGGGCATCTAACAGGTACTATGTCAAATATTAATTTAACACGCACCCAATAACAAGTTGCCACATTATGGAGATATACGATATTAAATGTCTCACAGATCCAGACTGAAAATATTTCCTTGCACCCTGCGCAAGTGCGAGATTATTGCCACATGTCAATTTCTTCCGACTAACCAGTGTTTCCAGCACAGAGAAGCAATAATTGAATGAGAAATGAATTTAAATACATTTCTGCTGGGGATCGAACCCAGGACGCCCACACAGAATCAAAAGATAATAAACAATTATAGTAATTCATTTCCTAGATGAAAAATTTGATCTTGTTTAATATTTTAGCACAAATTGAGTATAAACAAATAGATAGTTAATTGATTCCATTATTAGTAGATGGGTGGATAGTGCATTTTTCATAATTTAAAAAAAAATTGTTTACAAACATGCATTTTAAATCCTGAAATAGAAATATGTTAACAACGTACATATCATAAAAATATCTGTATCTAAATTTGTGTTAACCTTTTTAAAATGAGCGTTGTGTATGGATGCCCATCCGTCGCTTGCCTATACGCCGAGCGTCATCTATACATGCCTTCATGGCTATACCAATCTTTGAACCTTTATATCTTGGTAAATTTGTACTTGATTGAGACGAAAATTGTGTGAATATTACTCCCATATATTGAGAACTCAAACCACTCTCGCGCTTTGTGAGGAACTAATGCGCGTAGGAAAGCGGAATACTGCGCTGATTAATTTTATTTTGTTGCACTGAACACTGCTTTATCGGCGTACATTCCTTATCTACATCAAATGACAGCATGATCATGTGACATATTGATGCTGACATATAGTTTTTTGTATGGAGATAACTACAATAACATTATTCATCATTTATTGTATGTTTGTTTTCTTTGATCTCTTTATGGTACATCCACGTCTAGATTTTTTAAACCATAATTATATTCAATCAAATTAGATTAGAAAAATATTGTGTACATCTTAAAATATTGTCCGTCCATAGGTAATGCAAGTATTTCTTTCTACTCATTTTAATTGGGTTAAATTTATATTTAACATTATGTCCTATTCTGATTCGTTTCAAAATACGAAAACGTCTTAATCAACGGGTGACCGTGGATAAAATGATTTTATCCATGCGGTGTAATGTAATGAATCCCGTGTAAATTCTGTCAACTTTTTAAAATTTATTATGTACTAAAATTCAGACGGATAAATTTAGACGAATCAGAATAGGACATATTGTTTGTACCTGTTAGTTGCAGAGATGTTATACAAAATAAAATGTTCACTAACTGCTAAAATAGTAAAACAATATAACGAGTAAAATGCTACAATCGGTCATTCGTGCTTCACACCAGCAGCATTACTCTTGACATTCAATTCCGAACACAATTTTTAATTTTTGCTAAGAACCTACCTTTATAATGAAGAATATGCGGTAGGTAAATATGTTTCAATCATAATAGTAGATAATTTGTATGCAAGTTCCAATAAGGAAGGTAAGTGTAAAGTTACATGTAAAATATTTAAAAATTTCATAATTTTTTTCAGGTGAGTTCATTCATTGAAGAGCACTTCGTCCACAAACAGTCTGAACTCGTCCGCCGCTTGTCCGGATACACCAACGACCTCAAGAAGCTCGTAGGCAGCAACGACCACTCGCTGGCTCTGTACCTCTTCGACGAGTACCTTCAGAAGGTTTAGAGGGTCTGTTGACTGAGGAGAGTTCACTGTGTCGTACCAACCACAAATCATGAAATAGTTATGATCAAAATTGTCTGATATTTAACTTAAAATAACGCAAAATTGATAAGGTCACATTATTTTATCTGTATATATGTGGATTTATTTACAAAAATTTATTATCAATAGGATTGCAGATGGTGTATCATTAAATTTGAGACAGAGAACAGAAACATAGTTAGTTTTCCATTAGTTTAGTCTCCCATGTGATTTCATATATTTTATAAATTTTGCCATAATTATTAGTGTGTATGGATGATATAAAAATTCCTGACGATATTTGTAATTTTAAATGAATTACTTTAAACTCTTTTTGAATGTAGATTTTTCGGCATTTCATGCTTCAAAATAGTTGTATGCGATCACAAAATTAACTTAAGAATTCGTAGAAAACACCGATCACATAATTATTAAAAAAATGTTTGACATTTAGTTTTGTTTCATTGTAAAACGAAATTATAGATTATTCATAGAATGCAGTGTAAATTAAATTTTTGTCAAATAATTCTTTTGATACATCTATTTTTTCTGATATTTCGTAATTGCTGTGAATCAACACTAGCTAGTAGTTATTTTTTAACATTTCTCACGGTTATTTCTAAAATGAGAATATTTGTATCATGGCGATCGCTTTTGAATTGATTTGACCAATGTAAAATTTTATTTATACTGGCGATCTTTGTCAAGTTGTTGTTTTACATTATATTTTTAATCATCTGAATTGTCTCTAAATTCATTTCATGTTTGGATGATAATTTTTTGAAAGCATTGCACAAGGATGATTTTTTTTTTTTGAAAAAATGCATGTCTTAATTAATTCAAAATGAAAATCTTAGCGATTTAGAAATGTAGACTGATTTGAGTCTAGTTTATCTTATATAATAATTTCAAACAATTCATCTAAATACCCTTTTACTGTGATTTGATAAAATTAGTTATATTTTGACTTCAATAGTCCATATTATATTGTTTTATATTATTCAAAAGAAAATGGACATCTTCAATATGGTTTTAAATTCTATCTTTTGACTTGGTTTTTTGATGGTTAACAGTAGACATTTAAATTTATATATTCTTTTCAATATTACAGGCGAATGATGATAAGATATTATTTTTTGTATGTATTGATATATTTTATTTATAGAAAAAGAACAAAAATTGTACCATTTTCCCTGTATATTATTTTTATTTTGTATTTTATAAATAAAGTGTTTACCATTATACTTTATTTGGTTTTATTTATTATACTTTCTTATCCACACGCAAGGCTGATTCTCCCATAATCTCAAATGTGGGAGAATCAGCCAGGAGGAATGAAGTTGTGCCAGGCACCAATAAATTTGAGGTGCCAGACGAAAGGGAAATAACAAAGAAAAGAAAAATGATGACTAAGTTTATTTTTGAAACAACAGCGAGGAATATTGCCAAGGATGACTGATTCATAAGGAAAAAGGAAATCTTTATTAAATTCAGACCACATGTATATTGAAGTTTTTATCAATATAAGGAAGGATAAAAAACATAAGTACTTAAATATTTTTCACACGGAATTTACAGATAGTTCCTTTTATTTTAGTTAATACTAACTTCACTGTCCGAAGAAGTTGAACTCCTGGTTATGCGTAGGTTGTTATTGAACATTGAGTAGTCACATACCAAATATCGCTTCCCAGGAGCTACTCTTGATAGATACTTTATATTCAAGCTGGGAGATAGAAAAGTATGGTATCACAAATATAAAATGACAAACCGTGACACCGTTCGCCCACTGGCAATCGAACATTTTTATGCCCGAGAATAAATTTTGCCGAAAAACAATATTTTTATTTTTTTTTCCACGGCAACATTCCTGGAAAGATACTAGCGTTGTTTGCGGGCGAGCAACGAGACTTGCAGCTAGCAGCTAGCACGCGCTCTCTTGGCATTCAACTCTGGTGGAAGACGGACGGCTTGTTGTGACGCCGTCATCGGTCGACATGTGCTCCCGATTGCGGCCATATTTTCGACGACGCAGGAGGTCTGCGTGACAGGACACGTCACGCGCATGGACAGAGGCGTGGTGGCAGGGCAGTGTTGGGCCACCGTAGCAGGGAACGCGGCGGCTCGCAGATTGGACCACGAGGGGCTTTCCGTGTTGTCTGGGGCGTCGGTTCGCCTCCGGTGAGGCTCCCAGCTGGCCTGCCACCTCTGTCGCTGAGGTGAGGGATGCGCCGTCATAGCGTTGCCGTGTGGCACGGAGCCAGCCATGGGTGACTGTCTGGCAGAGGAGAAGAGAAAACTACGCTGGGTACGACAAGGACCTGCCAGCCTGACGCAGAGGCTGGGCCCCGCCGGACTTTCAGCCACTACGTGGAAGACAGTGACATGTCTGAAGAAAGGATGTCGCTGTACCCTGGGGCTGCACTTTCTGGTCGGCGTCTCTTCGTGCTCGGTTGTGTTTGAGAGTTGGATTGTTATTCTTCGTTTTGTTGTTTCTTTTGAACTCAGTTGCTGTTGTGTTTTTATTTATTTGCCGTTGGACCTTGATAATATTTTGAATAAATGCGCCGTACTAAAATAATTTCATAGTGTCACCATCATTTGTCTCTTTTTCTTCCTCACACTGGCATTGATGTTTCCTCGTGGTCGGAGAGAGGGCTCATCAACGTCAATCTTTTTCCGTGCGTGCGTTTTTTTTTATAGGATATTAAGTAAAATTAATCTCTTCTATCATACCTATATGAGATGTTGCATCAGACAATTGGCTAAAATACCGGCGTTTATTTTGACCCTAAAACTATAAAAAAAACGATCTTTCTTATCTATGATTACCAATATCCAGACCATAGACATAATAACGAATGTCAACTGCTTTATTGTGCTTTGGCTTTATTTGTGTTATAAATGGATATGGAAAACAAGTCAGATATTTACGTAAATAAAACAGTATTTGCTTTCATTTCGTGATTGAATATCTACAATTTTAATATCTATTCGCTGATGTATATTTAATGCGATTAATTACGTCGCAAAAGTACGACATTTCGAAATCATAAAATATATATTTTTCGTTTTGGTTTCTTGAAACCAATAAACCTTATGCCATATTTCAATACATTAAAAAGACGTAAGATGGCTATGGCAGCTTTATTGATGATCTTGTTGCTGGAGGAAGAGGAGGAGGACGAATCGGAAGAAGAAATTGAAGTGCCGGTCAGGAAAAGGCCGCTACGTAAGTAAACAATATGTACGCTTTATTCACCTAACCTAATTTGAGAAAATTAAGTACCTGGTCCTTCTATCATTTGCTATTTTTAAATTAATGAAATAATTATATATTAGAAAGGTCGCGCCCATAGAATAATAATAAATCTATAGAATACTCATGCTCATACAATACCTCGCTGAAAAAGTGAAGCCGTTTTATTGGCCGGCTCGTGTCAATATATGTATGACTCTGCTGGTAGACATTGTTCATATAGTACTACTCGTTATGACTGCGTAAATAATTTTGCAAGCAGTTTAAAATTTCCCTATTTGGAGAATGTATCACGCAGACGGCCAAATGATTACTGAATGCTCGTAGCTAGATGTTGACAAAATTAGTCAACATAAAGCAGTCGCGTTTACTGCAGGCTAAAGAGTATTCTATACTATTATTTTTCTTTGGTAGCGCCCTGGATTAGTATAAATTATCGACAGACATTTTGAAATTTTTCGACGGCTTACCAACTGTGCCACGGCGGTCGACAAGTTAGCAACTGCATTGCAGATACTAACTAAATGGCATAGCATTTCACATTATCGTGTATGAAGATTTTTTTAATATTACCAATTCTATAAATTTTAAAATAGGTGTGTTCCTTTTTCATATATTTTTTTTTTAACCCATCTAGAGACCTTCCCACGTTGACTCAATAGTAATCCATTGTGGTAATTTGCCTCCTAGATGTCATTCCATAGTCCTATCTCCTGGAAGAACTGTAAAATCCTTTGTGGATCGGTGTCTCTGATTTGCTTTTGATCAGCAATATGCAAACCTATTTTCTTTACTCTTGTTTGCATTAGTGGGCCACATTCTGTAAGTAGATGCATCGGTGTTTCATGTTCATCCATGCAGAACCTGCATAGGTGCATTTCCGATAAATTCATCGTGCATAGATGTTTTCCTTTTTCATATAGTCCAATTTGATATTCTATAACGCTGAAATAGGAACATTCTTTTCTATTCTATGTTCTATTCTATATCCACATTTTAGTTGAGTCAACTGTCAAAACGTTCCTAATTTTAGTTCACACCTAATTGGATGTGTACTAATAGTTTTGATAGCAGTCCGGGATACTTTAGAAGTTGAAAACATCAGTTGTGTACGGAAATAAAATAAAAATGAATTATTTACACATGTTGCATTATGTTGAAAATAAAAACCAGAGAATATTAGTGTAGGTCAATTGAGGTGTTAGGTTAGGCGACATGACATAAGGTCGAACAGTGTGCAGTATGCATGCGTGGTCTGCAGCATAGACAATTTGAGTTTATAGTAGGTATAATCTATGGTGTATGAATTTTGTAGATGTTAATTTTAGGAACATCGTCATTTACAGAATACGAAATTAAGTTCAAATGACCTTAATTCTAAATGTAAAACTAGTGAAAATTCATATATCTGGACCTCAGAGCCAGAGGATATTAAGTCCACTTTTTGTTGAAGGTGAGGTTTTGACTTTCGAAATATTATTGAAAGAAGTCAAAACCTCACAAAGGGTATTACGTCCACTTTTTGTTAAAAGTGAGGTTTTGACTTACGAAATATTACTGAAAGAAGTCAAAGTGAAGTTTTATTTTCGAAATATTATTGAAAGAAGTCAAAGCCTTACTTTTAACAAGGGCATGGACTTAATATCATCTGGCTCTGAGGTCCAGATATACATATTACTATATAATTGTGCATCATAAAATAGGTATTAAATCATTTTTTATAAATAATCTGTAATACGACATTAGAGAGATTGTACTGTATATAATCTGTAAGTATATAATAATTCTTGCAGCTTCGAAACCAAACAAGAGTCTAGCGGCTAAAAAGAGGCGCATGATCCAAAGGGCAGCCAATCGGAGATCTCGTCAGATTTCGACATCCTCCAGCAGCGACGTGGAGTTTGAGGATTCCTCGGATGACAACGAAGAGTCTCCGAGTGTAAACATCGTCAAGCAGGAGGAGGGCGGAGACGAAGCAGATTGGCTGCAGGATGATCCTTTGGCGTTTGGAAACGGAGTCAAAATTAAGGAAGAGGATGAATCATCAATGGAAAATGTTTACGAGGATAATCCCCAAGACGACGCGGAATTTGATATAAATGAGTTGTTGAAGGGTGAAGACGATGGAAGCAATATTAAGATTGAAAATACTATGTAAATTTAACTTGTTGACTATATTCGGGGCAACTAGAAATAAAGGGTTCTAGTGCAAAAATTACGTAAGATCCCCGTAATAGGTATTTGAAAAAATGTGAAGTGTCATCAAATGTGGAAGCTTAAATTTTGCAGACATCCCTTGTTTAGTATAATTTTTTAATCAAAAGCACTACTTTTTTACTCCACTTTTACTAACAACATGTTTCAGGAACAACCGTTTCCTTACTCAGTGGGTGCATACACATAAATTAAAGTGGAATAAAACAAAGTGTTGTGTTTTTATTTAAAATTAATATTGATAACCTATTTTTTTGTCTCAAGACCGCTGCTGCCAATTACAGTGTGATATGTGGTTCAACAATGACTATCTCTGTCATGGTACGAGTCTTTCTCTCCTGTCTGTCTCCTTCGTGTAAGTCTGCCTCCCGCAACTCTCTTCTGATGGTGGAGTTCCACGTTGTCAGCGTTGTGCCGGTCTATGACATATTTTTTTCATGGACACAATCCCAGGATTGGTTTGCACCAAGTACTCCATCTCTCCACATATCTTTGTAGCTCTTATCACCTGGTCCATATAACTGTCTCTAGGGCGATCTATATAATTTCTGCCCTCCGTCATTCCTTTGGCGATAGTAACAAGCAGACCCGTATACCTGATTGTTGTTAGGCGACCCTCTTTATGAGTTGTCTTGTTTCTCCGACTCTGCCCAGTTTGACGTCGTTTGATATGTGGTCTGACCAAAGGATCCTATCCATGTGCCTGTGGCACCACAAGGCAGCCAGTCCAGATTCTCTCGGGTTGATAGTCGACGTTTCGATGCCATACAGCAGCTTATTCCAGACAAGAGTTTTAATCAAGTTCTTCCTTATATTGTTATCTATGTTAGGAGATTCAAATATAGATTTTTTGTTGAAGGCAACACTTACTTGTTGAATTATTTCTGCCTTTGAGTGGCCGTCTTTAAATTATTTGACTTGCTTTATAGTGTTGCCACCCAGAACGTTTAAATTAAAAATAAACTCACCAATTGTAAAATTTCTTTTAATTTGCTTTGAGTTATGAGAAAACACCGATAATTTTAATTAAGTTTTATTTTTGGAATTGATTTTAATAATGTATGTTCTGTAGCATCTTAACTTTGTATATTTATAGGTTATTAATATTTATTTATTCATTTAAGGGTGGAATTTGTGCCCCTTGTCAAACTGGTTCCCTCGTGCTTTGCATGACCCTGCTGTGAATTAGCTATATCACTGCGACTCTCATGAAGCTTCATAATTTATTGACACAGGGTAAACAAAAGTAGTCGTTCACAATGCTGTACATTATATTGTTCAAAATTTGTTCCTCAACGCTTAACTGTCTATAATTACGAAACATTGTGAGAGTCCAAACGTCTTCATAAGTTGCCCAGTAGTAGATAATAGTTGTGAATATTTTGTTTTTATAACTTTTGACTTACAGTTTTGGTATGATTTGAATCTTAGATGTATTCATTTGCTGTTTTTGTATTGCTGCCTCAGATGTGCAGCAGAAAGAAAATATTTAAATCTATGTTAAGTATAAATAATTTTTTAGTTTCAAACAGATTTACCAATTTATTAAAGAAATGTAGAATGAACGATCGACAAAAAGAATATCATCGTTTGTTCTAGGAAACCTCTTGTGCGTTCTGATGCAAATAACTGTTTTAAATCTCATATGTTAAGCCGCAAAAGAGGTGTTTCTTTTTGATATTTCATTAGAAATATACAGTTCGACGAGACGAAACACTTTGACACCAAAACCTCATTTTTCAACAGTATGTGTAATATTTAAACTACAAATATACTCGCTTATAGCCAACGTTAAAACAATCCTCGCTCAGGATCACATCCATTTTGGATTGGAATAAAATTCATCTCAGTGTGTGTATGGGATGCTTATAAGTTAGGTATTTTTTTTGTAAGTAGGTAGAATAAAGAATTGAAAAATATTCACATTTTATTTAATTTCATTTTTGATTATAATATAAATATGTACATATAAAACATTGTTTTATTTATCAATCTAAAATATGACTTTGTACAGTGATTACTATTTTCGTATCAAATTATTACCCACAGTGGAAGGGATCGAGGTTCTTATTAGTAATAGGATCAGTATGCAGATACCACAAGCATCTAACACGTGGAATAGCATTTATGGAGGAAATATTGTGTTCGTTAATAATAATGTAAGGATTTTATGGACATACTTTATATAATTATTATGTTTTCTTTTGTCTTTCGTACTAAAATCCTGATTGTTTTATAAATGTTGTGCTGTCTTGATTTGATCTAGGACTCGAATGAATAAAGATATGACTGTCAGTGTCTATTCCCAAGAGATGATACTTATTTCTGATTTGTGCAATTAAAAATAAAAATAAGATATCTACATACACAATATGTGGTACATATATGCATATCATGATGACTCCAATTAAATTTTCTAATATGTGTAAAATAGTTAAGTTTGTATTGTTTAGATCCTTTTTTAAAATGCAAATAGGTACAAACTATGGCCCGGTATTACAGTCGGCCCTCAACTCATTGAGTTTGTTAAACTCAAGATTAATGTTAAGGGGAGATTGAATCCATTTCCGTATTACAGTGCAATATGATGTCAGTTACTAAATCTTCAATTATAGACATATTTTACTTTTTCTGTGGTTATTATCTGTCAAATTTTAAATAACTTCAAATAATATGAACTACAAAACGGGACGCTACGACTTGAAATACTATTGTTTTATTATCCAACATGGTAAATTTAATTTTTTTTTACCAAAATAATGCTTTTAAATTCCCATGTTCGTTTCAATATGGCTGTCAGTTTGTTTTGTTGTGTGGCGCCACCGTCGATACAACTAACGCCTCTAGTGATAAAAACTGAAACTACACACGTTGCCTAGCAAATGACAGTTGACTCACCGTTAAGTACTTAATCCGCCAGAAACGTTGAGTTAAATATTTGTCGTTTTAGTGACGTATTTGAGGGAAGATTAGGCCTAAACAGACACTGTAATACGCTATATTTTTGTAAAACTTGAGTTTAGCTCTTAAACTGAGACTGTAATACCGGCCCTATATGTCTCCTGTGAAATATTATAATAATATGTACACTGCTAGCCCTAGAACAGGTATACCTAGTTGGGCAGCAGTTATCTATTTTTAATGAAGCATATATAAATGTTGTGAAAAAAAAACATAGGTGGAAGAGCGAATATCGCTGGATTAGTAATCCAATGGCTGAGAGTTTGAATCCCACCCTGCCTAAACTAATTTCATTTACCTATAGTACAAGCATTTATGTTAAGTTTAAGGACTGTGGGCCTTCATGGGTCAGTTGGTTGGATATTCGTCTCCTGTGTCAAAGGTTTCAGGTTCGATTCCCGGTGTAGACACAGTTTTCAATTGTTTTCAGTCTGGATCTGTGAGACGATAAATAATAATAATTTATAAGAGAAAAAAATACATAAATAGGTAGATGACATTAAAAAAAAAGAAATAATTGTGAAATTGGAAATTCTCCCTGAAAATAAGGAAGCCTAGTACCTCAATGAGTTCAGAAAATTCACAATTCACTGAAATTTACTAATAAGATATACAATCCGGTTGATCTTTGTGCGCTTAAAAACCAATACTCGAGGAAAGCTCTCCAGGGTTACATTCAGATAGAACACTCGACGTAGAATGTCGTATGTACCTGAAGTTGCAGATTATGGCGTTTTTCATACTTATTTCACTCAATGCTTTCGAGCGGCATTCCGGGCGTTTTAAATGTCATTTATCATATATGTGTCTTTTTAGGTTATATTTCATCGAAAGACAACAATTGGGCAATGGAATAAATAATGCTTTCTCACCTTTTATTGGAAACTTTTGAATGATATTTTTCATAAATTAACCTCATTGTGAATGCATATTGTCAACTGACATAATTGACACCACAGAAACAAATATGTCATCTTACCACAGATAAAATAGAAGTCAATAGATACTATAATAGTGTATTTAGAGCATCTGTTTGTGGTCATTCTGAACGACTTAAGAGCGTCACTAAGTGCACTCGGCATTCATTGTGAACACACTCCAGTACTCATGGATCCCCAATATATCAACGCACCATGGTTTCCTTAAACATGACCGACTGAAGTTTTCCAGAAACTATTGCACCTTGGCACGTTGAATTACCAAATCGGCAGTCATGGATGTGAGGAAATGAAGGTTTATGATGTTCTGCATACAGGAAACAGCTTTATACTTAGTGTAGAATATGACAGGAAAATAGCATGAACCCAATTAAACCATTCGTTGACACCTTAAAAATTTTGTCCATGGAGAACTAATAAGCATTAAGTTTATGTACTTTATACATATTATATCAAAATAAAGTCAATTTAACAAAAAAATTGGGCTGTACAGACAACACCAAATTTGACAGTAGGACATACACTCAATATGATGCCCGTCAAAATTATTCCAATATTATGTGAGTAGCGATTATGTAAATTACGATAAAACGAGTGGAAAGTAGATGATTGTAGAAATGCACGTACATTGTACAGCCCCCCCCCCCCCCAATGTGAAAAGATAACTCGAAGCCCCTGAGTAAAATTGAAAATGCTGTTCGTTATCGCCAAATGGTTTGTTTTTGTATGAGATTTGACGTTTGTTGTCTGTTGTAGAAAAAATTTCTACAGCAAACGTCAAATCCCATACAAAAAATATTGCGCTTGGTGAAAAAGAAAAGCGTTTTAAATTAGACTCAGGAGCAATGTTTGAAAGTGACAGTTGTCAGGAGACAGGCATTGTCTATGGGGGCTGTTTTATTACTGTTTCCGTGATTTGTAAATAAATAAAGTCAAAATATAGGTAATAAAGAAGATTTATACATTTCTAATACTAACCCATTTTCACAGGTATTATTGTAATATGCAATCAGACATATGTACTAGGTACTTTAATTTTATATAAATCCATTTTGCCCGAGTAAATGCCGGACTACAATCTGGCACTATTATATTCTACTCGTAAATATAGAATATGACAGCTGAATATTTTATCACAAAAAAAAAACATTTTGGGTTTAAAGAATAGTGTTATTGTGAGTAGATTTATGCATTTTGAGAGCCGAAGTATGATTGCAAGCATACGAGCACATATCACAGAAAAATGTCTTGATGTTTGAATGCGTTCTCTTGTGTACCTTGAGGTTAGACAACAGATTAAACTTGCCAGTGCATTGGTCGCAAGCGAACGGCTTCTCACCTGAATGCGTTAACTTGTGACGCTTCAGTCCCGACAGTTGGTTGCAAGTATACGAGCACTCGTCGCAGCTGTACGCCCTGATACCCGCATGACCCAACTTGTGGTTCTTGAGAGCAGAAATATGATTGCACATGTAAGCGCACTGATCGCAGGAATAAGTCTTTTCCTTGGAATGGGTCCTCTTGTGCACTTTGAGATTGGAGTGAAGGTGGAATGCCCTCGGGCACTGATCACAAGAGTATGGCTTGAGGCCAGCGTGGATGAGTTTATGACGCTTGAGGCCAGACAGCTGGTTACAAGCATAAGAGCATTCATCGCAGAGGTATGGTCTTTCGCCTGTATGGGTCCTAATGTGAAAAAGAAACAATTTGAATATTTTTTTAATTACACAATCATGAGTGTTCACAAGACAAGCAAATTATAAATAAGACCATAGTAATGGAGAGTAAAAAACAATAATAAAGGAGCATTTAATGAATAGTAAATTTACTCTTCATGTGCTGTTATATTTGCTATACAAACTGAGAAGGCGATCACTTTGAAACAGGTTGTATGAAATAGCTCGTTCATAGTTTAGACAAAGTGAACTTTGTAAATATTATTAATAATAAAATGATTTTATTAATTTCATGACTTTAAAGGCCCATTTACATGATGCAAGTTTCTTGCCTGTTGCATACAATAATATTGAAGCAATAAATGACTTGCATCATCTAAACAACATGTCACATTCTTGTACTAGGCAATTATTCCATTCAAAACTGTTTTTGGTTTGAACAGCACATACAATAATTTCTTATGCAATTCTTGTATTCAAGTGAATTTTTAATAAACATGAGTGCAGTGAGTGAGGGTCGGTTCTTGTAATGTACATTTTCAGTGTCCCATAAACACTCGTAACTCCGATAAATTTCAATGAACTTTATTAAATCAGCGGAACCGAATTTTAATATTTTTTGTCTCGTTTTTAATGAAAAATGAACAATCACCCTTCAAAACTTTCAACCACAGAATTAAGCCACATGTAGTACACATGCATATTAATTCAAATTTGAGGCAAGTTTTTTTTTACATGTGTGTGTGAGGCGGTAGATCGGTTGGTCTACGTATCGGTAGGTGTACGTATACGGCCGGGCGAGTGAAACTCCGGTTTTTACCTGAGTTTTTGTGGTCATACTTTCATTGCGCTGACTAGGTATCTGTATCATATATAATCTAAGCTTTCAACACGAATGAAAAATTCACCAACGCAAATACGTGGAATACTTGAAGCAACACGTCTGTAAATGGTACACGCACGTACAAGTCTTTGTTTAGACAAGTCAAGACTGGAAAGCAATAATGTCATAGAAATAATTGTATTGGTGTAAACAAAACTTGCTATTATTTCTTGTCAAGATTTGCATTCAATTTTTTAAATAATATGCATGTGTAAACAGTTGCTTACAATTATTGCTCTTGTATGTACAAGAAACTTGCATCGTGTAAATCAGTCTTAACTTACAATAATAATAATCAAATAAACAGACTCCAGACAGCGGACTACTGGTATAAAAGGCCAAAAACGCAAATGAATTAAATATGAATTAAATAAATATTTTTGAAAAACAATTACCTTTTGTGTACTCTCAAATTGGAGACATCATTGCAGACAAATAAGCATTTATCACAGGCGTATGGCTTCTCTCCCGAATGTGTCAACTTGTGCGTCTTGAGGGCCGACGAATGATTGGTGGTAAAGGGGCACAGGTTGCAACTGTACGGTCTCTCGTTGGTGTGCGTTCTGCTGTGGACCTTCAGATTGGACAAGAGGTTAAAGGAACGAGAGCACTCTTTGCATCTGTGCGGCTTCTCGCCCGAATGGATCAACTTGTGTCTTTTCAACCCACAAAGTTGTGCGGAAGAGTACCCACACTGGTCACATTTATATGGTTTCTCATTTGAGTCAACTATGTGCCCCTTGTCATGTTCATATTCAATAGGCAAAGTACTAATTGTCACCTCTGTGATTTCTTTATTTCTTGACGTATTTCGATGTTTGACAAACGCTTCTGTTGTTCCATCCGAGTTACTTCGTTCAGCGGATGATTTTGAATCTGAATCTCTGTCGCAGATAGTTTCTGATAACAGCTGTCCATCACTAGTGTCGTTTTGAGAATATTCCAAGTCGCTTTCTTCGTGCGTACTAATTTCTTCGTCCTTGATATTGATCACGTCCAGCGGATCCTCGTTCAAGCACGAAGTGGCGACGTTGTTAAGTTTGGTGCAGTCCACGTATGGTATGTCAAACGTACGAAACTTCATTTTACAATTGGAACTTTCAATATCATATCTTCCTCCCTCATCTTCCATCGTTTGTATGAAGAGTTGCAAATCCAAGACTCGTCAATTTTTGCATTAGAACTAATCTGGAATATAAATATTGGTAAATATTCCCCTTTTTTCACCTTTTTTACAAATGCTTAATAAAATCGGTGTCACTATTTTTACGACCGGAATTGGCGGGAAAAGCGTTTTCCCGCCAAAAAGTGTCTATTTACACGACAAATTTCCTGACGTCGTCTATGTTTTTAGGTCATTTATAACCATAGAAAGCGCAGATAAATCAAGTTATAAAAATATTTTCCATTGTCATTTTTTCAATGGTCATAAATGCATCATGGAAACCAACTTGAAGAAAAAATAAATAATATTGGCATCTTATTACATTTACTTAATTTTATAAATCATTTTTTCATCGAGATCTACTATTATAACTAAGTATTAGGTAAGGCGCGAATGGAAGCTTAAATTCATCGGCCGATTATTATCGGCCGATAATAATCGGCCGATCGGTTCTAACGCGCATGGAAGCTTATAGAATCGTACGATTGTAAATAACACGGCGGTCAACATTCATATAAGTATTTAAAATACAATATGTATATTATTATTATATTCATAAGTTTTAATACTTATATGATTAGAAATATGGATTATTTTGAAGTAGCATGTGTTTGTGCTCTTGTCCTCAAAATGCGTAAAAAGAAACGTCAAAAAAATACTGGGTTCATCCGCTAATAAGTGCTATATTACCGAAAGGACAATTTGTCCGGTCCTACGAAGATTTAAGATCACACCTTGAGGAGTTTTTTAAGTACACCAACCAGTTATTAAAATGTTGCTAATCTCCAACCACAATTTTTGCATAATTTGGCGGTCACTATATTTTTTTAATTTTTAATCATACTATGAAGGACGTGCTTTAACTAATGTAATTAATTGTTCGGAATCAATATTTATTTCATACATATTTTCTGACATTTCGTTTGACAACACTGACAACGTACTTCTCGATCTACTGCGCTTGGACGATTAAATTATCGGTGAGCAAGCGCCATGCGCGCTCTCTCATACAACGGGATTGGTTACGAAAAATCGGACGATTTTTAAATTGGCCGATTCTGTTAGCATTCATGCGCGCTCTTACATGTAATTCGTATGTTGTAGCTCACCGATAGTTAATCGGCCGATGAAATTAGCTTCCATGCGCGCCTACCTTAAACAAAGATAAATATTTTTATAACTTGATTTATCTGCGTTTTCTATGGGTATGGAAAGAATGATAAGAATTTATCTATGGTTGAGTCGTAAAAATATCCCTAGCCAAATAAAATAAGATTACATAAAAATATCATGCTGCCAGCATAGAATAATAAACGTATGGAATACTCTTTAGCCTGCAGTAAACGTGACTACTTTATGTTGACTAATTTGGTCAACATTTTTCTACGAGCATTCAGTAATCATTTGGCCGTCTGCGTTATACGTTTTCCAAATAGGTAATTTTTAACTGCTTGCAAAATTATTTACGCAGTCATAATGAGTAGTACTATATAAACAATGTCTACCAGCAGAGTCATACACATTAAGACACGAGCCGGCTAGTAAAACGGCTTCACTTTTTCAGCGAGGTATTGTATGGGAATGAGTATTCTATACTATTATTATTATTATTCTATGACTGCCAGTTATATTAATATGTATTGCTCATTTTTATTAAAAAGATTTATCACATAAAATCACAAAGAAAATGATGCTTATTTCAAGTAAACCATGGAATTTATCATGTGAACAAGTTCTTTGAAAAAAGACAGAAGAATAAGCTATTTATACATTAAACATGCTCAACGCTGACTAATTCTATGTTGTGGGGCTGATTCTGTGGTTAATAATGAAAAGTAAAGTTGGTTATGGCTAAAAATGAATAATGTATATATTTGAATTCAATAGAATAAACTTTTAAATTCACAAGAAAAAGTGGTAGTAAAATATAGTAAAAACGAATACTAGAGAAAAAGATCAAAATTGTAGCTGTCATGGGAACAAAGGTTATGTATGTGTTGATGGCGATATACAATAATAGACGAATAGATTAACATGTATTTATAATTTTACTACAACTTTACTAAATTTAACATTATGCAAATTATTTTTTCTTGAATATATAAATTATTTACTTACAATCAAAACGTTTTAAAATATCATTTGACGTTTCATTCCGTATTATCATTTTTGACAGTCAAGTCGAAACGAAGAAAAGGATTGAAAAGTTTTTTAGTAAAAATGAAAATTTTAAAATAAGGATTTCATTTCACTTCTTTTTCACTTTTTAAGCAAATTTATATTTTGTAATTTGACTGAATTTGCATAATCAAAATCCCAACCTACAATACTATTGACAACAAAAGTCATAGACACTAGTCATAGATACAATCTTTAAAATAGATTAATTTCATAGATTTTAGAGGCTTTTCCCTCCATATATTCCTTGTTATACCTGAAATAAGATGACGAAAATTAATTGGACATGCCATTGCAACTGACTATTAAAGGAAAGTCCAAAGACGGATGAAAGGCAGATGGTGTTGGCTGAGAAAGGCGAGGATCACAACGCTATGACCATCTCATGTTCACCCATTTAGAAGCAATTATCTTTGAGATATGTACATCATCAATTTCTTTTTTGCAACACCAATATTAACTTCACATAAACACGAAAACGCCGCCACACCACACAGTCAGGATAACATAATTTCAGGACATTGGGTGTAGGACTTAGGCCACCCACTCAAAAGGTAGTACAGAACTTCACTGGATTTTATCATGTTGTGTGGTATACCTCTGAGCTGCACCCTCTTTTGTTGCAGAGACTAGAGCCACTGTCTTCTGAATCACTTTTTTGGGGTGTGTTTAGTAATTAGTACCACCCCGGGGCATCTGAAGGAATTGCCAACCTGGTTCAAGACTTTGCCATGGAGGGGGAAGATTTCCAGAGGAGGGCCATTTTGCCATGGAGGGGGAAGATTTCCATCAACCAAGCAAAAACACACAATTTTGCGCTCTGGGTACCCAGAAGTCTGGCTAAAGTTGTTTAATGATAATTATAGATAAAATGCTATTGTTTCCCTGGGTGCTTCAAACAAAAAACACAATCAAACTCATACAATTTGATAAATATAGCTATAAACATCAAATCGTTCTTTTTTTCATTTTGTAATGCTTCACTGGTAGGTATTATGGTTAATATTAATTTAATACGAACCCAATAAGAAGTTACCACATTTTCAATTAAAAACTGTGTCTCCACTGGGAATTTTGGCTTAGGAGGCAGATATTTAAATAGCCCTGTGTGGGTCCTGGCCTCCTCCAGGATCCTTCTCCAACCGTCTCTGTCGTTTGCTGCCCTCCTCCAGTTTGTTATTCCGATCGACGTATGTCATCTTATGTGTCATCCAGCCATCTTAGCTTGGGCCTGCCTTTACTTCTTCTTTCCTCTGGATTGGTATTTAGAATATTTTTGGAGATACGATCAACATTCATCTGGCTGACATGTCCTAACCACTGCAGTCTACATACTTTTGTGACTTGTACAATGTTGGGTTTGTCATAATGCCTGTAGTTTGTGATTATATTTTACCTCCTAAAGTCCCATATCATTTACGGGGCCAAAAATCTTTCTCAGGATTTCCCTTTCAAATATCAAGACTTAATTTTCACATGTATGTATAGGTAATTTGACATGACGTCTGAGAAGAGTTTTATATATCTGGATTTTTGTTTTCCTTGTTAGCATTTTGAATCTTATGTCTTCTTCTTCTTCCTCTTGTTTTAGATCTATGATCTGTTTTTACAGGCCCTGGGACTAGGATGTCCAGGTCTCCCTCTATCTCTTTGATGGTCTTCCCGGTGGTCGGCGTCCCTCTGGTATTTGGCGCATTACAATCTTTGGCAGCCTTTCTTGGTTCATCTTCATGAATCATGTACTTTACCATAATAGTACCTATTGACAACGGCCAGTCTTGCCTTAATTTCAGTGCCGCTGCTCAGTGGGTTATTTTCAAGCGAGATCAAAAGAAATGTATAACTTGTTAAGTTAGAAGAATAATTCAGACAAAAATTGTAACTTTGGTTAGAATTTGTTGAGATTCAATTCATTGGAAAAATTTATCATTTGCTAGTTTGTAAATGTAGATTGCTCCAGTATGTTTATACACTCAAAATAATTTATGTTAACACAGACTCGTGTTCATTATTCATGCTTGAAAAAGGGTTATAAAGGGGGTTAGATGGGTGGTGGCAGAGCAATTAGTGCGGTAGTAATCCTGAAGGAATGAAATAATACGTAGAAATCAAAATAAAACACGAAATTTGGAAAAAGCACAATATATTAAATAAAATTTTTGGTTGCGACATTTTTTTTACTTCACAAGAATACTATTATGACAGAAAAGTGTACATATAAATTAAAAATAACAAATAAAAATGATAATTGAACTAAAAATAATTGTTTTTTTATAATTTTACATAAAATTTTAATCTGACACTAATTCTATCAAATATTTTTTTTCTCACTACAGTATTAATTATTCAAAAAAAGAAATTGTCCTAGATTTGCCAATCATAAAAAAAAATATACATCTCTAATAAGGTTTTCAATACGACTAATATAAATGTTTTTCGACAGTACAATTTGGAAATAATTTGTTAAAAAAAAATACTTTGGAATGCTATGGTGTTTTACTTATATAATAACAATATTTTGGATGTGATTTAAAATATTTACTCAAAAAACACATCCATTTTCTTTTGCACTATTCAAAGTCAAAATGAAAACCATAGACAGAACGAAATATAACTACCATTATTGTCTATTACTTTATTTATCCATTTGAATGTGTCATTTACAAATAAATAAAAATAATATATATCAAACATTTTTGGTTTACATAATAATTTCAAAGGAATAATTTAAAAATTAAATTAGCACCATTTTTAATATATTTACAATCTGTTCTCTAAACCTATGATATTATTATTAATTTATAATTTAAAAACAAATTTTAATATTTAGTGCAATTTTTATTGTGTATTTTTCAATCATAATAAGAAGATGAGGTAAAAGGCACCGGCAGTTGACACAAACAATTTAAAAATTTGGTTATAAAACAAGTCCACCAAAATTTTAATTATTTGTTAACTCCGAAATCCTATTGATAAAATTGTATTAATTTTTCACCTGAATTGAACATTAAAATTATGACTAAGTAATTAAAATCAGAAAGAAATATCAATAACATGTATAATTTTTTTTATTGCTTATTTATCAAATAACTACCATTATTAATTTGACATTCAAAACAATACACATCTTTTCAACTGATAAAATAAATATTTGACTATGTAATTCTATTATTTTATAGTGTTGCCCGCTGTAAAAAAATCAACAGTACAAATGTCAGTGTTGCTAGATTTGATTACGTATGCTAATTATGACAGATCTTATATAACAACTAGACATTTTATTAAAAATAAATCTTGTAATAATCTTGAAGTTGTAGTACTGAAATACATTAAGGAAAAAAAATCTAGTTGTTAAAATATGATTGAAAAAAAAAACTTGATATTGGCATAAATGTTCAGTTAATTTTCTTAACAAGCAACACAAAGCTCTTCATTGCAATGCAAACTGTTTATTTTTCAATTCCTACAACACTACAAAATCAATAATTCCAAATTTGAATAAAAAAAAAATGTATCAGTTTTGGTTTCATTAAAAGGCTAAATGCAATAATTATGTATTCAAAATTTTATAAAAATATTGTGTTACACCATAGATTTTTATTATAATATACTAGATGTCGTAGTCAGCAAATTTTGTATGAATCGAAGTGAGTCATTTTTCCGGGGGATTTTTGACCGTTTTGGTTCCAGACCACATCGTTTTTCTATAGAGAATAACGACTAATGTGAATTGCTTTCGGATTTATTGTCTAAAAAAACATTTTAATAATCAAAGCTTAGAGAACGGTTATCTAGGATGTGTTGAAATGTAAGGAAAACTGAATTATGTTGCCAACCAAAACGTCAAACACACGATACTCCATGACTCACTTTTTGCACAGAGTACTACATCTAGTATATTATAATAAAAATCTATGTGTTACACGGCGGCATCTATGACATTCTATTCAGTCGGTGAAATATTTCTATGATTGTGAAAATTAAATATCCTATGGTATCGGAAGATATTGTACTGTAGGATTTTGACATAGTTAATATATGGAAGAACTTCGCTCATCAGCTGATTTTCTGATATTCAAATACATAAAAAATTTCTAAATGAATCATTTGATATTCCGCTGTAGTAAAATTAAAATTATTATAAAAAGAATTAATATTTGCTGACGACTGAAGTTTTTCAAATACAAAATATAATTGTGATAAATTTAAATAGTAGTTTTGGATATATGTATGTAAATGAATATATTCTTAAATGTACCTAAATCCTTTGGACGCAAATACAACTAGGAATCTGATTCAACCACCATCGGCTTCTCTTTTTACATGTTTAATTTATAAATAGGTTATATTATTTTTTTAAGTATAAGTATCATTAGGCTATATTTTGAGGAATTTTCATTCATAAATATTTGGCTGGGACATTGTTGAAACAGCAAACATATTTAAAATCAGATCTTTGGTAATTAAAATGTCAAATTAAATACGATACTGAAACATTAATATCATAAAATCGATTAACGAAATAAAAAAAATACAAGCAATAGTTTTAAAATTGTAATGTGTGATTCAAAATTTGTGACTATAAGCGCCCATAGTTTACGGCGGTCGTAAGTGGTTCACAATGAATAAGTGCACGCAGTTCGCATCTGAAGAAATGAAATTTACAAATTGTGATATGATCGGAGGACACAACCCAGTCATGATAATGTGAATCGCAAACTGTGACGTGAATAACTGTACGCAATTCAGTTTTATGAAATTCACAATAATTGTGACTCGTTACAAGAACAAAAATTCACAGTATGGTATTATAAATTCACAATCTGTGATGTGATTCATTTTATGAAATTCACATTTATAATAGGTGATATAAAGAAATGAAAGGCAGGCCAACAACCATTCATTATGATTCCACTGAGCAAATATTACAGTCCAAGTAACACAATGAATTTTAAGAATATGTCAACTGTTTCAAAATGCCAGAGCCGATTTTTTATTTTTATCAAAATTTTGGCAATTTTTAGCCTCCAAACATCGAGTTATTTGGTATTTAAATATAATCAGGTATGTATACATTCACATTATATAAATTTACACAGAATAATATTATATATCATAATCTTAACAAACTAACATAATAATAATAATTAATATTGGACATCTTTCATTGACAAACAAGTCAACGTATTAAACCAATTCAACCTTACACATTGAGGCGGAATACTCGCTGTATTTATTTTGTCCATTATGAATATGTAAAGTACATTTATAGACCAAAAAGACATACAATTGTAAGCAACCGCAGTGCCAACATTGACATATGCAAGTATGATAAACTTGAACATGACATGTCACAAGAAAGCATAAAAAAATCTTCACTAAGGACAATTTATATTAAGACAAAGTATGACTGGGTAAGAAACGAGGACACAAGGAAGGAATCTAAGATATTTTAAAATATTGAAGGGCCATATAAACCTAAACACCTCAATTTCAAATCATATCCCTCAA
Organism: Molanna angustata; assembly: GCA_963576475.1. Classification (NCBI taxonomy): domain Eukaryota; kingdom Metazoa; phylum Arthropoda; class Insecta; order Trichoptera; family Molannidae; genus Molanna; species Molanna angustata. Next base: position 17,907,613 of record OY754983.1, on the reverse strand, counting down.
ATATGTTAAACAGTGTGTTTCTAGAAAAAATAGTATAAGTCTTTTCAACATTTCTCTAGTGAATGTTCGTGACACAATTTTAAAATTCAGCTTAAATTCCCATAAATAAATGATTAAAAATATCCTTTTTTACAGCATTTTTGATAAATTACTCCATAAACATGTGTCGTAGAGAAATAAATCTTTTATACACTTAAAGATTGCATAAAATCAAAGTGAATGACCGATAATTTTTTTTTATTTCAATTAAGGTTTGGTCTTATAATGCAAAAAATCAACAAATTTGGGGTTTCCGATATTTCCGATATCACGTATAAACCTTTTTTAACGCACGCGATATTTACCCTTACTAACACGTAACTTCATAGTGCATTGGGCGGTTTTAATATATCATGTTTTCAGTCACTAAGTTTAGCGTTATATGTCCTCTTAAATTATTCCTATTTTTGGAGATTATCATTATTATTTTTCAGTGTGTTTTTAACTTGTATGTGACAATAAATGAATACTGATAATAAATTATAAATTTTAAGGTTACAGCGAGAATTCCATCTCAGGTTTGTTAAACGTGACTTTATCTGACAATTTCAAATTTATCAATTCCTATTCATATAATATATATTATCAACGACGAGTTATCAGCGAAAAATAAGATAAAACAGAAATTAGATGAATTATATTCTCTATTCAAATAAAAAATAATATATAAAACTTCTAATGAATACACTAAAATATACATTTGACTAAGGAGATTCACGTTAAACTAACACAAAATATATACCTACACTAAAAACAAAATTCACAAAAATGAAATTCTATTTTTTGGCTTGACAATATATTATTATACTCCTCTGTCTGTTCATATCTAATTATACATAAACAACAAAGTAATATTCTATTCTACAAAATGTACAATAAACTATTCAACAACAGATCTTTTTGTTATCATATTCATTCTTTGAAATTATTGTTAATTCGCGTCTCTCAAATTTCGTCACACAAAAAAAATTAGTAGCCATCTTGTTGTTGGTCAACTTGACAACGTCAAATGAACATCTTCTACGTATGAATCAAAATTTTTTTTTAAATATACTACTTAAAAATAAAATTGACTGTTATACATTGCAAAACTTTGTAATTCTCAGAATGGAATATCGCTACCATAATGAAATAATAAAAAATACTGGATTCATTTGCATGATTTGTAATGATGAGATTCGGTGGTTGAATAAATATCAAAAGCTAAACATTATGTTTTCAATCAAAATATAATAAACCTTTCAGTGTTACACAAGGCCTTCTCAAAATAAAACAGATTCTTTTGAAAGTATTTTAACGTTGGATTATAGTAGCGATATTATATTTGTGTTATCATCACTATATCTTCAAGTCCAAATATCAACAAACGTTCCAACATCAAAATAAAAAATTAACCATACAAATACACAGTTCTTCGTATGCTGATTCGATGACTTAGACTTACATCACAATTTATAATATGTTTCGTGAACGCTCAACGTTTTTCACGATTATTAGCACAGTTCTTTTGACAAAGCCACATTAATCTGTTACTGACAGCAAGTGTTGGATCGACGATGACCAAAATTAAATACGCCTCTTTGAACGCTCAACGCTCGTCGAGGCGGTTTAAGGAACGCGGGCATGCGCCTCAAAGTCCCTGCGCGGCAGGAATCACGACTTGAAGGCACGTATGACGTCTCGGATTGGCGCCCGGCACATTGGGCACATCCCGCCACCCTTGCCCCGCCACTGTTGGACTGCGCACCCGTAGCACATGCACATGTGGCCGCACGTGTAGAGGACGCTGTCCACAGAGTGCTCGTAGCAGATGTTGCACTCGCCGAGGGAGCCCGCGGCTAGCGTTGACTGCGAGGCGTGGCCGGCTCCCTGCGCGGGGCCATATATGGCCTGAGGGACGACATGAGGAGCGGGTACGGACACATGTGTGTTGGGTGCGACCATCTGCATGACGGCTGGGTGCGCGATGGCGCCGGCCGACGTGGCACGAGTGATGTTGGCTGATGCAAGGTGGTTTCTCTGGTTGACAAGGGCGGGTGGAGGTGACATGGGAGCGTTGACGACATTCATTGGTAATGACGTCGACGACGTTGCCGATGTGACAGCCTGTAAATAAAAGAAAAATAACAATGATTTTTTTTTTTATTATTTTATTTGTAACATAAGAAATAATATACAGGTACACATCAAAGTTTAACAATAAAATATTTTTACAAAAAAAAAAAAAAAAGATACTTAAGAACTAGATGCGGAATGTAAACTGCTTCACTAGGTTAAAAACCTGTTCTGAAGTAGCTTATAATTATATAGGTATATTGTTTAGGTGTGCATGTGTGTCATTGTATGTTAACATAGAGTTGTTTATTTATCACTGTCAAACTATCAAACAAATCAAATTTGACTATCAAACTGATATGTATTCTGTTAACACTGCATATTGCTCCAATTGTCAGAACTAGCAACATTACTACAACAATTAATTTTTTTAAAAAAAAAAAAAAATTACTCATTCCTTTCATTGAGAAAGTCATGCAAGTTCTTAAAAAAAATAACCTTAAAAATTGCGAATTCATAACTTCCCACTATATCCCCTTGGGGTAGTGAGGAGTAAAAAGATAAATATGTTACCTGAGCGTGAGTGGGTGGTAGTGCCACTACAAGGACTGCGGGCGGAGGTCTCGATAGCACCTGGACCTTTCTGGTGGCGCCGAAGACGTCCAGGAATGCCCAAAGCCTCAGCGTGTCGTCCACATGCATGACCGTCGCTGGTGGGCCCCCATTGACGGCCACTCGCACCTCCCCGGTCGCCGTGACGACCAGCACCAGGTCCTCGCCCGCTCGCAGCGCCCCCGCCACGTCCTTGCTGACCACCCAGTACTCGGGCCGGTCCAGGAGAGAGTCAGAGTCGTCGGGCAGGTCCAAGGGGGACAGGCGAGATGGGTCGCAAGAGGTCAGGCCGATTGCGAGGGCACCCACGTATGAACGTTCAGTTTCCAAAACCTATAAGTAAATCATTTTGTAAGTATGAGACATGTATGAGACGATGCATGGATCTAAAGAAAGTCAGGAATGTGTGCAAAAATAGAGGAATATGGCACCGGGTTCTCTCTGCTTACCCTATAAGTGACATGGCGTGATGGTATTTTGCCGGATATTGCGTCGTTTAACTCACTGTGTATATTCAAGAAAAAACTAAAGAAGTAATATTTATTTCTGAACACCTGATCCCGATTTCCTCTCCTTATCCTAACCCTATCCTTTTTTTGTAATGAAGTATTTTCATTTTTTTCTGTTTCAATTGTTATGTTAGTGTAATATATACTTTCTTTGTTTTTTTTTTGTTTTCCTTCTTTCGTTGATTAACAATCATAACTTTGTAATACTTTGTAATCTGGTTGGATAGAAGAAATTGCCTAATGGCAATAAGCCCGCCAGTGTGCAATATATATTTTTTACATTATGTACAAAAGTAAAATAAATATTTTATAAGAAATCATTTTATAATTAAATCAACTCTGGAATATTCATAAAATTCATAATATTTGATTTTTTTTGAGACCAGACACACAATTCCTGTTGATGTAATAAAAAATGATGTTAAATATCAATGTACCTTTATGAGCAGACTTTCACCGGGAGCCAACGGTCTCTGCGTGAAGACGTATCCTTGATTGAACTCGGTGGGGAGGCGAGCAGCCACTCCCGGCTCGGGGCCCAGTCTGACG